>OY769906.1:6896642-7228890 GCA_963669185.1 Dyspetes luteomarginatus
ACACACACACACACACACACACACACACACACGCACGCACGCACGCACGCACGCACGCACGCACGCACGCACGCACGCACGCACGCACGCACGCCTACACACACGCACCCATTCGTGTACATTACATCGATGAATAGGACTTCCCAAATCCGAGGATTGGCGACCGGCCCCGCGTGGTAAAAAACTGTGAAGAAATGATTATGTGCTAATTTATGGCCATGCAAAAAGTTTTTTTTCACCATGGGTGGAGAACGGTCTGCGATGGGAAAGGACCGAAATTCATCCGAGCATACGAGAATCGTTCAACATCATCAACATATATTTACATATTTGATGTAGTTCCCCGGAAATAGTTTCCTTTCCTTTTCTTTGCCCCTTCCGTCATTTACCCACCCGTACAGAGTGGAATGATTTTTAAACTTCCACCATACCGATTATTCTGCGTAGCGTCGGCCGAACCCGGACATCCGGTATATATTTCAAGGTGTTTTGGTACGTTATAGGAAGGTTGAAGTGGAATATAAGTGCTTACATCACCGAACCCCACCCAGTGTATACCACAGTGCCATTGTGACTATTCTGTATATTATATTGAACCCCTTTTAGTGCAGAGTAAGACGATTGAAATGGAACACCCCCGGGTGTTATGCGCCATTTTTTTCCGCTATACTACTATGTGGTACGGTTGGGACATTTTTTTTTTGTAATTTATGCTACTCCAATGTGTATCAATTTGAATTTTTACAATTCCTTCCCCCTATCCAAAATCGCTATCCTAGACGTTACTGTTTTGATCATTGCCTGCAACATTCCCGAAATAAAGTCAGCAGCAAATTTGGGCCCTACTATACTGTATTGGATACCCTCACAGAGGCACGAGTACACGTAGAAACTGCCAATAGACCTTCATTGTTGATCTGGACCCTAAGAACGATCTCATCGTGGATCTGGGCCCTAAGAACGATCTCATAGTGGATCTGGGCCCTAAGAACGATCTCATCGTGGATCTGGACCCTAAGAACGATCTCATCGTGGATCTGGATCCTAAGAACGATCTCATCGTGGATCTTGATCCTAAGAACGATCTCATCGTGGATCTGGACCCTAAGAACGATCTCATCGTAAATCTGGACCCTAAGAACGATCTCATCGTGGATCTGGACCCTAAGAACGATCTCATCGTGGATCTGGATCCTAAGAACGATCTCATCGTGGATCTTGATCCTAAGAACGATCTCATCGTGGATCTGGACCCTAAGAACGATCTCATCGTGGATCTGGATCCTAAGAACGATCTAATCGTGGATCTGGACCCTAAGAACGATCTCATCGTGGATCTGGACCCTAAGAACGATCTCATCGTGGATCTGGACCCTAAGAACGATCTCATCGTGGATCTGGACCCTAAGAACGATCTCATCGTGGATCTGGACCCTAAGAACGATTTCATCGTGGATCTGGACCCTAAGAACGATCTCATCGTGGATCTGGACCCTAAGAACGATCTCATCGTGGATCTGGACCCTAAGAACGATTTCATCGTGGATCTGGATCCTAAGAACGATCTCATCGTGGATCTGGACCCTAAGAACGATCTCATCGTGGATCTGGACCCTAAGAACGATCTCATCGTGGATCTGGACCCTAAGAACGATTTCATCGTGGATCTGGATCCTAAGAACGATCTCATCGTGGATCTGGACCCTAAGAACGATCTCACCGTGGATCCGGACCCTAAGAACGATCTCATCGTGGATCTGGACCCTAAGAACGATCTCATCGTGGATCTGGACCCTAAGAACGACCTCATCGTGGATCTGGACCCTAAGAACGATCTCATCGTGGATCTGGACCCTAAGAACGATCTCATCGTGGATCTGGATCCTAAGAACGATCTCATCGTGGATCTTGATCCTAAGAACGATCTCATCGTGGATCTGGACCCTAAGAACGATCTCATCGTGAATCTGGACCCTAAGAACGATCTCATCGTGGATCTGGACCCTAAGAACGATCTCATCGTGGATCTGGACCCTAAGAACGATCTCATCGTGGATCTGGACCCTAAGAACGATTTCATCGTGGATCTGGATCCTAAGAACGATCTCATCGTGGATCTGGACCCTAAGAACGATCTCACCGTGGATCCGGACCCTAAGAACGATCTCATCGTGGATCTGGACCCTAAGAACGATCTCATCGTTGATCTGAACCCTAAGAACGATCTCATCGTGGATCTGGACCCTAAGAACGATCTCATCGTGGATCTGGATCCTAAGAACGATCTCATCGTGGATCTGGACCCTAAGAACGATCTCATCGTGGATCTGGACCCTAAGAACGATTTCATCGTGGATCTGGATCCTAAGAACGATCTCATCGTGGATCTGGACCCTAAGAACGATCTCACCGTGGATCCGGACCCTAAGAACGATCTCATCGTGGATCTGGACCCTAAGAACGATCTCATCGTGGATCTGGATCCTAAGAACGATCTCATCGTGGATCTGGACCCTAAGAACGATCTCATCGAGGATCTGGACCCTAAGAACGATCTCATCGTGGATCTGGACCCTAAGAACGATCTCATCGTGGATCTGGACCCTAAGAACGATCTCATCGTTGATCTGGACCCTAAGAACGATCGCATCGTGGATCGTTTATCGTTGACGTGAACCCTGAATACAGTGTCCTTGACGGGTTGGATCCCCATGTCGATGTTATTGTTGAGATAGACCTGGACAATAACATCCGCAAGTTTGCGGAACGCAAGAACAATTGATATTCTATACGATTATTCGTACTGGCATGAATACGGCCCAACAACACATTCTCTATTTGAAAGGCTGTAACTTCTTTGTTTGCCAACCGAATTCATTGA
Organism: Dyspetes luteomarginatus; assembly: GCA_963669185.1. Classification (NCBI taxonomy): domain Eukaryota; kingdom Metazoa; phylum Arthropoda; class Insecta; order Hymenoptera; family Ichneumonidae; genus Dyspetes; species Dyspetes luteomarginatus. The sequence continues at coordinate 6,899,524 of OY769906.1, forward strand.
GTAAGGTCTCATTTATTTTCGGAAAACATCCATTTGATGGCAGATATCCATTTGACAAAATGGTAATTGAATTAGGGACAGTAAAAGTTTACGGTCGTTCTTGGAAATTGTATGTGTGCTGCTAAAATGAAGCAGAGATTTTACCCAGGATTTACACATAGCACCATTCACTGTTATCAGTCAGTAGTTCATATAATTTATTTCAAATTTTTAACACAATTGCCATGCTCCTTGTGTGACACATATCACACCTCTGACACCTTGACCTCAGACCTTGTTATCCCCTATTTATTTTCATTTTTCCTCTTGAACTTGCCGTCAATGAGAAAACAGTGTAAATGATGAAAACGTGGCTAAAGAAAATGATCGCAACACGAGTCGAGCCACGTGCCAGCGATGATCTTTTCGGGGTTATCAAATCGTATGAGAAAATGATGGAATAAAAAAAAGAAAAACTATCGCGTCTGTAGAATCTTTTTTACGAGCACATCTTTGGAAAATCTCGTAAACGTGAAGGAAATGGCGTAAAGAAAGCACAAGATAATCGAGTAATCTGAAATTTCGTGTTCCAGGTCACTAAAAGTGCTCTATATATATATATATATATAATACATGACCACTTTACACAGTGCGAATCGTACTTTTTTTATTAAAAAAAAAATTATTATTATGAAGTCGATTTTCTGGATAATAAAAACAGGCAAATAAACAGAAATAAAATCGAAAAAAAAAAATTTGAATAATTTTCAGAATGGTATTTATAGACTTTTTGATAATGCTTAAAAATAATAAAGAACTTTAAAAACAAACAAAAGAAACAAGATGACTTAAAAATTGTATTGACTTTCTCGAAGGTACGGAGAGAGTATGAATAATTAAATAGCGAATCAATCCACACTCATATAAATTCCGATCAGAGGGGGGGGGATTCGACCGGATGGGAATTCGAGAGTCCAACAACGCACGTGATGGCCAACTATGCGGGGCACGGTCAACAAACCAGATGCCAAGTGTAGGACTAACCCGGGGCAATCTCACACAGAGGTAGGTATATATATATATATATATATATATATATATATATATATATATATACACATATATATACATATATATATATATACGTGTATCTTATAGCAGCTACGTCATGTTCAAGGGGAACGTCTGTTATTAAATATGTATGTGGCTCCTGTACCCTTGCGCATAGTTCCCACAGCACACACCGGGATAGTTATTGCACCAGTTCGAAATCTGTTCTCTAAAACCTGACGGGTATTTTTCCACGTAATTTCGGTCGTTACTACAGTAAGAAACACTCATTCAAGTGAACGATATTGCTACCATAGCAATAATTATGCCTCAAACAAAAACCTCCATAGCTTTTTTATAAGAAATATACATGCAGCTATCATTAATTTAGTTATATGAGCCACTCCTTTTTCCAGTGTGTTTTGAACGTAATCCGACGTAATTAGGAAACGAGAAAATTCTCGGTAAAAGTCGTCAGATCAGTGAAAGACTTACTCGGGATCAGCTGCTGCAGTGCAGCCATTTTAAAATACTTTTTGATAATTTTTGCACAAGATATTGTTTAAGCCACGAACTGCCATGTGGCCAAAAATAAAAATAAAAATAATTTCATACTATTGCGTTTATAGAGTTTAAAAAAAAATAAACCCATTTTTGAAGATGTCAGAAGTACCATAGTAATACTTATGCCTCAAAAAAAAACCTCCATAGCTTTTATAAGAAATATTCATGCAGCTGTCATTACTTTAGTTATATGAGCCACTCCTTTTTCCCAGAGGGTTTTGGACGTAATCCGTAGAGGGGTTGGGGGGGATTGCAGGAATGGCGAAGTGATTAGGAAACGAGGAAATTCTCGTGAAAAGTCGTCAGATCAGTGAAAGACTTACTCGGGATCAGCTGCTGCAGCGCAGCCATTTTTAAATACTTTTTGATAATTTTTGCACAAGATATTGTTTAAGCCACGAACTACCATGTGGCCAAAAATAAAAATAAAAGTAATTTCATGCTATTGCGTTTATAGAATTTTTAAAAAAGTAAACCAATTTTTCATGATGTCAGGAATACCATATATAGTAATACTTATGGCTCAAACAAAAACCTCCATAGCTTTTATAAGAAATATACATGCAGCTATCATTAATTTAGTTATATGAGCCACTCCTTTTTCCCAGAGGGTTTTGGACGTAATCCGTAGAGGGGTTGGGGGGGGGGGGGGGGGGATTGCAGGAATGGCAAAGTGATTAGGAAACGAGGAAATTCTCGTGAAAAGTCGTCAGATCAGTGAAAGACTTACTCGGGATCAGCTGCTGCAGTGCAGCCATTTTAAAATACTTTTTGATAATTTTTGCACAAGATATTGTTTAAGCCACGAACTACCATGTGGCCAAAAATAAAAATAAAAATAATTTCATACTATTGCGTTTATAGAGTTTACAAAAAAATAAACCCATTTTTCAAGATGTCAGGAGCACCATAGTAATACTTATGCCTCAAAAAAAAACCTCCATAGCTTTTATAAGAAATATTCATGCAGCTGTCATTAATTTAGTTATATGAGCCACTCCTTTTTCCTAGTGTGTTTTGGACGTAATCCGTAGAGGGGGTGGGGGAGATTGCAGGAATGGCAAAGTGATTAGGAAACGAGGAAATTCTCGTGAAAAGTCGTCAGATCAGTGAAAGACTTACTCGGGATCAGCTGCTGCAGCGCAGCCATTTTTAAATACTTTTTGATAATTTTTGCACAAGATATTGTTTAAGCCACGAACTACCATGTGGCCAAAAATAAAAATAAAAATAATTTCATGCTATTGCGTTTATAGAATTTTTAAAAAAGTAAACCAATTTTTCATGATGTCAGGAATACCATATATAGTAATACTTATGGCTCAAACAAAAACCTCCATAGCTTTTATAAGAAATATACATGCAGCTATCATTAATTTAGTTATATGAGCCACTCCTTTTTCCCAGAGGGTTTTGGACGTAATCCGTAGAGGGGTTGGGGGGGGGGATTGCAGGAATGGCAAAGTGATTAGGAAACGAGGAAATTCTCGTGAAAAGTCGTCAGATCAGTGAAAGACTTCCTCGGGATCAGCTGCTGCAGTGCAGCCATTTTTAGATACTTTTGATAATTTTTGCACAAGATATTGTTTAAGCCACGAACTACCATGTGGCCAAAAATAAAAATAAAAATAATTTCATACTATTGCGTTTATAGAGTTTACAAAAAAATAAACCCATTTTTCAAGATGTCAGGAGCACCATAGTAATACTTATGCCTCAAAAAAAAACCTCCATAGCTTTTATAAGAAATATTCATGCAGCTGTCATTAATTTAGTTATATGAGCCACTCCTTTTTCCCAGAGGGTTTTGGACGTAATCCGTAGAGGGGTTGGGGGGGATTGCAGGAATGGCGAAGTGATTAGGAAACGAGGAAATTCTCGTGAAAAGTCGTCAGATCAGTGAAAGACTTACTCGGGATCAGCTGCTGCAGCGCAGCCATTTTTAAATACTTTTTGATAATTTTTGCACAAGATATTGTTTAAGCCACGAACTACCATGTGGCCAAAAATAAAAATAAAAATAATTTCATGCTATTGCGTTTATAGAATTTTTAAAAAAATAAACCAATTTTTCATGATGTCAGGAATACCATATATAGTAATACTTATGGCTCAAACAAAAACCTCCATAGCTTTTATAAGAAATATACATGCAGCTATCATTAATTTAGTTATATGAGCCACTCATTTTTCTCAGTGTCTAGTGAAAAGAGTAGTTCAATGAGTTTTAGTAGCCCAAGAGTAACGTCACGACGTCAAATCTTCGTTGCAATAAACTTTCGATTTCTCATCCTGCTGCTGTAAGGTTTGTGTAAAAAAAAAACAAAATATCACGAAGCCATAAGATGAATGTATGAAAAATGATCGATAAAATGTTGAAACTGATTAACATGTTTCTCTCATATTGGTCTTATAAAATTCATCGGGTATTATAAAAACAGAAAAACTACCCTTTACCAATGTGCCATTGCGTCATAAAAATGGACAAAATATTAATATTCATATAATTGTCATAAAAAAAAACGAGAAGAGCCTAAAACTCGATAGAGCTGAAAACATCTGGAAAAAAATATTTAAAATGGGATTTTTTTAATGCAAATTAATTATCAAAATTAAAAAACAGCCCTTCGCGTAAATATGGAATTGCGGCATAAGAGAATAATAAAATAATTGACGAGATAATTATTTAAAAAATGGCTTTGATCTCGGTATAGTGTAAAAAAAAATCTGATGCAAAAATGTTAAAGATGAGAAATGTTTTTTCGTACTTTTTGGTCTGTCACCAAAAGACATTCCTCATTTTTAATATTTTTTTAACAGATTTTTTCATTGTAAGAGATTTGAATTTGATTTTTTTTTTTTTTATATACAAAATTCTTCAAACTCACAAAATATGATATTTGTTCCTACTGCCGCCACGCTAGTGCATTCCGAGACTTTGCGATTGGACAAAGTGGGCATGCCATTCATGAAAATGAAATTACCACGTAACGAATAAATCCTCGATAATTAATGGTAAAAAATGGCAGTACCTTTTCTTCAACAGACCAACTAAAGCGACGAGTATTGAAATCTATGTATGGTCTGTTCAAGTCCAAATCGGTATAGCCGTGATTTTCACTATTCAAATTATTTTTTTTCATTCCTCCGAGTACGTCTTAGGGGGACAACAATTTTTTTTTTATCCAATGATGTTAAATAGTTTTTTAATTAAAAAGTGCCCGTTATTCAGATTCTCATTCTTCATACTAATAGGAAAATCAATATTGATGATGACGTTGACGACCCCGTCAATTTAGTCTCGAATGCCCCATATACATTCTACATGATTAAATTCAATACTGATCTATATATTCGAGATTGCTCAAACTACCAGAACATTCTAGTTGGAATTGGAGAATGGACGTCAGACGATGTACAGCCTATTAAAATCAATAGAGGAGATTTTACGAGGGTTAATGGGAAGATAATGTGTTGTGACCTGGCACCACTTTAGACAAACGATTTGCGCTTCTCTCTCTCTCTCTCTCTCTCCCTCCCTCCCTCTCTCTCTCTCTCACTCTGTCTCTCTTTCTCTCTCTCTCTTTCTATTTATATTTCTACCTGCAACATCAACTGATCTATAGATATAAGTATAGATATAAGTATAGATATAAGTATAGATATAAGTATAGATATAAATATAGATATAAGTATAGATATAAGTATAGATATAAATATAGATATAAGTATAGATATAAGTATAGATATAAGTATAGATATAAGTATATATTGGGCTCGAAATTTTCGCTTTTATGTTTTCAATGTTATTTTTCAATAAGTTTTTGATTAATTAATGTTTGAGATGCTCTTTATTTTGTAAAATTTTGTGCCCTTCTGCACCTTCGTGGCAAAATATACTTTTTCATTCGAAAATGCATTTAAACAAAGTGCAATAGAGACTCAGTCGATATAAATAAAAAGTCCCTTTTTCCCATTTGTTTTTCAGCGAAGTTTCATATTTCGGATAAAAGCAATTTACATTTTCATGCGGAATTATCAGATTTATGAAAATCTATAATTTATTATTATGCGAAATATCAATCGCATAAAATAAAATATGAAAACGTGGCTTTGTTATCGACTGGGTTAAAATCCAGCCGGTTTCACATCACCTTAAGTACGGCTCGGTCGAAAAAGTATTTCAGATTCAATTTTTTATTTAATTATATATCGGGTATCCATAAAAAAACTGCATTAATATTGCATTAAAATGTTAATTAAATTATAAATAGATATTATTCATCGGCTTTAACGTGTTATATATATATATATAGATGCAAGAAAAAATTGAGAGGATTAATCAATACGTTTTTGTATCATCAGAGCTCTTACGACCCGTGCGTTAATTCTTAAGAAAGAATAATGCCTCGAGATCTCGTCCAAGAATATCTCCAATGTCTGGTCTCCCATCACCGCGAGCCCAAAGTTCGAGAGCAAGATTAGATTCGTATAACTAACAATTTTTTTTTTAATACCCATGTGTGTGTCTATATAAAGAGTCAAATGATAAGATGCAACATTTTCTTCCCAAATACGATTCGAGGCTTGAGCAATTTATCGCTACATATAAATATAAATTTATATCAATACTATAGTTGAGTCGAGAAATTCGAACTGGACTAACGAAACGGCTGGAAGGAATGATAGAATGCTCAATTTTCCGTCGAGGAGTCAGGCAGAAAATAAAAATCAATTTTATGCTCCTTTCTCTAGATCCTTTTTTTTCCTGCGGAGCTCCAAACATCACTATCTTGGCGATTTTTTAAATTGAATCTGCGTGCATGTGCGAAAATTCAGTAATTTTGCCAGGAAAATATAAGGGCTAAGAAAAAGAAAAATAATATTTTTTTTTAAGAAATAATTAAATAAAAATTTAAAAGTGTATAAAAATCTATGACTATTTACATTCAGACATTTGTTTTGTGCCAGTTATATTTTTCAAGATCTGGTGACTTGAAAAAAAAAATGGGGTATGCCCAAAATGTTCGGAATAAAAAATTTGAAATTATTTACAAAAAGTCCTTTTCAACTGGTGCTACACATTGGCGAAGTAGAAAAAAAACGCGACTTGAGCAGTGGAGACACTGCTCAAGTCGCATTTTTTTCATACATATATTGAATGCTCACTATATATATATATGACATAAATGAATGTGATAATTGATATAAAATATAAATCAATTTCAGATAAAACGTTAACCGTAAGAGATTCTCGTTCCTTATCGTAGGTAACGAGTTGTAATAGGTGAAGATATGATATGCTTTATAGTCGTGAGGAAAGTTCATTCATAAATATATAAATATATATATATATGAATGAACTTTCGTCACGACTATGTCGAATATATATATATGAATGACTGAATGAAATAAAGCATATATATATATATATATATATGAATGACTGAATGAAATAAAGCATATATATATATATATATGAATGAACTTTCGTCACGACTATAAAGCATATCATATCTTCACCTATTACAACTAGTTACCTACGATAAGGGTCGAGACTCTCTTATGGTTACCGTTTTATCTGAAATTCATTTATATTTTATGTCAATTATCACATTGGTCAAAAGGCATCCTCGATTTACATATTACAACTGCAAAAATTCGTAGTTCAAACATTCTTTTCCAAAAATCTCAAGAACATACGATGTTTGCTCGTACATCACACAGAGGGGAGAGGCGAAATCGCTTAGGGAGAAATTTCGATAATACGCACGTGAGAAAGACTTTCTTTTGGAAATCATGAGGGAAGAGAAATTTTTTTTCTCTTTCCGCGATCTCTCGTTATGCACCAGGAAAGACGAGACTCGATATTCGGAGGACCATTGCGTTCATGAAACGCACACACACACACACACACACACACACACACACACACACACACACACACACACACACACACACACACACACACACACACACACACACACACACACACACACACACACACACACACACACACACACACACACACACACACACACACACACACACACACACACACACACACACACACACACACACACACACACACACACACACACACACACACACACACACACGCACGCACACACACACACACACACACGCACACACACACACACACGCACGCACGCACGCACACACACACACCTAAAAAAAATTACATGCTAATTAGTAAATTCATTTGGTCTATTTGACGTACTACTCATACATAATTTTTTTTCGTTCTTTCAATGTATAAAACTACACACTTTAAAATGTATAAATGCAAAACAGGTATAATGACTTGGTTATTTTATGGCGTCACACTACGTATTTCACTATTGTTATTCCCTTATCGTAGAGTCTCATCTGTTTTTATTATTCACATGCATTTGATAAATTTATACATTAGTAAATATCTATGTATTCGTATGGGTACAAGAATTCGTTCAGTCGCGTGTGTAAAGGCTAAACGACGTAATACACGCTGTGTGTATTCAATCGTGGAATTGTCATCATTTTAGCCTTTAGACACGCACTATACCTTCATAATATAAAAATTAGTACACTGAACACGGTCACAGACACTTACAAATACGTGGGAAACATTCGTGTAAAAGATACTTGGGAAAATGTTAGCGCAGACACGCACACAGTCACTCATACAGACACACATGGATACTCACAGACGCTGTCTCACTGACACAGATATTCAGACACACATTTGGAGACTCACAGACACTTTTTCATTCACACAGATATTCAGGCAGACACTTACACAGCCACCCACACAGATATTCAGGCAGACACTCACACAGCCACTCATACACATATTCAAGTAGACACGTACACAGACACTCACAAATACGTCAGAAACATTCGTGTAAAAGGTGCTTGGGGAAATGTTAGCGCAGTCACTCATACAGACACACATGGATACTCACAGACACTGTCTCACTGACACAGATATTCAGACACACATATGGAGACTCACAGACACTGTTTCACTCACACAGATATTCAGGCAGACACTTACACCGCCACTCACACAGATACTCAGGCAGACACTCACACAGCCACCCACACAGATATTTAGGCAGACACTCAGACAGACACCCACACAGATATTTAGGCAGACACTCAGACAGACACTTACACAGCCACTCATACACATATTCAAGTAGACACGTACACAGACACTCACAAATACGTTAGAAACATTCGTGTAAAAGGTACTTGGGAAAATGTTAGCGCAGACACGCACACAGTCACTCATACAGACACACATGGATACTCACAGACACTGTCTCACTGACACAGATATTCAGACACACATTTGGAGACTCACAGACACTTTTTCATTCACACAGATATTCAGGCAGACACTTACACAGCCACCCACACAGATATTCAGGCAGACACTCACACAGCCACTCATACACATATTCAAGTAGACACGTACACAGACACTCACAAATACGTCAGAAACATTCGTGTAAAAGGTGCTTGGGGAAATGTTAGCGCAGTCACTCATACAGACACACATGGATACTCACAGACACTGTCTCACTGACACAGATATTCAGACACACATATGGAGACTCACAGACACTGTTTCACTCACACAGATATTCAGGCAGACACTTACACCGCCACTCACACAGATACTCAGGCAGACACTCACACAGCCACCCACACAGATATTTAGGCAGACACTCAGACAGACACTTACACAGCCACTCATACACATATTCAAGTAGACACGTACACAGACACTCACAAATACGTTAGAAACATTCGTGTAAAAGGTACTTGGGAAAATGTTAGCGCAGACACGCACACAGTCACTCATACAGACACACATGGATACTCACAGACACTGTCTCACTGACACAGATATTCAGACACACATTTGGAGACTCACAGACACTTTTTCATTCACACAGATATTCAGGCAGACACTTACACAGCCACCCACACAGATATTCAGGCAGACACTCACACAGCCACTCATACACATATTCAAGTAGACACGTACACAGACACTCACAAATACGTCCGAAACATTCGTGTAAAAGGTACTTGGGGAAATGTTAGCACAGACACGCACGCAGTCACTCATACAGACACACATGGATACTCACAGACATTGTCTCACTGACACAGATATTCAGACACACATATGGAGACTCACAGACACTGTTTCACTCACACAGATATTCAGGCAGACACTTACACGGCCGCTCACACAGCCACTCACACAGATATTCAGGCAGACACTGACACAACCACTCATACAGATATTCAAGTAGACACGTACACAGACACTCCATTACTCGACCCACACAAGGGCGCAAAGTGCCAAAGCTACAATAATCTGCATTATAAATTTTATCATAAATAAAAGATCAGCCGATTTTAGGTATGCAGGTCATATTATTATTCGACAGGTAAAAATAACTCAACAAATTATTTATTCATGCCGTGTATATGTATCACTGAGATAGCTTTCTTTTTCTGATGGAATTATCATGCATGCCTTTATCATACTGCTCGGTTTATTCTATCCACTGTTATTTTTAGATATTTTTTTCACGACGAGTTTATATTCTATAGCTAAGCTGTAGATGTATTTTTATATAAATAAATTTTGCAGAGAAAACTTATCGTTTGATCCATGCAAATTTATGGGCGAACGAGGACAAGAGAAAAAGAGGCACATTCTGTGTACTGTGACGTGTGTGGCTAAGGTCAGTGTGCGTGCTGAAATTTTATTCCACCGGTAGCTCACTCAAAATCCTCGTGTTTCCGGACTACGTCATACACGTGAAGTTTCTTATCCGCGCCTGAGATATTATCATCATGTGGACATTTGCCTCGTGCCTCGTTCTCATCTTAAGGCTCAGAAATATTTTTGTCAATTTATGTCATAAACCGACTAGGTATAAGTTCGAGGTTGCTGCAAATTTATTTTTATTTTTATCTAATGAAAAGAATTAAACAATCGATTTTTTTATAACAAATTTTTAAAAAGTCACTTCGACAAAATCATTATTTAAAGGGGGATTCTCTTTTTTCCGCTAAAATGAGCGTTTTTTTGGGATTTAAAAAAACGAAACGCTGCAATCAATTACTTCGAAATTTTCAGCGTATATTTATTGATATTTCTGATGTTAAAAAGAAAAATGTCAATCATTTTTATGAAAAAAAAATATTTTTTTCTTGCTGGTTCATTGAACGATAGCTACATGTGTACGAACTAAAATGCCGTTTGGTTTGGGGGTCACGGGCGAGGAGGCAGAATTTCTCATAAAGATAATTGTCTATTTTTTTTTTTTGAACACCTGAAATATCAATAAATATACGCTGAAAATTTGGAAATAATTCATTACATAGTTTCAATTTTTTTTTATCCCAAAAAAACGCTCATTTTAGGAGACAAAAAAGAGAATTCCCCCTTAAAAGACTATTTAAGAAAAACCCTTAAGAACTTTGCGCGGGGTCACGGGCGAGGAGGCAGAATTTTTCATAAAGATGATTGACATTTGTTTTTTTTTTAAACACCTGAAATATCAATAAATATACGCTGAAAGATTGGAAATAATTAATTACATAGTTTCATTTTTTTTTAATCCTAAAAAAAACGCTCATTTTAGCAGACAAAAAAGAGAATCCCCCCTTAAAAGACTATTTAAGAAAAAAAAATTACTTTGAGCAAAATAACTTTACAATTATTCAAAATCGTGGTAACTTTATGCCAGCTTTCGTAATGCAGCATACATTTTTTTATTACGCCAGGTTTTTTTTTTTTTTTTTTTTTTTTTTTTAAATAAAATTAACTTATCATTGTTTCAAGATTGTAACTTTGAGATTGAATGCGACTTCCGTCAGATGGCATAAAAAAATCTGTCCCTCATACCACCAGCTATAAAACTTGTGCGAAACATGAAAAAAAATCAGTCTACCCTCAGACAGTAAACAACATCGAGATGCGATTAATAAATAACAATTTTCATCTTATGCATAATATTGAAATTAATAAATAATTAAATGATTGTTTTAATAATCGTTTTCTTATCGGCTAGACGTTCGTATTCCGTTTGACGTCCTTCGAAATAGCCAGAGAGACGCTCGGCAAAGAAAAATTATGATTTGCAATATTATTTACACACGAACAGACACACACACACACACACACATATGTGTATATCTATATATATATATATATATATATATATATATATATATATATATATATATATATATATATATATATATGTATGTATATATATATATATATATATATGTATATATATAAATATATATAAATATATGTATGTGTAAGTATGTGTACAGAGGCTTAAAAAGACGTCATCGTTCACGAGAGATCCTCCTTTTCCTCATCATGCTCTGAAGTTCTCGCATGAGTTTCTCAACGCCGTTCTCTTGGCAAACGATGAATGTGCAATTTTTTTTTTGTTCTCTTTTCGAGGCCAAAACCGATGAGCAAAAGGTTCGTTTCGTTTTGTTTCCTCAAACACAAATATAACACAAGTATACATGGCCCATTTGTACAACTTGAATAGGCCGATTGAAAAATTACGGTCTGGATTAAAAATGAAAAACTCTAGCCACATGTGGAGACGAACGCGATGGATATCGTATTTTTGGCCCCGAAATCCTTTGTCTTCTGTCATTTCTATTCAAGCTTATTCCGCAGGGTCGAAGGCATGCAGAAAAAAATTATCCGAAATCGTTTTGAGTGTGAAAAAAATGTTTTTTAAAATCCTTATGAGTTCGCGATTCGAGGGAGTAAAATATATCGAAAAAGGGTCTTAAAATAAATTAAAAATAGTAATTCATCTAGCGAGCCGAGCTGTGCTGATTTTTCGATTATATCATCAAAATGATTTACACTTTTCGATACATTCGGAAGATGCCTACGAAAAATCCAAATGCATACTCCGGGATACTCCAGGGGGTCGGGAGTAAAATTAGGACAAATGATTCGATAGAAATCTCGAAAGTTGTTTCAATACAAATTTAATTCGGTCGATTCAAACCAATTCAAATCAATTTGATTCTGATCAAATTTATCAAATTCGCCACACCAATTTATATGTATATATATATTTTGTTCGTTTGAATAATTATTCCTGTGAATGAAGATCGTCAAAACATTGACAATAATTAATTGATTTGTCATAGTGGTGATTATTCGTCGAAATGCAGTGGAATATGAAATATACCGGAGGTGTGAGCAGACATTATTAATATTAATTAATTAATTAATTAATTAATTAATTAATTAATAATATATTATAATAATATGTTATCAATTAATTTTAATATACGCAGTATAAAAAGAGGCGACAACGCGAACAGTAAACAGTTGTGTCATCATCGTTTGTTTTGCATGGAATTTTTTTAGCGACGAGGGAAAATCTCGACGATGACTAGATTCGTGACTTTGGATCTTGCAACTTAACTCCCTTATGCGACGTTCGTGTCAATTCATAAATTGTCTCCAGTTCGTTAAATATTTACGTTTATTTCCACGTCAAGTCGATGGTAATTTTTTTCGTCTTTTTTTTTCTTAATAAAAATTTAATCGCCACATCATCCAATCAAATAAAAAAAAAGTACCAGAAACTCGCAGAATTCAGAATTATCTGAGGCTCATGTAACCCAAACATAACCCTCAGAGTTCTTTCAAATGCTCTTAACTCGAGATTAAAGATTTTTAAAGAATCGAAAATCAATGTCCACACATGCGTGACCCTGGCGGAAACGAATAACCTTCAATTGGTTGATTTGTGCAAAAATCCAATCCGAGTTTTCATAAAAATTTAATCGTCACATCATCCAATCAAATAAAAAAAAGTACCAGAAACTCGCAGAATTCAGAATTATCTGAGGCTCATGTAACCCAAACATAACCCTCAGAGTTCTTTCAAATGCTCTTAACTCGAGATTAAAGATTTTAAAAGAATCGAAAATCAATGTCCACACATGCGTGACCCTGGCGGAAACGAATAACCTTCAATTGGTTGATTTGTGCAAAAATCCAATCCGAGTTTTCATAAAAATTTAATCGTCACATCATCCAATCAAATAAAAAAAGTACCAGAAACTCGCAGAATTCAGAATTATCTGAGGCTCATGTAACCCAAACATAACCCTCAGAGTTCTTTCAAATGCTCTTAACTCGAGATTAAAGATTTTAAAAGAATCCAAAATCAATGTCCACACATGCGTGACCCTGGCGGAAACGAATAACCTTCAATTGGTTGATTTGTGCAAAAATCCAATCCGAGTTTTCATAAAAATTTAATCGTCACATCATCCAATCAAATAAAAAAAGTACCAGAAACTCACAGAATTCAGAATTATCTGAGGCTCATGTAACCCAAACATACCCCTCAGAGTTCTTTCAAATGCTCTTAACTCGAGATTAAAGATTTTAAAAGAATCGAAAATCAATGTCCACACATGCGTGACCCTGGCGGAAGCAAATAACCTTCAATTGGTTGATTTGTGCAAAAATCCAATCCGAGTTTTCATAAAAATTTAATCGCCACATCATCCAATCAAATAAAAAAAAGTACCAGAAACTCACAGTAAGGCATTCAGAATTATCTGCGGCTCATGTAACCCAAACATATCCCTCAGAGTTCTTTCAAATGCTCTTAACTCGAGATTAAAGATTTTAAAAGAATCGAAAATCAATGTCCACACATGCGTGACCGTGGCGGAAGCGAATAACCTTCAATTGGTTGTGATTTGTGCAAAAATCCAATCCGAGTCCCATCGAGTTCCAGTCATTTTACGCATATAAATAGGCGGAACTGGGTTGATCTTCGATAAGTTAATCCACAATCAATCGCAAACTTGAATGATTGTAAATCGATGGTTATGTTTCGTTTTTGCGTTTACGGCATAAATTAACTCAGGCTCAGGCTTTTGGCTATCAAGGTGAGTTGAACCCGTTCCATGTCGTTCTCTCTCACTCCTCCGCCCATATCTCTATTTCTCTATTACTCGCATCCTAGCATTGTTGATTTTCGCCTCACGTTAATTTCTCTCTGGCTCCGCCGTGGGCGCCACCAATGCTCTCCCTCAGACCTGTCTCTATGGCTGTGTCTATGGCATCGTCTGTGTATCACTTTAACGTGATGTAAAACACGCTCACTATCTCGACTCTTATCTGGCCCTCCACCATGTAATGATCAACAATGGCATTGTCTCTTTAGCACTCGTGACTTTGTCTGTTTATTCCACATCACCTTAAGGCGACTTTCGCGCAGCCAATAACAAGAATTATAATCCTTTTTTTTTTAAGTTGCATTGACATTTTGTGCTAATGTCTCGTCGGAAGCAATTTTTAATTGTGCATGCCAAATCGATATGGCACAGTCGATTTTGTACGAAACGCCCCATATATGCCTCACATGAAACAGATGCGTATAGTGGAAGGTGGGCAACTTTTTGAGGTCCTTTTATGAGGAGTTATCCAACAAGAAGCATCTCGAGTGCACTGATTTCGGTTCCTTATGCCAAATCGATATGGCCCAGTCGATTTTGTACGAAACGCCCCATATATACCTGACATGAAACAGATGCGTATAGTCGAAGGTGGGCAACTTTTTGAGGTCCTTTTATAAGGACTTATCCAGCAAGAAGCATCTCGAGTACACTGATTTCGTTCGATATGCCAAATCGATATGGCCCAGTTGATTTTGTACGAAACGCCCCATGTATACCTCACATAAAACAGATATATAGGTATAGTCGAAGGTGGGCAACTTTTTGAGGTCCTTTTATAAGGACTTATCCAGCAAGAAGCATCTCGAGTACACTGATTTCGTTCGATATGCCAAATCGATATGGCCCAGTTGATTTTGTACGAAACGCCCCATGTATACCTCACATAAAACAGATATATAGGTATAGTCGAAGGTGGGCAACTTTTTGAGGTCCTTTTATAAGGACTTATCCAGCAAGAAGCATCTCGAGTACACGGATTTCGTTCGATATGCCAAATCGATATGGCCCAGTTGATTTTGTACGAAACGCCCCATATATACCTCGCATGAAACAGATATATACGTATAGTCGAAGGTGGGCAACTTTTTGAGGTCCTTTTATAAGGACTTATCCAGCAAGAAGCATCTCGAGTACACTGATTTCGTTCGATATGCCAAATCGATATGGCCCAGTCGATTTTGTACGGAACGCCCCATATATACCTCACATGAAACAGATATATACGTATAGTCGAAGGTGGGCAACTTTTTGAGGTCCTTTTATAAGGACTTATCCAGCAAGAAGCATCTCGAGTACACTGATTTCGTTCGATATGCCAAATCGATATGGCCCAGTCGATTTTGTACGAAACGCCCCATATACATATACCTCACATGAAACAGATGCGTATAGTCGAAGGTGGGCAACTTTTTGAGGTCCTTTTATAAGGACTTATCCAGCAAGAAGCATCTCGAGTACACTGATTTCGCTCGATATGCCAAATCGATATGGCACAGTCGATTTTGTACGAAACGCCCCATACATACCTCACATGAAACAGATATATACGTATAATCGAAGGTGGGCAACTTTTTGAGGTCCTTTTATAAGGACTTATCCAGCAAGAAGCATCTCAAGTACACTGATTTCGCTTCCTTATGCAAATATACTCGATAATATAGTTATGAATAATTGTGAAAAAAAAACAACAACGTACAATTGCATGACTCGTGACACGAGAAAAACTCATTGAACCTCCTTACCAATTGTAATAATTATATATTTTTTTTCTTTTATCCACTCTCTGATCGTTCATTGAACGTACAAACGTATACGCCTTATTCTCTATCGCGTTATCTCATTAGCCATTGAGAACTTTGAATAAAATGATCAGAAGGCGAGAGAGCCAAGGTAGACAATAAAAATAAACGTCTGTGAGGGCCTTGTCGTATGCGAGGGACAATTCTATTAATAGAATATAACTTGAAAGAAAAAACAAAACGTTTAAATTAAATCATCATTAAATTGGCATCAAGTAATTAATTAATTAAACAATGAATTACTTAAATTATAATTAATTAATTCAATAATTAATAATTTTTTATTTAATGATCAATTTACATTTTATTCTTATTCACTATGATGTGAAATTTAGGATAACTGTCAGATTTTGTTTTATTTAATTTATTTATTTATCTACACACGTATAGGACGAAATAGACGATCAGGAAATGACGTCAGTGTTTTTTTGATTCCCCAAAAAAAAAAAAAAAAATTATCGACCCACCTGTGCACGTTCTCAATTATATAATGATAATTTCACAGCCTCGTAAGTTTCCATTGTTATTATTTTTTTGATAGTTATATATGTATATTCGATTTGTAAGATTTTTTTATTTTTAACGTTCATCGTGAATGGATGAACGACGAATACTTTTTGCCGGTGTGAATATGCTACGTCACAATTGACGCAGGTGCAGGTACATTTTGTTAGCACGCGTCTGTATGAAATATTCAGACGTCTAAAAAAAATTGCAATAAGAAAAATTGATGGAAAAAAAAAGATCCAGACACGCGTAATACTGTCTACGCTTCGTAAATATGTGTAAATATATATATATTGCTAAACGTATTAATGAGATTCGTTTCTCTTTCGTAAAGATATTTCCGATCACGTTTTCTGCGACACGCGATAAAAATTACTCTCTCTACATCGCGCGATACTTTTCCATATACGTATGCACTTTGCATATATGAAACATCCCACGTCAGTTTAGCAACTTAATAAAAAATAAAAAAAATCTAAAAAAAAATTCAAAAAATTCCGTTACATGCGTATAAAAAAATAACGAAATTCTCATACAGGTTTCTTTCATTTTTTTATTCGAAGAATTATTTCTCTATTATGGTGTGTCGTCTTTTGTCTTCTTACGAATAAAAATTTAGGATTTTTTATGTCCTGAAATATTTTTTTTTGCATATTATAGTTATTTTATTTTATCTCATGTAAAATATTATGTTATAGTTAAATTATAATAATAGAGCAGTTTCGAGCCATCTTAATGCATGTTTATAATATATGTGTTAACATTGAGAAAACTCGCTGATGGATTATATATATATATATATAGATATGTATATATATATATAGTGTCGTATGTCACGGTCATTATTCAGAAACATGTAGGCATTGCAAGATCTTATATCTACGAAATTACAGAGTCAGCGTCTTGCCATGATAAATAATCATTTTTACAATGAATTTTTATTTCATTGTGCATCGCTTTATATATTAAATTTTTTATCTGTCTTGATTGCCCTCGTCAACTTGATCGTGTCCATTTTCTTTTTTTTACTCGATAAAGTTAATCGTTTTTTATAGACGTAACAATCTCTTCGTGATATATTATTGTTGTTTTGATAAAGTCAACGGTCGTTTCGTTCATAATGATAATGCTGCTATATATATATATATATATATATATATATATATATATATATATATATATATATATATATACTCGTGTTTGTTTCTGCTACACGCGGGTCAGAGAGGAAAATTTAATTTTGTCTTTCACTACTACGATTAAATTCGTATATGACAAAATCAGTTTTAATATTGAATTGATTTACGAAATGAAGAATTAATCTTGTCTAGCGTAGATGATTTAAACAAAAAAATGAATATTATTTAAAAATAAATATTATATTTTAATTAAAGTATATTTATTAAATAATACAATTTTATTAATGCAATTTTGTTAAATTACGGTCTCAAATCAATCAAATTATAATTCGAGCTAACACACTTTAAAAAAATTCCTGTTGAAAGTGGCAATCAATATTATATTTTCTTTCTTATTTCGTTTGACCACATATGCTTGCTATTTCTTTTTTGCTCTGCATTTTTTTTTTTTTTAATCGTGGCGAATACGATACATAAGCAAGATTGCCGGGTGGGCACAAAATCTTTGGTGGGAAGAGATAAATACGATTATTTTAATGGGAAACGGCGCATCAATCATATTCAATCGCCGAGGATATTTTTCGTGCGCCGAATATATAGCGGTAAAAATCAAGCACTTCGGCACCGTACACATTATTGTATGTCGAGTCAAGAGAGATAGACGAACTTTGACATTGGGACCTAGAATAGAATTATTGAACCGTGGACTTCTGTACATTTTTTTCACAGCTTTCTTTATCCGTTATATATATATATATATATATATATATGGCATTCGATCTCATCTCTATTACTAACGGATCCTAAGCCTCTTGGATGTGACGTACTATTTTTTTTTAATATTTTTCACCCCAGTCAGTTGAACGTATACTCGTACTTTTTTTTTGTAAAGACTTTTCATGCTTCGCCTTTCACAGTTACAAGTATTTGAAATTTTTTATCAAGTTTATTTGAATTTATATTATAAAATATAAAATATATCGGAAAAGATGTACAGGTAAAATTAATCGTCTTAAAGAGTACTTTCAAATAGACCCAGTAAAAAAATAATATACATATATATATATTTATATATATATAAATTTATATATATTTATATTTATTTATAAATATATAATAATTTATATATATATATATTGTAGTACTTTTGGAAACACACTTTTGACACCAATGTTATACTTCAGGTGGGAATACTTCCGCAGCCAAATGTTATAAAACGAACGAAATAAACGAACACATATCTTTTGTGTGGCCGAGATATTAATTACAATATTAATCGCCCCATCGCGAAATGTCAGTAAGGCAGTACGTTAAACTCTCAGTCTCAACTGTCAATCAATACGATAGCTGTGAAGTTAATCGTTTATTCGTTTGTCTGTTGTTTGCCGTCATCTATAGCTCTTCGATCTGATAATCATAAAAATATATTACGTGATTAAAATATTTTATTCAAACTTCGAATTTTATTTTATTCGAATTTCGCAATTTCAAATTCTTATTATAGACTTTTTCATCAATGAAATGTTTGTTAAACTGTACTCAACTTCATGTTTGCTCAACTGTACCGTTTATCCAATAAATAAATAAATAAATAAATAAATAAATAAATAAATAAATAAATAAATAAATAAATAAATAAATAAATAAATAAATAAATAAATAAATAAATAAATAAATAAATAAATAAATAAATAAATAAATAAATAAATAAATAAATAAATAAATAAATAAATAAATAAATAAATAAATAAATAAATAAATAAATAAATAAATAAATAAATAAATAAATAAATAAATAAATAAATAAATAAATAAATAAATAAATAAATAAATAAATAAATAAATAAATAAATAAATAAATAAATAAATAAATAAATAAATAAATAAATAAATAAATAAATAAATAAATAAATAAATAAATAAATATATATATATATATATATATATATATATATATATATATATATTTATTTATTTATTCATATGCGGAGTGAATATTCGGATGATTCAAATTACGACGTTTTCTACAAAATCGTAGAAATATACGAAGGAAATTCCTCACGAGAAATTCAATGTCCATTTCAAATTTCATAAATACTCTATATTAAAAAAAAAAAAACTATGCTAGTGAGATCGACAGAATAATTGCAAGCCATGGCCGTCGGCGATGTTGCACCTAAGCGTGAGAAATTTTCGTTCATATCAAGTACGATTCAGTACTAACGGAATTCTTATCGGAAGTGCCGCATCAATCATGTAAATTTTTATCTCGAACGCCAAGCTTGTTACCGTCAACAACATCGAGATTTTCCTTCTTCCTTTTCTTTCCACGCTTCGTTATCCCAAAGAAACATAAAAGATCTTATTAAATTTCGATTTCATTTTATTTTATTTTTAATTTTGTAAGTTTTATTATCGTTTAACTTTTTATATTTGTAATTCAATTTTATTATTCATTTATGTATTTGTATGTATATATGTATGTGTATATGTATGCATATATGGACGTATGTATGTATGTATATATGTATGTATATATGTATGTATATATGTATGTATGTATGTATGTATGTATGAATGTACGTATTTACATATATCTGTTTGTACGCCGGGACCCTCGGGGTTTCGGGCTATTCACACTTCCCCTTTTTGGGTTGACCCCTCTTGACGTCGTCTCGAGTTCGCGATGCCTCGATGTGGTTTAAACTTCGTTAATTTTTTTTAAATCTATATATTTTCGGCATGGAATAAGCAGAGCTTAAACGCCAATCCACCCACGTAGGTTAAGCCTGGTTCAATTTTTTATCGAGTTTTGGCATAGAGTAAGCAGATTGTAAACTCCGATTAACATTGAAGGAAACAGTCGTAGCTGAAAACGCGTATCCACCGGGGTGGTTTAAGCCTGGTTCAATTTTTTATCGAGTTTCAGCATAGAGTAAGCAGAGCTTAAACTCCGATTAACATTGAAGGAAACAGGCGTAGCTTAAAACGCGAATCCACCGGGGTGGTTTAAGCCTGGTTCAATTTTTTATCGAGTTTCAGCATAGAATAAGCAGAGCTTAAATTTCGATTAGCCTCGTTCATTTTTTTTTCAATCTAGTTTTTACATAGGTTAACCAGAGCTTGAACTACAATTAATATCACGAGACGGGCGTAAGTGTCGTTGACTATATATTTATTTATTTATTACAATATTGATTTATTTATATTCTTTACGCAATGACTCCAAAGACTCGATATTTTGACGACGTTATCTCTCGAAAAAAAATTAAGATGAAAGCCGGAGAATAATAATTATCAGCGATTTGTCAACGGTCATTGTACGAATGGAATAAGAGAGACTTTGAGTTATCTGTTTTTTTTTTTCGGGGAGAAGCAAATAAGGAGACGTTTTAAATATAGAAACTATAATGGGCGATAGGGAGAGATAACATTGACATTTCCGATGACCTCGGAGCGTTATTTCTCGACAAAGAACAGAAGACATGTGCACGATATTGACCCCGAAGTTGCGCAGTCTCGAAACGAGGGTCGTATCTGCTATTATTCTGGGACGCAATCGACTTTGTCGTAACCTTGAAATTTTTTCTACGAAGCTTTTATCGGAATTGTCCAGGCGAAGTTTAAATCGGGTCTTGTTTTGCGGATTGATAAACCATTCCGTGCAATCTTTTATATAAATTATTTGCCTCTGCCGCCCCCCTACCGGCGCTCTTACAGATAAGATGCGAGCCGTTTGGCAATTTCTCATCCCCCTATGGCGGAATTAACCCTCCTGAAGGACGAGAAAGAGGACTCTGCGACGCCTACGAATTCATTTACAGCAGAGAATATTTTTCGACTGTAAAGCTAAAAATAGTGAGCTCCAGTTTCGCCATTGCAGTTTCATATTTTCTTGATTGTGTAATAATACACTGGAAATTATTTGCAAAGTTTAACTCTCTCGTTTAATTAAATAATTTCTTGTCAAAATTCACCGTTTGCCAATTTACCTCTCTCCATTCAAATCTTACCGCGCTTTAGTAGACTCCACGGGCGAAAACGGATCCGCGCGCCATCTGTCGCATTTGCGAGTCGTTAAAAAATTACCGGCGGAGAAAAACGTTACCCACAGTAAAGACCAGTCGATAACGTGTACGAGGGCGCTATACTGGTGGATTGCTTGATCGATAAGCCAGAACATTACGATCCTCCCACCACGATGGACGCGTCCAAGCAGTGGCGCCATCTCTCACAAAACTCGAGCAAAAATCTCAGTTTCTTGTGCTGCATGATCGCACGTTTTCAGCTCTCCAGTATAAATTCACACGCAGTTCATATAAAGCGCAAGAGATCTTTGAAGACACTTGTGCGTTTGTGTGCGACTAACCGGGGAACATGGATCTATAAATAATGTTTTGTAACGAAAAAATAAGCCGCGATATTCGTAAAGGGTGTTGGACTGTTCACTGCAGTGTCGACATGAGTATTTCACGTTTGAACTGCGCGTCTGCGACAAACGTTACTATTTATTCAAACAATAATTGGAAAGAATTGAAATAATAGAGTTGTATATATACATATATATATGTATACATATATATATGTGTATATATATCCCATATATATGTAAATTATGTCAAAGATTTTTACGTAATGGGGGAATAAAATTAATTCTCTCCAAGAGGATTTTGCAAGAGGAGAGTTTAATCTCAATATGGTTTATCGTATGTTGAAGCACACACTGTGCTCGAATCTGGCAAATTGTGGATCAAAATTTGTTGGGATATTGGCACCTCTTGCTGTACCACCTTTGCATATTTTGTTTCTTTTTCATTTTTGGCAAGAATTTTCCCGAGATGTCGATCGACAGTACTGCAGCTGTTCATGCTGGGACACCGTCTTTAAAGGTGAGAAGCAACGAAATTTCTTCGTTGATAGGATAAAAACGGGAGGGGGCGCGAAACTTCAAACACAATAGTTTTCGCACGAAAATGGAAAATATTATTCGGTTGATTTGCGATTTAATAAATATCAATATTAATGGAGTATGCTTGCCTAAAATTTGAAATAGTTTTACGACACAATTTCGGCGATTATAACATTATTAATTTTCAACTTTTAGATTAGATGAATTAATAAAATGCATTTGACAGAATGAACATTTTGAAAGATATTGAACGAAAATATCTAAATGATTTACTTTACACTATTTAATGAAAGAACATCAAAAGCATGATCGATGCAAAACGTATGAATAACCTCAAAAAAATATGTGTATATGTTACGTGGTGGTAAAACGATGAACGAGCTACTGAATGCCTGCATTTTCATTATTTATATGATTTCTCTCGTAATTTTTTTTCATCATTGGTCCAATTAGTGACCATATTAACCCCACACGATAGCATTCCTGAAATATAAGTTTTGAAAAAAAGCTATTTTTTTCAATTTTCCTTCATCCAAGTTGAAAATAATAAATTATTACTTGACTCATAAGTAATCTGCGAGAACTATTTCAATGGACAAGTACACACTGAGAAAAACGTATGGTTGAATTAAGGGACGATAATGTATTGTTTCTAAAACATGCAATTATCAAAGTTACACAAACAACATATTTTAGCTACACAGATAATAAAATAATTAATATAAAAAAAAAAAAAATCCTATACTAAAAAATGCGTAATTAAAAAAATAATAAATCCAATAAATAAAAATCTCTGACTCAGCCAGGAAATGCAAAAAATTCGAAATTTATGTGAAATTTCCGTTTGTAGTTTATGCCGTTCCACCGATCAAATTGGAGATTTCTGTTCGAATTTATTATTTTTGTAATTTTTTTAAATTATGGTTTTTTCAGTCAGGTTTTTTTAAATGAATTTTTGTTATTCTTTACTTTTTAAGGTGGATTCAAGCATTTATCGTATCAACTTACCACGATTTTTTTAAGGGGTTAGGTAGCAATTGAATTTTATCATTATCCTCGAATTTGCCTATAAATTTTTTGCAGAGTAGAAAATGGGGGAAAATAGTGGTCACTGAAAGGCAAATTTGTTCATCCTCTTTGCAGACATAATAATGTTTTTTTTTCCAGGGTCCTACGAATCTGGGATAGCATCGTACAAGCACATGTACTTTAACGCGACTACAAACAGCCTAAAAATATGGGCCACGATAGTAATTGGTGTTATAGCATTTTACGAAACAGCGAAAT
The DNA here is from genome assembly GCA_963669185.1 of Dyspetes luteomarginatus. NCBI lineage: Eukaryota > Metazoa > Arthropoda > Insecta > Hymenoptera > Ichneumonidae > Dyspetes > Dyspetes luteomarginatus. The sequence goes on from OY769906.1 coordinate 6,923,826, forward strand.
ATCTGACTTGGTTGGCTTTTCATGCCAGACTGAGATTCGGAATGTTCGTTCTGTTTGTCAGTGCAATATTTTCTCACTATTACTCGTGGTGGGTGTACATTAATTATTGGAATGACGATTTTTACTCTCAATGGTACCATCAAATGTTTTTCTCCATCACGGAATTGATATCGACAATACTCGTCGTTCTATTGGCCGACTCGAAAAGTCCAGTTACACACAGAAAAGCATTTGGTATCAGCGCAATTGCCCTTATTCACATATTTGCCGGCAGCTGGGATCAGTTTATAAGAAACGTGCTGAGAGGCGAGGGTTACGCTCATCAGGTAAAACAGCACTTGCAAACTTTACCATACACCCAAAAATGTTCAATGAGCAAATTTTTGTTTAAATCCAAGTAACTTTTTGGGTTTTTGATCGGCCATTTTGAATTACGTTGAATTTTTAATTAGCGTTCTTAAAGTAACAATTTTTCATTGAAATTGAATCGTTTGATGGTTTTCGTCGGAAATTTTATCTCTTAACACGAAAAGACACGAAAAACCCTCGGATAACAATCAAACAAACTCAAAAAAAAACTCTAAAAATCATGAAAAAAAAAAAGAGAAAATTTGAAAGTTCTCAAAATGATTTTTATTGTTCAATAGGTGGTACGAGATTTGGGTTTCATGATACCGGACATTCTTCACGTTCTCATACCGCTATGGTCGCTGCGTTGGCGTAATGGCTGTACTTTACCAGGTGGAGGATTCAAAGATCCGAGCATCAAACGAGATCTCACGTGTATGATCGGCATGGTACTAATGGGACTGACAATGTGCACGATTCTCTGAGCAAATTACAAAAACGAGAAAGTATCTCTTTAAGATAAAACAAAAAAAAAAAAAAAACGAAAAAAAAGCCAATGGCCAAAAAGGGTCTTGTCGTATCTGGTGAAAAATGAAATTAAAGTATTTTAGTAAATATAAATTGTGAATGAGACGACGAAGTAGAATAATCAACGACAAAACTCTATCGACACGCCCGATATTTGGCACATCGATTTTAATTTGTGCAAAACAATGTTTTATACTCATTAGGACATATCGCGTTATCGCTATGCGTAATATTATAAAAATTTCGACGGTTATTTATCATCCGTGAAATTCGATATTTAAAAACATATCACGAATGAGAGACTTCCACAGAGCCCTTCGAGGGCATCGTGCCAATGTTGTTTTGATAATTTTCTAAACTCATGGGCGAGTTGAAATCTTTTTACTCACAATAACAAAAACGCTGTAAACGATTTTTCTGTTATTTGTACAGGAGAAATATGTCAAACCTTGTTCCGAGTGGATTTTGCCCACAAATCCCGGATAAAAGTAAGAAATGATAAATATAAACTTACATTTTTCATGGCTCTAAATGCCCCGCGAGAGTCTTCGATTTTTGAAGAATATTTTAACGAGTGTATTCATTCGGCCATTTTGTTTTTGTGTTTGGCGATTCATCTTTTATGCCGATGTAGTTTTTAATGACGATGTAGAAGCAGAAAAAAAATATAGCCTCAGACGGCCTATGTACGTTTTACCAAAGAATAGACAAATCTCTCCAATGCTTTAATAGACACGAATGTAATCGAAATAGGCATTAACAACATCCCCGTAAGAAATGTAGCAGTATTCGATTTTTTGACGAGGCGCAGAGTTAATTTACAAACTCGCAAATTCGCGTTAATCAAAATGAGTAGAGAAAGTTTATTGATCGAAAAAATGATTTTAGTAATATTAACGAAATGTCCTGTAGTAAATTATTGTTACCCACATGGTAGTTGATACATTCCCTATTGAAAAAAATACACAAAAATAATATAAAAAACCAAATTGAAAAGTCTTTTATTTCATCGAAATTTTTTGAAATTTCTTCGGCCTTCTTCGATTTTTGGGGTTTTCCTTTATGGTGATTGATCTCGTAGGACACGAGCGCCACCCTCTTATGACCCTCGACGACCCTGAACGACCTCGGCGTGAACTTGACCCTTGAGGGGTAAATCTCCGTGACGTCACATTTCCACCCCCCTCTCAACGTTCCAACGGGAATTCTAGCAATATGCGTCGAACGACAAACGAGCAAAAGTTTCCTCCCTTCCTTCTCTCAAGCTTTTGTGACCTTACTCACGGGTATTTGGGTAGGGCAGTTCCACGACCACGCAAACCCTATGAATTCATTTGCAAGGGGCGACTCTTACGTGGACGAAATATGTGCACGAATTTTCAGACGTTACTGACCCTATTTCGGTCACACATTCATCGTCTTTTTCTCTCTTCCCCTTTACCCTGATCGTGACGATAAATATACTTTTCGTTTTATATATCTCAAGAGGGGCTTCAACTATAAATTTTCCTACAAATTGTCAATTATCTCACCCCAATTGGACGAACCACTTAGCTTAAATGTATCGATCGTGCGTTATTGAATCGTTGATTGATGAAAATGCTTTGGACAACGAAATGGTAGCAAGTAAATCGACATCTGCACGAAGGGGTGAAGATTTGACGGTGGTAGATGGAAATTGATTCTTGAATTATAATTAAGGAAATGCTCGTGGAGAGAAATATTATAAATAAATTGTCATGTAAAATTAGGTTTGGATGAAATTCAATATGGACGAAGAAACAACGAAACATAAATGATTCGATTGGAGTAAAAATTAATACCTGGCAATTTTAGGGATTGCTGCTCGTGAATTCATAAGATGGTGGAAACGACATGATCGACCAAAGGAAAAAAAGCACTGCAACTGCAATTACAAAAAATTACATGGGGCTGCTCTTGCAGCTTGGAGAGGTTTTAAATGCAATCACGCGCCGTTTTGAAATTAAAAATGGCGTAGACAATATACTGGACTGATGAAAATACAAAAATGCTCCAATTTGCGTAAAATTTTCTACTTGGCAGTTTTAGAAATCACCGGTTCCTCACAGTAAAAATTTCAAAATAAAAAATGGCGGCGACAATATAAATGACCAATTATTAAGGTCCGAAGTCGTTCGACTTGAATGAAAATTGGACGGCTGGGGGTTTTAGAGTTGACCCATTTCGATCTCAGACTTATAACATCGAAATCTAAAATGGCGGAAACAACGTCAATGCAAAATAACCTCAAAGTCATATTTATAGGAAAAATTGCTTATTTAAAAATGGCTGCGATAATTGAATTTTCTACTTCTGGGCCATAGATGAGCAACTAATACCTCGGGACGTGAAAAAATGCTTTTAAAGCCCCGAGGTTTTCACGAGTGTACTCTCAAGAGAGCAGCTCATATCTATATAAATATATAACACTAGACTATATATATGTGTACTCGGTGGACCCGGGTGACTCTCATACAACGAATATGATTGTGAAGGGACCTTTAGAGGAGATGGGAGAGAGCGCAGGCTTCGAATCGATCCTTCACCCTCCACCCCCTAAACGCAGTCAAGACACCGAGCCAGAGAGAGAGAGAGAGAGAGAGAGAGAGAGAGAGAGAGAGAGAGAGAGAGAGAGAGAGAGAGAGAGAGAGGGAGAGAGAAAACCTAAGGAACGACACCCCCGGCCGACGACATCGTCGACGACCTAACAACAGTTCAAAAGCAACCTCTAGATCCGAAACATGGCGCTCGATTTCGCAGCAACTTACAAGGTACTCGTACTCGGTGACTCAAATGTTGGAAAAACTTGCATAGTGCATCGTTATTGCGACGAGCGTTATTACGATACTTACATATCCACCATAGGCGAGTTATTTTATTATTACTATTATTATTGTTATAAAATAAATTTCTATCGGATTGAAAAATTGTATAAACATAATTGCAATAGAATATTTTTTTTTTTTTTTTATGAACTCAAAACAAAAAATGTCAAAGAATACTTTTTGTAGATATTTTTATTTTTTTAAGCTTTTTTTCAGCTGTGATTAAAAATTTATATTAACTTTTCTTTTTTTTTTTTTTTTAATATTTCTCTAACTCGTCAGGGATCGATTTCAAGCAGAAGATTATTAATCTCGATGGGGTACCGATTAAACTACAGATCTGGTGAGTTCTCCATTTCCCATATGATTCATCATTTTGAATCGCTCATAAAAATATAGATCGACTTGTTGTGTCTGCTGTATGGTCTCGGGTGAATAAAATCGATTTGGGTGGGGGGCAACGCGTTGCAATGAATGATAAATATATATATATATATATATAGATGATACAATAATAATAATAATAATAATAATAATTTTTTTAACGAAATTATTTTATAGATAGTTTATGAAAGATAAAAAAAATTTCAGGGACACAGCGGGCCAAGAGAGATTTCGGACATTGACAACGGCTTATTATCGTGGAGCGATGGGAATTTTATTAATGTATGACGTAACGAGCCTCGAGAGTTTCAATCACTTGTCCTATTGGCTGCGAAATATTCAAGAAGTAATTTTTAAAAATGATTCAAATAATTTACAATTTTTTTTTCATTCAACTTTTTTTTCAAATATATATATATATATATATATGTATATATATATATATATATACATTTTTTTTTTCCAGAACGCTTCGCTCGATGTCGTCAAAGTTTTGGCAGCGAACAAATGCGACGCGGTTGCTCATCGTTCGGTCGAGGCCGAGAGGGGTGAAAAAATAGCCGAAAATTTTGATATGCCTTTCTTCGAAGTTTCGTGCAAGGACAACATAAATATCGAGGAAGCTTTTCTCACGCTGGCAAGAAGGATAAGAGAGCAACGAGATCGAAGGGTGAGATGGAATGGAAAATCTTGATATTTCGTAAAGTAAAATCGAATCAAAATATCTTTATTGATAAATTAATATTTTTTAAAACCATCTTATTATTTATAACTAATTTTAAACTCAAATGGTTTTATGGCCGGAATAAAAAAAAACAATTATTCTACATTCTTGGAAATTATCTTAATGTTTTGAATTTATGTTAAATTATCACAAAATATTGATTATGAAATAATTGGAATGATTTTCAAGAAAGAAACAATATTATTTATTTTACTTTATGAAAAAAAAAAAAAAAAAAACAAAAAAAGAATCATCTATTTTAAATTGAGATTAATCGGATTTTATTTTAAAGGCAAGAATTAAAATATCTTCATTGATAAATTAATGTTTTTTAAAACCATCTTATTATTTATAACCAATTTTAAAATCAAATGGTTTTATGGCCGGAATAAAAAAAAAACATATTCATTCCTGATGAATTAATGTAAAAAAAAAAAACAATTATTCTACATTCTTGGAAATTATCTTAACGTTTTGAATTTATGTTAAATTATCACAAAATATCGATTATGAAATAATTGGAATGATTTCAAGAAAGAAACAATATTATTTATTTTAATTTGTGAAAAAAAAAAATTATCTATTTTAAATTGAGATTAATCGGATTTTATTTTAAAGGCAAGTCTCTTCGAGGCGTCAGAGCGAGAGGGCGCTGACAGCGTGATAAAAGCTCGATCTCCCTCGCAGCAGGGCGACGCGTGGAGATGCTCGTGTTAGTCGTACGAGGCGGACAAGGCGCGATTATTATTATAATTTTTATTTTTTATTTTTTATTTTTTATTACTATCGAGATATTTCGCGCGGGTCGTTTTAAACGAAAAAAAGAAGGAGAGAAGAAAACGTAAAAAAAATAACTAGATGTAAATAGGTCTAACAGATGGGCCGAGAGGTTGGATAAAAATACGAAAGCAGTCCTGGTGGAAAATTTCTAGACTCACTTCCGGTTTTGTTAAAATTTTGGCAAGTCACTGAAGGACTAAATATGACTCTCAGTAGAGCCTCAATTGGTCAGAATGCAATTCTAAAAAAATTTCACCAGAGAAATTGGCAATTCGCTTTGTTTCGAAGCGAAAAAAAAAAAAAAAAGTCATGATAAACGTATTTACCATTCAGGGCATAAGATTGGGGCCTAAAAAACAGGTCAATTTTCAATATTTTTTTCTGATGAGTATTGGAATAACGAGGTCGGGATTTTACACACAATTAACTCTCCGTTCGCAAGCTGATTTGAAATATAGGAGAAACTGTGCCCTAAGAGACCTACCTTGCCGACGGGGGGTTAGTACTCTTGCCAAGTTTGAGTTTTGCAAAATTGGAAAATATTGGTAAATAAACAGTGTAAGTCGAACAAATTCAGACGCCTATCTGAACTCGTTGGTAAATCGTATCTGAAAATGTATTCATCCGATTCACTTCGAATTTGGACAGAGTTTATAACATTTTCTATCGTATGACCGGATGATTTTTTGATATCTTTATCCATTTGTTAATAGTAAATAATTAGAGTTGTTTGTTTGTCGTCGAAAATCGAACGTTTTTTTCACTATAATCATTTATTATTAACAAATGGATAAAGATATGAAAAAATTATCCAGTCATACGATAGAAAATGTAATAAACTGTGCTCTGTCCAAATTTGAAGTGAATCGGACGAATAGATTTTCAGATCCGACTTACACCCTTTAAATATCATATACTTTGTTTAAATAATAATAACTTCATTGTTTATGAATATTTTTTAATTAAAAAAAAACTCAAACTTGACAAGACTATGTATTAATTGTGTGTAAAATCCCGACCTCGTCATCCCAATACTCTGATCAGAAAAAAATATTGAAAATTGACCTGGTTTTTGGGCCCCGAGCTTATGTAAATCCCTTAATTAACGAAAAACACGCAATTCTCGAGTCATTATTACGACATCGATGATTCATCAACTCATATCTGGTAAAAAAAAAAAAATACACGAAAAAATGTTTCAAATCTTTTTTCTCGCAAGCTTGAAAAACGAACGCGTGCGTTTTTAATATTCGATGCTATTTTAAACGGAAACTCGAGCAATGAATATTTATGGTAAAATTAGGCCGGTTAAACGGATGTTGGACGCACTACATTAGAAAAAAAAAAAAAAAAAATCACCATGAAATACGAGAAAATACATTTATTTAAATTACTCTCTCGCATAAAAAGGGGCCTAACAAAAATATTCACGAAAAATCCAGCGTGCCACCAGCATTAAAAAATAAATAAAAAAAAAAAAAATTCAATTGTTTGCTACTCGACGTATCTGAACTGATAAGACTTTTATCAAGCGCATTGTGATTAACGTCTGAATAATGATAATATCGCGGGATTAATATTTAGCATATTCAAACGTGTGAAATCTCAAATCGAGGACCATCAATTATTTTCTCATTAAATTAAATTATACCTTTTTTTAAAATTAACTTATCTTTATTGATGATTTTTTGTTTGTTAAAAAAAAAACAAAAAATTTACTCGAATTTTACGACTGAGATTGCCTAATTCCTCAATTGTCACGAATATCGTAAGTTTCTCGACGTTCTTGCGTCGATTAAACGGGACAGGCTCATCGAATCAAAGATTTTCGGGTTGATCGAAAAAAATCTCGATAAAATTATTTTTTCTCTTTTTTTTTTTTTTTTTAATTTTTTATTATTTTTTTCGTCATTCAAGTAAGCATTAGAGTAAGAATTTGAGGGTGGAAAAAGCTGGCCGAGGAACTGACGAGTGAGGGCAAGAAAAAAAAAATATATATATATATATCTCATTTAATTATAAATTTACGCGACCAGCCGCAATTTTTGCGGCCCAAAGGATTCTGTGCTTAAACTCAATTTAGAGTACGACGAGATTTGCGATGATGATAGCGAAAGAAAAAAATCGCGGTCTTGACGAAATGAACAAAAAAAAAAATTATAGGATGATAATGAAATATTAATCTACGTACGAAAAAAAAAAAAAACAAACGTTAAATTAATAACGGCGCAAAATCTCGCACAACTCTATATAGTTCATAATAATTAATAATAATAATAATAAAGTAGCGTAGAGTCGTTCGTCTCCCGATAAATAAATACAAAAAAAAAAACACGCTGTCTCGTAACATTCGTAAAAATCTTCGTTTATGCTGGCAGAAACAAAACAAACAAAAAAATAAGTAAACGCCTTTATTGTGCCTACAAACGATTATAAACGACGAAAAGGGAGTCAGAGGGTGTGAAAGAGAAGACGTGAGAATGGTAAAAAAAAAAAAAAAAAAAAAAATTAATGGTAATTAAACCGCTTTGTATAGATGTATTATAGATGGCGACACTTTGCGAATCGTACATTAAAAATGAAAAATAAAAAAAATAAACGCACGTAAAAAAAAGCATTTGAATAACTTTTTTTTTTTTTTTTTTTTGTTTTCCAATATTGGAATTGCTTTTGCGGCTGTAGATTTGAAATGAAGATTCATGGAAATGTATTTTGAGGCACGAGCTCGCGTCAACTTTTTCCGAGCTTTGTACTATCCGCGGGAATGTATATCGTCGTTGCTTTTTGTATATTTATAACTATCGGCAATTAGAGAGTTTGTAAGATAGAAAAGAGGCTATACGAGATTGAGACGATGAGCAAAAGTGAAATATTTAGCCTCGTTTAATTATCGCCTGCAATAAATTTGTATAATTGTTTTTTTTTTCTCACTACGCACGCTTCATCGAATTTTCGATATTAATTTTTTTGGTCCCATTGCGGACAAATTGCATTAAAGTGATGAGACGAGAGGATAATTTTTTGCTCATTAATTGGTTTCGTGGTTAACGCAGGTTCGTTAAAAAAAAAAACAAAAAAAAAAAAACGAAACGAAAATCGGAGCTGGTTTTCCGATTTACTAATTTATAAATTTTGTTACATTTTCTCAATTTTTTTGTGCTCTTAAAGAAGAAATCGTTAAAGTTGTCCTGGAGTTTTTTGTTTTAACGATGAGCAGGATAAAAGGAGATTGGGAAGAAAAAATTTTGAGTAAGAATTAATTTATGTGATTTTGATATGATTTTCGTGAGGTTTGAGAAACTTTTGCGACAACTTTAGGCTAGATTTGACTGTAAATTGTCGCGAGCACTTGAGAAAAATCGATTTGTATAATAATTTTTTGATACAAATCAATAATTCGATTATAAAATATGATTTGATCACTTTTCAAATAAATTTTTACTCAAACAGAATTTCGTCAAATCGTCGACTGAATTCTTTGTTTCTCAGTGCACTTCGTTTTGGTTGGATTTTTGCGAGAATTTAAAGAAAAAGAAAAAATTTGAAAATCATAAAATTCGATCTGTAAAATCTCGGAATGGGGAAAGGAAGATCCACGAAAATTCCCGAAAACGAAGTCTACAATTATTGCAGTCCAATTCTTAAAATACTGTCAAGAGAATGAGAATAACGAGGAAAAAAAATCGCTTATACCCTTCGATCCTGTTCGACACAAATCTCGCAAGACAATCCTGCTCGTATCAAAAAATAAAAAAGCATTTTCAAAGGATTCGACAACGAACTTGGCAAAACTTCGAAAAAAAAAAAAACGCATTAAAATAAGAAGGAAAATAAACCAAGAATCATGTCAAACGAAACTTCGAAAAAAAAAAACGCAGTAAAATAAGAAGGAAAATAAACCAAGAATCATGTAATTCATAATTGTTATTAGTTTTTAAGTTTGTAGGGTCAATTGTACAACATTTGATGTTTCGAGTCGGTAATAAATAAAACGAAATGCACACTTTTTACCTACGAAATTTCGTCAAAATGTAAAATCATGACGAGGATAAATCATCAGGATAAAAATGCCCACTCTTTAATTAAAAAATTTGATTCTTGATAGAAAAAAAAATCATCAAAGGCAAATCGATGAATCACAAAAAGATGATAAATCGGTTTAAAACGAGATAACATAATCAAGATATAAAATTATGAATAGTTTTTTTCGGCTTTCTGTCGGTAAAGATGGAAAATGCCCACTCTTTAATTAAAAAATTTGATTCTTGAAAGAAAAAAAACAATCATCAAAGGCAAATCGATGAAGCACAAAAAGATGATAAATCGGTTTAAAACGAGATAACATAATCAAGATATAAAATTATGAATAGTTTTTTTCGGCTTTCTGTCGGTAAAGATGGAAAATGCCCACTCTTTAATTAAAAAATTTGATTCTTGAAAGAAAAAAAACAATCATCAAAGGCAAATCGATGAAGCACAAAAAGATGATAAATCGGTTTAAAACGAGATAACATAATCAAGATATAAAATCATGAATAGTTTTTTTCGGCTTTTTACCGGTAAAGATGGAAAATGCCCACTCTTTACTAAAAAATTTGATTCTTGAAAGAAAAAAAACAATCATCAAAGGCAAATCGATGAAGCACAAAAAGATGATAAATCGATTAAAAACGAGATAAGATAATCAAGATATAAAATCATGAATAGTTTTTTTCGGCTTTTTACCGGTAAAGATGGAAAATGCCCACTCTTTACTAAAAAATTTGATTCTTGAAAGAAAAAAAACAATCATCAAAGGCAAATCGATGAAGCACAAAAAGATGATAAATCGGTTTAAAACGAGATAACATAATCAAGATATAAAATCATGAATAGTTTTTTTCGGCTTTTTAGCCGGTAAAGATGGCGCACTTCGGCCTCTCTTTGGACTTTCTTTTTCGTCATTATCAATTCCCAACGATTTCGATTTCTTCACCAATTTCGGCGAATCTTTATTGATTTTCGATAATATTTCCTCGTCAATAACGTTTTTATCTCTAAGCCTTGAATTATGAGGCGCTTGATCCTTCGGAATTTCCGAATCATTTCCCTCTGATTTAATTTGTACCTCAATTTTTATCGAATCATCAATTTTATCAGATTCCTTCGTTGCGCTGCAAAGAAAATAATTTTTTGGCCAGACTTTTTTTAACAGCCCCCTTGAGTCACCGGTGAATCATGGAAAATTTACGTAATATAAAAAGGTCAGGCATAAAAAATGCTTAAAAATTCTCTTCAATTAAAAAAATTGTATTTCTCTTTTTTTGTTTTTAAATTAAATTTTAAATATTTTCGATAGTTGAAGCAAAGTAAGTAAAAATTTAGCTTCTCCGTGCAATCAAAGCAATAAGATTTCACTTGTTTCGTCAACGATGCCGCATTTCCTGCTAAAAATCCATTTACACTTGATAATGCTTCGAGATGATGATTTTTTTCCCCTAGAAGATTCGTTTTTATCTGGTTCTCAGAGTGCTCAAAATGTCTCAAGTGGTGAGAAAATAACTTAAAAAAAATGTATGAATCTGTTTAATTTTTATTTTTTCGAAATATTGACAACATTTTTAAACGTCTCGGTTATCGAACTTTTCTGAATGATTTTCTCTGTAGAAAATATTTTCGGGAATGGCAGAAATTATTCATGAAAAAAAAAAAAAAGAAACTTAATATAAAAAATAATTAAACCTCCACAAGTATAATTATGTAAGTTGATGAGAGGGAATTTTTAATTTCTTTTCATTGCTCAATATGATTCCACGAGTCACCGATGTCTCATAAAGCTTCAAAAATTCGTTGCTAATGACGAAAAAAAAAATTCTCACCATGCTTTGGTCGTTTCTGCCTGAGTGAAATAATTTTCTAACTCAATTTCTCCACGTAATTCCATGATAGTTTCAAATGCGTTTACACTGCTCTCGAGATTTGGCTTTGGTGCATTTTTCTTAAATAATTCTTCGTTGAATGGTTCTGTCTTTATGTATTCTACGATAGAATTTTTTTTTTAGTTCATGAAAATTATGAAGATTGTTAAAGTTTTTTCGGCTATTGTAGTCACAACAAGGAAGTGAATTCAATGAAAATGAGAAAATTCAAGATTTTTAAGTCACTGATTTGACAACTATTAACCTTACCAATTGATTTTTATCAACTTTGATAATTTTCTGATTAACGATAAAATTACTAAAAAAAAATTAAAGATATATTTTTAGCAAGATTAGCGAAAATATGAAATTTTTTTGATTTTCACTGTAAATTTTGAGAATTGTCATTAATAATGATACAATTAGTTCTCTATACAATTTTTATGTTATAATTATCAAGCAACAAAAAATTCTAAATTTTTGGTAATTTTTTTTTTACTGCTTTATAAATTTCGTTGACATCATTATTATTATTATTTAAATTAGCAGCCCTCGATAACTCTCTTTAAATGATCTCCTAAAATTCTTAAAAATTTTCATCGATTTTCAATTTCCATCTGTGACTTCAGTCTCGCCCTAAAAAAATTAAAATAGAAAAAAGTCTTCAAAATTCTTACTTCTCGTTAATACGGCTCCGTTAAATATATACTCGGAAATTTCCGCATCTTTTTTCCTCACAAGATCCAACAATATTGCCTGTCTTCTCTGAATGTCACCAGCCAAAAGGCAAAGTGGCATTGTAACTTCATTGTACAATTGTTGAGAATTTCCTTTGATAAAATCGATCGAAAATTTAAAAATTTCGCCCTCTAATTCTTCGGCCATCTCGATTTGTTCAACCGACAATTTTGTAGCTTTTTTTGCGATATCACCGAGGAGACGACGAACAAATTGAACAACATCGATGTCCTCGATGCTCAAGTTCGGATTTAATTTCTAATATTGAATAACAAAAAATTTCAATTCATTTCTTTTTAATTTCAGTTTTTCACGAGCATTTTTTTTACAACAAAACAAAAATCGCGATACCTCGCATTTTTGTAGAATTTTCAAACGATCGAGACTCTCAGACCATATATCAACGAGATTAGTGAGCGATATTTTCCAGCCTGCAGCTCGCTCGATGGCGCAAATTGAATATTTTTTATCACCTATATTTATAGTTTTCCATTTGCCATTTAAATTTTCCATATTCGGAAAAGTCGCTAAACTCATTTTAATTCGTTTTCCTGATATTTTTATTTTTCTATTCCGAAGAAATGTCGATCAATGCTAATAATAAGCTAGCAATGCTTAACCTAAAAATTTACGTCTTAATTTTTTTGTTATTGACGTATTCTTCCAATTATGCAATTTTCGACCGATTGAGTCGAAAATACGGAATTTCCTCATTGAAAAGTTTCACTCTTTGGAAATTGATCGATTATTGTGTTGAATTATTTGACTGTTTAGGTATATTCGTAACAAAATGACGTTTTGCACTTGTTGCGTTTGAGAGGAACGCGAAAGAACTTTGAGCTTGGAGCTGCTTGGACCGACTAAAAAATTCACAGTAGTCACAGCTGATCGACCAGACTGGTTACGTGCAGAGATTTGAATATGAAGGGATCTACTATGCCGGCAATGTTAAAAAATGTTACCTTCTCACTAAAGTTTATAATTCCCTCCTTTTTATCGAATCTCTCGTGAATTTCTTTATGTATACATGTATATATACTTATCAGATTATAAATCGACGGGTCTGTGACCTTCACCCTCAGGCATTTGGTCTCGAATTTTTTTACATGGTTATTAAAACGATCAAGGCACCGATTTTTTTGCCAGTCTCAATTTAATAACGATTGAAAAATAAAAAAAAATCACATGCAACAAAATGTTATGCACAATTTAAAAATCTGAATAAATTGACAATTATTCTGTCTTATATATACAAAATTTTAAACGATTATTCCAAAGTAGGCAGACCCCCCTTTCCATTTTATTTCAATTTAAAAAATCATAAAAAGATCACAAAAAACCTGTGGTAGATATAAAAATTTGTAAGCTACATTCCCAGAGTGGGGTTGATTTCATTTTTTTCGATGATTCAAACTCGCAAAAACTTGAGAAAATCGTATTTTGTTACCCATGTATATAGATATATATATTGGAGGGTCAATATCACCGAAAATATAGCAAAGGTATACATTTTTCGAGAAAAATAATGTAAACACTAAGTTTTGAAAGAAGAAATATGTACTTACGAAGTGATGGACAAAGAAACTCACACTTTTCGCCAATTTCCTTCCATAACGCGTCAGTTCGAAGGTCACTCACATATTTAAAAACTTTTCTTCACTAGGCAGGCGTAAATGTATCTGTTTTGCATTTTCATGGAAGTGAAAGTTGCAAATGAAAGTTTTGAGTTATATCGGAGAAATGAGAAAAAAATTTAGGTTCCGCCCAAAAGTTGTAATTTGAATTTTTTGGAAGCCTCAATATCACCAAAAAAATTGTAAAGATTAATCGCATCAACTGCTTCGAGATAAAATAATTGAAAATGCGTCAAATTATAATGGAAGAAATAAAACGAATATTATGAAATATATACCGATGTACAACTCTCTCACTTTTATACTTTTAATATACTTAAAAAGTTTTATTTCCACCGTACACAAATTACTCTACTTTAAAAACTAAAAAAACTTTCGAGTGAAAATTGGAAAGGGACGCTGATAATACCAAAATCGCCGCCATTGTCACGATTTCGTAGTGGCCACTTTTTTTGTCATGATTTGTCGTCCGGGGTACATGAGATAATTGTAGATTGAAGAACCGCTGCGAATTGTCGAAGCGCCATCTGTTGGACGACTTCGAATCGGAAGTATCTTCGGAATAAAATTTTCCTCGATCTTGCGCGTAAAATTTGACGAAAGCTCGTCGTCCCGATCACTCGCGATGCTTTCGCACTTCCGGTGCACACTTCCGTTCACAGAGTCTCTCGATTCACGAAATCGAAGCTTCAGGCACGGTCGTCCGGATTTGTCGTAATATTGCATAGCTATAGGCTGCATTCTGACCTTACAATTTTCACTGAAACTCCCGCTTACGGAGCTCCTCTTAAGCCTTTTTGTCGCGATATTCGTGAGAATATCCCTTGTGTACGAACTTATTTTTCTCGTTATTGCCGCAAGATCGCTGTACTCTGTTTTTAATTGCTTCACGAGTTTGCTCTCCAACGACGAGCCCTGCTTCGATGTTTTTTCACTCGCGTCTAAATTTTCTGGCGTCAGAATAGCGCAAGAGACGCACGCGTCTTTGACGAGCACGACATCCTCGTAACGACCATTGCGCCAACTTCTGCGACAAATGGTAATTTTTTTGTTTAATAAAAATTACGCTATTATCGACGCCCAAACTAAAAAATAAACTGTGGCGCGACAAAAAATCCCCTAGCATTTATGGGGTGAACTATATAGGGATATGCGTAATCGGCAAATGTCGCGATTGCAGCGCCATTTTTTCACGGAAGCGGAACTTGCTGATTTACGACGTCTATGAGCTATTTCCGGTGGAAAAAAAAAATATATGTATATATATCGCGGAGAGCGCATTTATTCTGGTTTGACGCTCCTCTATGGAGAAGGGAAAGTCATGTTTCTGTTTACAAAGTCAGAAGCAAGGCTCGAGAAAGAATAACCTGTAATACGGGAAGCTGCAGTTATTCAGTTTCTGGTTCGATCCATCCTCGGACTCGTTTCCGAGAATTTCACTCGCGACCACATCGATCCCTTCGTCGTTCGTTTGATCATTTATAATCGTCGATGTACAATTCGTGATAGTCAACAGTGGACAACGCTTGGAATTTTTTTTCTTTCCTCGCGAGTATTTTCGAGAACGAGTCGCGTCGATATTCAGAACTTGGGATTCTCGTGTTTCGTGTGAAAAGATTTTCGTGGTTAGGGACGTATCACCGGCAGCTTCGAGTCTCGTTTCCATCTGCGGCGAACGAGATGACCTCTATTGACATTTTTATGTATTATTATATATTTTGTATGTTATGAATAATTTTTTTCGTAACTCCATATTATATAGCTCGGTTTTGTATATATAATAGCACGTATCGAGTACGTTGCGTTTGAAGGTCATATAAATCGTCCTTTTTACCCGAGCTCGTAATCGTCCATGAGCAATTTGCTTAAAATCGAAATCGTGCGATTTCCAGGATTTCGAGACATCCATGGCTCGCAATTGTGTGGATGAAAATAATTTTTTTTCTCAAACTCCGCGGCATCTAAAAAAGGGGTCTATGAGAAAGAGGGCGTGCGTATGTGTGTGAAGACGAAAAACAAAATCGAGTCGTTGCTTCGAGTTTCATAGTTCGTTGAACCGCGCTTTAGAAATATATATACAGATGCATATATAGCCGACTATTCTCTTTATCTCGTGGTCTTTTGACGGGGTACGAGAGTTGTGCGAAAAAAGTCACTTGGAGAGCATAAAAAAGAAAAAAAAAACGTAAACGAGCCTCACGAGAGTTTGTCAAAGTACACAAAAATAAATATAGGATATATTTATTTTTAGCGGCATGTCTTTCGACTTTGCGAATTTTATTGAAGAATAAAATAACCACAGAAAACATTATTTTTATTAAAGCGAATTTTTGTAACGATACAATTTTTTTTGCCTTATTACTGAACCGATTAAAGTTAGATGAATATATTATTTAATAAAAATTAATGCAAATAATTTTGGAAAGCGATTATAAAACATTTTCGACAAACAGTTGCACCATCTAGTGGCGTCTGATGGAACTAAATTATGTATATAATTCAACTACAAGATCGTGGACGCATCGCCCGCGTACTGACACAGACGGTGCTGCCCTCAGCGGCTTTTCGTGCCCACAATCTTTGCCAATGAAGCTCACGCTGTTTTTTTTTCGACACAGAAATGATCGTCACCCAATATCGGCAGTTGCGCGACACGTAGCTCTATATATTTATGATATATCCCAGCTACACAGTTTTCAAGCCGAAAGGAAGGAAAATTTGAGTTCTATTTTTGCCTTGAACCGCGTCCGTTTCCGTGGCGCTCCCTCTTGAACCACCCCCCACCCTACCCCCCGCCATGTCTTTCCCTCATCACCGCCGACAGCGACGATGGTGGCAAAGAAGACTTACCGAGCAACGCCAGGGGGCGATTCAGTTCGGCCAGTTTTCTCGCTCAGCGCGGACACAATCCGGGAATAGAGTTACGAGACTCGACGCGTCACTTTTTTTTTGTTGTATTCCAGTATAATAACGCGTGTGTATACGAGCTGGAAACAAATAAAGCGCCGTTCGTGTTTGTCGCGTATTTTCAGTGTTTTTTTGTTTGTTAATAAAAGAAAAATAAAAATCTAGTGAAAGCCCTCGCGCTCCTGTCTTGAATCGCAACCACCTATAGAGTCGAGAGCGATAAACTAAAGCGTGAGAGAACGAGATAGAAGAAGAAAGGAAGTAAAATAACGACGAAAACAGTTTGCGTCAAAGATTTCTCGTGCGTCTTTTCGCGATCTCCGGGGATTTTGTGATCTAATACGAGCGTGCGGTAGAGACGAAAGTATTTTGGCTCGCGATCTTAAATCCACGCTCGGAGGAAATATCGTGTACTTTGAGCACTCAGCGTCGAGAGTGCCAGTAGTGATCTTTTCGTTCGGTCAGACAAAAAGTTTTTTTTTCGATCATTTTAATAATTTTTTTTCCATCACGAAGGATTTTTACGGGGGTAGAACAAGAAAAAGAGTAAAAATAATCAAAACTGAAGACTGACGGGAAATATACGGATAACACGAGGATGGAAGTGACGGAAGAGCCGACGAGCACGGAGATCGAGACGAGCGACGATATCGTCGAGGAGCCAGACGACGATGGCCCGACCGTCGAGGAGGAATATGAGATCACTACGACAAGACGAAAAACCATCAGAACTAGCTACAGAATTCAAGAGGTTAGTTTTTCATAATATTTTAAGGTTATGTGTGTTTTATATTTTCGAGGCGGCGAAATTTTGAACTAAAATTTGTGCGAAACGATTTCGGCGCGCTTTTTTCAAACTTTTAGCCGCAATATTCGGTCAATTGAAATGTGTGATGGCTCTTTTTGTTCGTTAACAAAAACTCCATGAAATGGTTAAATTACTTTTTTATAAGAAAAACACTACGGCATCCTTTTCGGACAAAAACAATAGCATCGTTGAAACAAAAAAAAAGCATGACAAAAATGTTTTGAGTTTGGCATCGATTTGGTCCTAAATAGCCGTCACTTTTTTAACGCGATTATGGCAAAATATTTGAATTTAGAAAAAACGCGGCTGTTGCGTCTAGTCATTGGAAGAGAAATTTTTTGGGTATGAAATGAGCTGTACCGTTTCACTTCTAACCTAACTCTGCCGGAAGGGGATGTCTTTCCAGGACATCGAATTCGCCAATTTCGGCGTCGAGCCGTTTTTTTTTTAAATTGTTTCATTTCAATTATCGATTAATTTTGGCGATATCAAAATTATTTTTGCGCACATTCGAGGGAGTTTCGATGTACGTTAGTTCGATAAATATAGTAAATTTTGTTATTAACTGTTGGCCCAAAATCACAGTTGATTAATTTTCTTAAAGGAAAGATTAACATTTTTTTTTTTGTTCACTCACATTACCCCACAGAGATACAAATATAGGAATATCTAGTCCAGTAGTTCTTGTCCCATCTTTATTTCCTCGCATAATTAACGAAAATTCATCGTTCAGCTCTACGATAACTCATGCAGTTCGCTGCAATACTCGTAAATTCACCGGTCCATCGTCGCTCGCGGTTTATCCTTGCAATGAATTCGTTTTCTCGTTGATCCCGTCGTCGCTGTACATTTCGCTGTTTTTTGTTGCTGGATAAATGGAGTTATGAGTTGTATCAGAAACCGGAAGTAGTCGAATTTTTCGACCTTGGCAGGACCAGAAAATTAAAAATCGAAATTGGTTTAATTAGAGAGCGGAAAAATGTTAATTTATTCGTTCGTAACTCATATAATTATAACGCAATAATAAAAAGATGTTAACTTTTAATCTTTTGTTAACAGTTAGTTTAAATAACTAAAATATTATTTAAATAAATATTTCAACTAACTAATAGTTTGTTTGAGGAATTAATTGAGTGTTAATATTTCATTAATAGTTGATCCGTTAATTATTAATAGTCAATTATAACGCAATATTAAAAAGATGTTAACTTTTAATCTTTTGTTAACAGTTAGTTTAAATAACTAATAGATTAATTAAATAAATATTTCAACTAACTAATAGTTCGTTTGACGAATGAATTGAGTGTTAATATTTCATTAATAGTTGATTAATTATTAATAGTCAAAATAGTCTGTTTAAAATAATTTGTCATTAATTATTAATTTGATTTTGATTTTTCGAGTAAAAAAAAAAAAAAAAAAAAAGACATTAAAGTTAAAAAATTTGCAAAACTCTTTGACATCTGTCATGTTGATGATTTCAAGAGTTATTTCATCAAAGATGAAGATTAATGGCCTTATTCCTTATTAATCCAATGTCGGTCCTTTCTCTATCCTCGAGCTCGTAAACAAGCGACACGCGGGGCTTTCGTAAAATGTAGCGAGAAGAGACAAGAGACTGAAAGTGGGATTAGACGTGAACGGTGAAAGATGAAAATTTATTTCCGTAATTTCATGGAAAATGTAAACCACCTTAACTCATATATAATGATAAATTATTCACAAAACAAGTAGTACTTAGGATAAAAAAGGACGTAAAAATTTAAATTTAATACTTTTCGTCCTTTTTTTCCACAAGGGCGGTTAAAAAAAAAAATTATATTACATGAAAAAATAATATAAGAAAGAAAAAAAAGATTCAAAAGTGTTTTTAAAAATCATAATAAATTTAAAAAAAATTATTGATCAAAATATTTTGACCAATTGTACGACTGATTAATCAAACGTTCATTTTTTTGATAAAACAAAAAAATTGGGTCAAATCGCTGCTTTTTTTTCCACGATGTAACATAAATCGATGAAAATTTATTTCTGTAATTTCATGGAAAATGCAAACCACCTTAACTCATATATAATGATAAATTATTCACAAAACAAATAGTACTGAGGATAAAAAAAGGACGTAAAAATTTAAATTTAATATTTTTCGTCCTTTTTTTCCACAGGGGCTTTTTTTTTTATTTTTTTGATAAAAAAATAAAAAATTGGGTCAAATCGCTGCTTTTTTTTTCGCGATGTAACATAAATCGCGAAAAAAAGGATTAAGGATGACCGAACAGATTATAGACACGAATGTTTCTCACACGCGTTCCCAGAAAACGTGATGGCGGCCTCTCGCTTTAGCGCACACACAAACATTATATATATATATATACAAATCGCAACCGATGAGAAGATATATATATATATATCTTCTCATCGGTTGCGATTTGTCGAGATTTTACGTCATTGTCAAAAGACGCTTTTAGAAATCTGGCAAGCGCGCATTCGAGAGAGAGAGAGAGAGAGAGAGAGAGAAGAAAGAGAGAGAGGAGCATCGATCATCAGCCCCCAAGGGAAGGGAGAGGGAAAAATACACGCGTCGTAAATTCGGCAGATGTTATACCAGCAATTATCCACGAGCTATCGAGACTTCCGCCATCTCGTTTGATATACACATAAGAATTTTATAAATCTTTCTCCTTTCACTCGAATTTCTCTTCTTTCACTCTTGGCTAAATCTCAATTTGTTTTTATTTTTTCACCCAATTATTACATTTTTGGCATTTTTTTAATTACATACGGTGAGTGCACCAGTGAATGAACGCTTAAGATTCAGCACCAGTCCATGAACACCCGTGTTAAAATCACTATGTATATAGATATATACTTCGTGTAAAGTGTTCATTCACTGGGCCCTGTACATTTACTGGTGCACTCACCCTACATTCCTTTTGTTTTTCGAATGGATTTTTCGGTATTTTTATGTAACTTGTAATGAGTGGAAAATTTCCAATCGGTCAGCGGCCTGAAGTGTGAAAAAAGACAATTAGAAAAGAAATTATTACATTTTTGGCATTTTTTAAATTACATAGGGTGAGTGCACCAGTTAATGAACGCTTAAGATTCTGCACCAGTGAATGAACGCTTAAGATTCTGCACCAGTGAATGAACACCCGTGTTAAAATTACTGTATATATAGATATATACTTCGTGTAAAGTGTTCATTCACTGGGCCCTGTACATTTACTGGTGCACTCACCCAACATTTCTTTTGTTTTTCGAATGGATTTTTCGGTATTTTTATGTAATTCGTAATGAGTGGAAAGTTTCCAATCGGGCAGCGGCCTAAAGTGTAAAAAAAGACAAAATGAAATTATTTTAGGCGTTCCTTCTTTTAAAAAAAATACGAATATTGGCAAGAAATTTCAAATTGCCATAATTTTTTTTGATTTCGGATATTTAGGTTTGTTCGTAGGATTTTTGACAGATGATGGGGGAGGGGGGTTGATTAGAAAATATGGTTCGTTTTATTCGGATGGCTCGATTTGTTTCGGCAGTGAGAGTATTTTGAAATTTGTTGAAAATGACAGAAAGGAGGACAAATTTGAAAACATCGATGCTTGACCTTGAAATTCTGTGAACAAGCCAGAAAAAAACCATATGAAAAAAAAAAAAAATTATTCCCCCGTAATGCAATAAAAATGTAATTTATGAAATTTATTTATATTTATTTTTATATTTTATATTATATTTATTTATGGAATTTATGTAAGATTGGAGTTGAGTCGATCCCAAATCTATCAACTTCTTTAGTCGAAAATTTATAAAATTCTATTAAAAATTTGCAATGTTAAAAAACAATTTTGAGCCCTGAAACCTCCAAAATACTAGAAATGTCGATTTTTCCAAGTTATCTTTTTTCCACCTCTTAATAAAATTATGAAAACGTTTTATCGAGATAAATTTTACGATTTATTGATCAAAAAAATATTGATTTGAGGGTTTTCATAATTTTGGCAGACTCTACACCATGTTTTCCGGCTCAAATATACCAGAAATACAAATAGTTCTCTATATATATATATATATATATATCCGGCGCGTGAGATTTAAAGGCAAAAATAGTACATAGCATATATATATATATTTCTGCCTTAAAATCTCACGCGCCTGGTTGTTGATTGTAATCGTAGATCAATGACACGATGTTGAAAATAGTTTTCAGCTTCAATCTGCATAAATCGATGATGTTATAATATTTTTGCTTGATTTTGCAATGGAAACTCAACGATAGATTTATACAAGCTAAAATATAACTAAACTATGGCGCGTTATTTGTTTTCGTCGTTTTCCCGAGCGCAATCCGGGAAATTTTCTCATTTTGAGTAGGAAATTTCCCCCTGGTGAATAAACTGTAATATTTATTTATATTGGCTGTTTTTGTGATTGGAATTGGATGAGGTGAAATTTTCGAATTTTTATCTCGCTCTTCGAGACTTGAAAATAATTTATGTAATATTTTGAAAAATTCTTAGTTGTTGGATGCATTTTTAAATTCTCAATTAATTTGCGGGGTCATTTTTTTCTTAATTTTTAGGGGTTGATTTATTTTATTTTGGGAATGTCTAATTAAATTATTACGTACGACATCGTAGCAATTAACTATACAACGATAATCTTGGGGGTATCACTCACCCAATTTTTTTTTCAACAGAAGACGTATCTTACTCAAAGTTGCATCTGAAAAACAATTTTTTGTAACAAAAAAATTGCAAAAACCAAGTTTTCAATACCATTACATTCTTGATTCTTGAAAGACAAATGTTGTGTTTGAAAAATGTTAATTACTGCCAAAATGGCATTGTCATGAGAATTAGGGGAGTCACATATACCCAGTATGCACTTAATGATCGTAATCGAAAGTTGTCTCATTGTAAAATTATATTTTTCAATAACTCAATAATCATTTTTTGAAATATTTCACTTCCGGTTGGTTTTAGAGAAAAAAGTTTTAATTCAAAATTCAAGAGGATACAATTCTCTACAATAAAGTTTCTTACATATTTTTTATATATTTGAATAGTTTCGTAATTAGAACCATAAAAACTCGACCAATTTTCTTTTCAAATGTAATTGTCATGAGAGTCACTCATCTTCGCGTGACTCTAGCTCCGAAATTATTAGTCGTTCGAGGAAATATCGCATGGACTTTCTCATAAAGGATCTTCCCCTCTCAAATTTCGAATATAACCATTTTCACCCCAAACTCGACCGGAACTGAGATATTAACAAAACTCTAATTTTTTGTATCATTTTCTAAATAAATTTTCCAATAAACATATTGAATCATTTAATGGCTTAATTTTTTTTAAATCCGGAACAGAAAAAATTTCGTAATGAAAAAAATGATTGATACGTGAATTAAATCGGGAAAAAGAGAAGCAAATTTTGCTGCATGCTCTTGCAGATCCAAGACAGAAAGTCGAATGGATATGTAATTTCAGAATCTCGAGACTCTGTCGACGAATGAACGAACGACCAGCAAGAGCACACACGAGGACATATAGCCTCGTCGGTTCGCGGGACGTTTTCTCTCTTGTATAAACGACGAAGTAATTCTCTCTCTCTCTCTCTTTCTCTCCTTCGCTCTCCCTCTCTCTCTCTCTCTTTCTCTATCTCACACACATTTTTGGCTGCCACTGAGCGCATTAATTTTGATACAAGCAAACCTCGTCCCTCTTTTCGCCATATATCACTACCATGAACACACACACACACATACATATATGTATATAAAAATTCGATTTTTTAAATTCAATTCAAACACCTACTTGCTCGAAACATCATTCCAACTTTCTATTTTTTCTGTCATTTTTTTTTTCTTTCGTTACTTTCTTTACTTGAGTTTTTATTTTTTCCTCGAAATTTCGTCTATTTCTTGACTATAATGTGTATATTTTATCCAAAATACATCGAGAGATTTATCACGCGTTAAGAAAAAAAAATAAAAATAGAGAAAAAACTAATTTTATTCGCACTCGATCGTTTCGCTTCAAATGACTTTTCTTTATATTTACATTTGATTTTTTTTTTGTGGGTGGCTGCAGAAAAGATTTTTTTCTGAAAACTCAATATATTTTCTGCACTGTATCTGTATATTTTTACAATATATATATATATATGTATAAAACTTTGATTTTTTTTAAAATATTAAACTCAAACACCTGCTTTTTCGAAATATCCTTCTAACTTTCTATTTTTTTCTTTCATATTCTCTTTCGTCACTTTCTTTGCTCCAGTTTTTTTTTAAATATTTATTATTGCCCGCGAAATTTCTTCTCTTTCTTGATTCCAAGACGTACATTTTTTTTCAAAATATATCGAGAGATCTATCACGCGTTAAAAGAAAAAACATAGAAAAATTGAATTTTATTCACACTCGATTTTTTAAATTATATTTCTATCCGGAGTAGTTCTTTTTTTTTTTTTCGATCGCCGGATTTTTTTCGAAAATTCAATAATATATTTTCTACTGGTCGAACGGGGCAGCTATCGAAGAAATAACATTTCGAGAGATGCGCGATCTCTCGAAATGTTAAAATAGCATCGAGGCCGAAAGCTAAAATGCTTATTGGAGATATTGCGAGAGAGATGGGTTGCTTTGTGTCTGTGCTGGGGTGTATTGGCACTTCCGGAGTTCTTGATAGACGCCAGACTTGCATGGACAGAGTTTTATAGCTCTCGAGAAATTTATTAACAGTTACAGAATATCGTATGGTTTTTAGTACTTTTTTTTTTTTTTGCTAATTTTCGTCCTGTCAACGTTTTTCGTTTCAGTCATCCTCGTAAAATATGATCAAAGCAGACTGGAAGTAAAACATCGTGAACGTTTTTAAGGATCTTTTATTTTTTTCTCTATGCAAAAGTTGAATAAAAAAAAATCTTTCTGCACATTTTAAACTATATTTCATTTTTCAAGTCTTTTTAAAGGTCTTTACGATCTAACAAGAATTTTGTAGGATTAAAATATCGGTGGATCATCGTCGATTTTTTTTTATTTTTTAATTCTGACAAAAATATAAATAGTACAGAATGATAATAATTTTATGTCAAACTCTAATTCATCTTAGTTTGCCGCCTGCTGGCCTGTCAGTGTACAAGTTCACGTATAAAAGCATGAAGGAATGCGAAGGAGCGCGAAATGCTCAAAGGTCGAATCTCGTGTGCTGCCCCCTGGTGTTTGGCAAATGTCCCCGAAGATCGAGAGACCCACGTGTGTGTATTAGCCCCGCCAAAATCTCAGGGAACTTGATCTCTCTATTCAAGGGTCAAATTTAATGAATTCCAATCGATGCAGTTACGATCTTGTTTCACTCACAATTGGATAAAATGACAAATTAAATAAATGAAATGAAAATTATTGCCATCACTAAAAAAATAAAAATAAAAACGAAAAAATTAATCTATTAATGTAATGATTTAACAAGAAATTGGCAAATTAATTAATTCAATAATGCAAAAAAAATCATTCAATACATGACGAAAATTGTTTATATAATTTTTTCAAATAATTTCGACAATGATGACAATTGGATAAAATGACAAATTAAATAAATGAAATGAAAATTATTGCTATCACTAAAAAAAAACGAAAAAATTAATCCATTAATATAATGACTTAACAAGAAATTGGCAAATTAATTAATTCAATAATACAAAAAAAATCACTCAATACATGACGAAAATTGTTTATATAATTTTTTCAAATAATTTCGACAATGATGACAATTGGATAAAATGACAAATTAAATAAATGAAATGAAAATTATTGCTATCACTAAAAAAAAACGAAAAAATTAATCCATTAATGTAATGACTCAACAAGAAATTGGCAAATTAATTAATTCAATAATGCAAAAAAAATCATTCAATACATGACGAAAATTGTTTATATAATTTTTTCAAATAATTTCGACAATGATGACAATTGGATAAAATGCCAAATTAAATAAATGAAATGAAAATTATTGCCATCACTAAAAATATAAAAATAAAAACGAAAAAATTAATCTATTAATGTAATGACTCAACAAGAAATTGGCAAATTAATTAATTCAATAATGCAAAAAAATTCACTCAATACATGACGAAAATTGTTTATATAATTTTTTCAAATAATTTCGGCAATGCGGTCACACTACCCTTTACGGTCAATAATAACATCGCTTAGAATTTGTCCGATTTGCTCCAGTTGGCGCTAAACGCCAAGTTCCGATTTTCACGCCTCTGAGGCCAAAACCTTGACGCGATTTTTTCTAATTTTTTTTTATCTCTTTTTTTTTTTTTGCTAATTTTCCCCTCGACTCGAGAATGCGCCAGGAGCTCGCTCGAAAAGCATGTTCTCCAAGTCGTGACCGAGTCTCACTCTTTGTCGGCCTCTACGCCAAAAGTTTTGCAATTTTCTGTACGAACCGCCGCACGATTTCTCGGACTCTTCTCGGCTTTTGAACTGGTGTGTGTCTCGCAATCAGCACTGGCGGACACGCAGCTGTGTGTCTGTGTGTCCTTTTGACGCTCTAGATTAGTTTTTAGAATAGCAGAGTCCGCATCTTCGGGCCAGGGTTAGAGACAACATTGACAATTCGTCTGGTGGCGCTTATGCGTGCAGTCATATTTAAAAAAAAGTCAACGAATAATAATAATAATAATAATAATAATAATAATAAAATAAAATAAAATAAAGTTTGATGAAATACTTATTTTAATCGTTTCAATTATTTCGTAATATTAATTTATGAAATTTTATCTATTTTCATAAATTAATCAATCAAATAATTAATAAGCTAATTAATATATGATTGATGAAATTTATACGAAAACTTTCAATCATGAATTTAAAATATCGGCTTTCAAATTAATCACGTGATTAATTTTGCTCGTCTTAATTGAATCTTTGCGTATAAATTACCCGAAAATTAATTAATTACAAATAACAATATTTTTTTAATTCGCGTCATTTTTTTAAATTCTATAATTTCACATTTCTTTTGTTTTCGTCAGCGAATTGTTCAAATAATTTAAAAAATTTGACTTTCGCCCTAAATAAATCATATAAACTGATAATAAGCGTCGAAAGGGAGCACCATAAACACTGAAACATGCAAAGATCGAAAATGTTCTCAAATTATCCGCCTGTACGTCGAAGGTGTGAGCTTTCTCACCTTTTTCCTTGTACATGGAGGAAGCTTTGTTTTCGTGATTTTTTTTTTTTCGAGACTTTGATGTCAGCGTATTTAAAATATTCCAAAATGTGTATGTGTGTGTGTGATGAGCTTATAAAAGAATGAAATGGCTATATCTTGAGAACGGTTTTACCGATCTTGCCGAAATTTTGCACACAAGTTGAGCCGCGAACCACCTCGGTGTTCTGCAATTTTTGCTCAGATCGCTAACGGGTGTCTCATTTTATAGTGTTTTGAATTTTTCGAAAAAAGTGTTCGATCTCTCTAATTTTCGTAAATGTCCAGCTATCGAGTTGAAACTTTTTATACAAATAGGCTAGGGGGCAAGGTTGTTTGGTATCGAGTTTGGCAAAATTCGATTAAGGCGTTCAGGTTTTATAGATTTTTCTTTTTTTTTAATTTTTCGAAAAAAAGAAACTATTTTTGCTCCAACTGTTATAAAATTTCATCAATCAAACTGAAACTTGCTATACACATTGGCTAAGGGATAAGGATAGTTGGCATCAAGCTTGACAAGAATTGACTGGTGGGTTTAGATTTTATAAAATTTTGAATTTCACTAAACTTTCAATTTTTCGATTTTTTTTTTCGAAAAGATTCTCCAGATTTTAAATACTCCAACCTACTGAGCCAAGACTTTGAGTACAAACTGGCTGGGGGACAAGGATACTTGGTGTCGAGTTTGACAAGAATCAATCGTACGGTTTAGATTTGATAAAATTTTGAATTTCACTAAATTTTCAATTTTTCGAAAAATAGCGTGTACGCTCCAATTTTCGTTTGAAATACTGAGGTAAATTTTAATTGTAGCGTTTCTCATGATATTCATACTATCACAAGAGAAAGTTTCCTCTATGAGGAAGCCAGAATTGAGAAAATTCATTACCCATTGACCAGAATCTATGGGTGGGCGAAAATTGCAACGAAGTGGTGGGCAAATTTCGAATTTGCACGGTTTTTTTTTCTTTTTTTTTGTTGCAACGCAACGAGGAAAAAAAAAAAATTGACTCGCCCCCACAGCTCGCTGAAAGTTGAAAAAAAAAAATGTTATTCAGAATTTTTTTTTTTAATTTTATTTCATTTTTTTAAATTTCTTTTCTGACCTTACATAATTAGAAATTTCACGAGACTGCATTGCTCTTGAGCGCTCCCAGACCGTGTCATACGTTTTCGTTTTCTTGCTCGGCGCCAACGCTCGAGCGATTCATTAATTTACTCCTGCACAATGACGACAGGCACAGCTTCACTCTAGTTATATTATCTCTCATTAGTCATCAACTAGCCATTAGTAATAATTATCACATGACAAAAAGTATCCGGAAAAACTTACAATATTAATCTAATATTATCCAATATTAATCCAATTTGGATTTAAATGATTTTATCAGCAGAATAAAATTTATTCCAATCGGATGAATTTAATTTTGGCCATTAATTGGAAAACAATTGCTTTTCGATTGGATTTTTTTTTCTCATTCAAAGTAAATAATTTTAACTTATATATCGATTTAAATATATTTTGCTTTCTCGCATAGGAAATTTTGTTTTTTTCCCTATTTTTTAATGCCATCCATTTAAAAAAAAAAGCTCCGGATGTGCGTGTGTGTGAGGCGATTGAAAAACTTTGGAATGGTTTGACCGTTTAGGCTAAATTTTTTTACGCAAGTAGAGCCGCAACTTCCCTTCGTTCGATATAATTCAAGATTTATCGAGGCGTTTGAATTTTATTTTTTCGAAAAAGTCTGTTAAAAGAACAATTTTTACAATTATCGAGCTATATCGAGGTAAAAAAAAATCGTCACAGCGAGCTCTGGCTGTCGAACTCGAGTCACTCACCGACCGAATTGGATTCGACGACTATACACTAAATATTTTTCTACTGTTTCCTGACTATAATATCGTCAAGGCTGTACTCAGAAAATAGTCACCACGACGAAATATTTTCTGATTACTTTTTTCCATTAAATAATCGATTTTACAACAAAAGTACTTTGAACTTGTTGGCCTGAAGAGTATACTTAGAGTGCTTGGACTTGGGACTTGGAAGTACAAGTATTCCAAGTACCCATCAAAAATCATTTACGCGAAGTACATTTGTGCTTAAAGTACAGAACTTTGAGTACCAGTCAAGTAGCACCTATTCTAAGTATTATCGAGCTCTTTTTTTTTTTAATTAGAGAACTTAACTTTTTTTTACTTTTAGGAACTAGAGAATTTTGATAAAAATAAAAAATATTTTTTTTTCATTGAAATGTTACGTAACGAGAACTATTTCTTTCGGTATCTTAGGATTTGTTTTATTTTTATTTTTTCTCACGTAATTACGAAACAAAAGTTCAATGTCACCTGTGACATCGGTCAAAGTGATATACTAGAAAAAGTTTTTTTTTTTTCTTCTTCTTGCTTCCTTATTTTTCTACGGAAGTCATTCATTCTGAGACGTCGTGACTCTTTAATGAGTGTTTGTGTCGTTGTGTGTTATATATAGGAAAATCACGAGCTCACGAAGACGTCACTCTCAACGACGAGAGGGACTCGCACTATTCTCGACGTGACGTATATTACTCTCTGCCAAATCGGACGAATGTACTGAGGAACGCGAGACACGTTACACTTCTCTCTCTCTCTCTCTCTCTCTCTCTCTCTCTCTCTCTCTTTCTCTCTCTCTTTCTCTCTCTCTTTCTCTCTCTCTTTCTCTCTCTCTTTCTCTCTCTCTCCTCTGTCTCTTTCGAGCGTCACGCGTCATCACCCCGTTCAAATGAGTTTTCGTAATTTTATATGATGAGGGCAATGGGGAAAAATAAAATGAAATTGGAAAATTTTCATTTTCTCCATTCCGTCAGACAAATTTCATCATCTTTCGCAGCGACAATCTTGACTCTATCGTACGAGTACTTGGGATGCTGCACGAGAAAGTCTATTATTTTCGGAATGTGCGCGCGGGAAGAATATCGTGCGAGAGAGAGAGAGAGAGAGAGGGGGGGAGAGAGGGAGGGAGAGAGGGCGCGTTCAGCGACTTACCAACCGCGTCTGAATATCTCGACAATGGTTAGGGAACGTTGCTCATTAAAATCTGACGCTTCGCGTGAATATATACATGTGTGTATGTGCGTATGTGTTTGAGACTATCCATCGTGTTCTCTCTCGTTTTATGTCATTCGAAAAGTCTAGTCTAGTCTGCTCCATCGTAAATTCAAAGAAACCCGGATCTCTCGAGTTCTACGACCTAGACTTTATTAGCTAAGGATGATTTTTGTTATCCTGTGCATATGTGCAGGTTATCCACATTTACAGATTTAATGTGAGATATATATTATTTGTGTTACAACGCATGTCCCTTCGTTTTTTTACGACCCTTCCTTTTTTTACGACCCTTCCTTTGTTCCTCATTCACTTTTCTACATTTCACTGTTTTCGTTATCCTGTGCACATGTGCAGGTTATCCACATTTACAGATTTAATGTAAGATATATATTATTTGTGTTACAACGCATGTCCCTTCGTTTTTTTACGACCCTTTCTTTGTTCCTCATTCACTTTTCTACATTTCACTGTTTTCGTTATCCTGTGCACATGTGCAGGTTATCCACATTTACAGATTTAATGTAAGATATATATTATTTGTGTTACAACGCATGTCCCTTCGTTTTTTTACGACCCTTTCTTTGTTCCTCATTCACTTTTCTACATTTCACTGTTTAATTATTTACTATGACTCCAATGGGGTTTCGTCCGCAACCGGTTTGGGCTCCATTACTGTATTCGTTTCCCACGAGGGCGTAGGAAAACTGCAAAAGATCAGTGCCAATTCAGTTGGTTCTTTGCACAGAGTTTGATGTTTCTGGAAGGAATCATCAGATTCTGGATAGATGATGACCCACTCGGTGATTCGATATGCCATCCAACACACGTGGCTAAACGGTCACCCATCCAAGCAAGCCAGAGCCCCGCATCGACCTCGCATCTAACGTTATAGAAACTTCTTCTCTATATATATATATTTTTATACATTTTTTCCATCCGTGTCTTTTGTGCGTTGTTACCCTTTGTGGCGTCCATTGGTCCTTGACCTTTTACCTTGGGGTTTCGTCCGCAGCCGATTTGGGCTCCATTGCTCTATTATTTTCCCACGAGGGCGCAGAAAAACTGCAGAAAGTCAGTGCCAATTCAGGTGGTTCTTTGGACAGAGTTTGATGTTTCTGGAAGGAATCATCAGATTCTGGATAGATTATGACCCACTCGGTGATTTGACATGCTATCCAACACGCGTGGCTAAACGGTCACCGATCCAAGTACTGACCGCGTTCAGAGTTGCTTGCACATTGATGACCGCCGAAACCTCGCGCCGTCCTCACGTCTACAACGATGTTGGTTCCAACTCTATACAAACATATATATATATATATATATATATATTATAGTGTCGATGGACGACGTGAAGTAGGGCAGGGGAAGGATCGTAAACGTGTGAAATATAATAGTACTGGAACATCGTTGGTTCAAAGCGTTTGTCAAAAGCAGCGAGCAGCCTCAAAACGTGTGTTCGCATCTCCCTCCTCAAGCACAGGAGGCGAAAACACTGTGTGTATCAGAAACGTACGAGAGTGCGGACAAGAATATGCCCTCTGTTCACTAGACTGTCGACTGTCGACTCTTATTACTGTCGGTGACGTTCAGCCGCACATGTGACATACAATGTGTGCATGTGTGTGTGTGTGTGTGCGTAAATATATATATATTCCTT
This sequence comes from Dyspetes luteomarginatus, assembly GCA_963669185.1. Taxonomy (NCBI): domain Eukaryota; kingdom Metazoa; phylum Arthropoda; class Insecta; order Hymenoptera; family Ichneumonidae; genus Dyspetes; species Dyspetes luteomarginatus. The sequence goes on from OY769906.1 coordinate 6,955,388, forward strand.
TGAATATGTGTATATATATATTTAGAGTTATATCTTATGTCTATATTCCGGTTCATGTAGATATATATATATATATATACATATATATATATATATATATTTATATTGGCGTATTATGCGTTTGTTCTTCAGGTTTCTAATGCACAGGACCTGTCGTCTCTTGGTCATTATTTTAAACCATCATTGCACACCGCAAAATTCAAATTTCTTTTGACTGCCTATCCACCCTCGATCGTATTATCTCAATTACCAGCCACTCAATTTTCCCTGGGTTTTTGATACTTTTCAGTGTCTCAATCTCGTGAAATGAATGTTTCCTCAATGTACACAGTGAAAATGTACGAGAACACGAGAGAGACCTCAGATTTGATATTCATTGAGGAAGAACGAGGAAGTACCGATCACTAAGAATTATTTTGTATTTTCTGGCACTTGAATGTATTCAATGCAATTCAAATGAAATTCATCATCAAAAAGTGAAAACTTTTATTATGTTTTTTTTGATAATTATTAACATACCGTGCAATTATTAATTGATGAGAATTGTCTGATGAGTGAAAAAAAATTCCGTCATGGAATGAAAACATATTTTAATTTTCGATATTTTATTATGCATGGAAATCAATGATATAAATATCGATAAAGAAGCAAAAAAATAATAATGTGATGGAAATATATTTGTCTTGACATTTTTTACAAAGAATTAGCGTCTAAAATGACAATCATACTTACAATTTATTCTCATGCAAATATTCGAGTTCGAATACGAATTGCTTGATCAATTAGCTGATATTTATCCAAGTGACGATGATAAGAATACAACAAAAAATTGGAGGCAATCTTCGTATATCTCAAAGATGGGCTGATCGATATTGCTCCGATCTCCTTTAGTGGTCACGAGAATTTAGATTTTTTGTTTTTTTTTTTTAAATTAGAATTTCGACAAATAATAACGAAAAATTCCAACTGATGTTATCAGTGACCTTGAGCCCAATTTCCTTAATCTGTTATCACAATATCCCATTTAATTCTATGAAAAATGATTTTCTTCTCCAAAATTTAAAAAAAAAATTTAGTACCGAAAATTTTTCCACTATGATACAAAATCTCAGCCAAGAAATCTCAAGTTTCTCGAAAGTAACATATAAAATTTATTCCACGGAGATGGAAAACGCGTGGATTCGTCGGTGGTCGTGGACTTGGAGCGTGACGAGAGACAGAGATAAAGAGCGTATCAAAACTTCGTGCCTTGAGAACAATGCGATCATTTTACTCGTTCCGCGTATCCGTGAACTCGCAAAACCACAAAAAAAAAAAAAAATAATAAAATAAAATTAGATATATAACGGTATCGTTTGCGTGAACAAGGACCGGGGCAAATTTGCTGTTCTCGGTTCGTTAATTGAAGACTGCGTGGTCTAGAATTTATTCAAAGCTTGTATATATATATAGCATATTGTATATATATATAGCATATTGTATATATATATACATACATACATGTATATTAAAATGACGTTCACCGTCACGTTTCAGCGATCGCCTCACGTAATGAGGCAAAACTTTGTGTCGTGTGCATTTACATGAGCCCAAAAACGTTTCGTACATTTCTATAAGCATTTTGCATCTGTTCTGTGGGACTTATTTTCTTTGGTCGATGCCCGGACGAACGAGAGAGAGAGAGAGAGAGAGAGGGAGGGAGAGAGGCGTCTCAATTAGCGCGTTGGTGATTTCTCACGAAAGACAGAAAAAGATAAATAGAGAAATATATAGAACGAGAGGGAAACAAGTGCGGTCGATGTTACCGGTCTTTCTCACCACAAGTTTCAACCCAGCAAATCCACCAAATATCTCGAAATAGACGTGTGTCTCTCGCTAATACATCGCTACAGTTCATACATCATGGAAATTTATAATATCATGTGTAATATCCGGTTGGACAGTTTTAAACACGTAAATATTAGCTGGGATGAGGCCATTAACCTCCCCAAAGATCTCAAAGTGTTTTGTCAACGTTGAGAAACTATAAAGAATAGTGTTAGAGATCTTTTTGTGTGTCACGAAGAGCTTTCTCGATTGAACATTTTTCGGAACAACTCCGATTATCACGGAGAATGTAATAAACTCGAAGTGAATTTTTCATCATTCAAGGATATAATGAATTGCTAAACTAAAGTAGTAAATTAAACATGGATTGGAATACCTTGAATATTTAACTCAATAGGGATAATAATTTGACGTTAAAATGATTACCCGATTTAGTTACCAATTCAATTGAATTATGCGCTTTCATTTTTATCATCGGTTAACCCCCTGATGATTAACTCAATTAATAAAAATAAGGGGTTTAACTGCCATCATTTTTTAAATTTCACTTGAGGCCATTAGCCTCCCCAATGATCTCAAAGTGTTTTGTCAACGTTGAGAAACTATAAAGAGTATTGGAGATCTTTTTGTGTGTCACGAAAAGCTTTCTCGATTGAACATTTTTCGGAACAACTCCGATTATCACGGAGAAAGTAATAAACTCGAAGTGAATTTTTCATCATTCAAGGATAATGAATTGCTAAACTAAAGTAGTAAATTAAACATGGATTGGAATATCTTGAATATTTAACTCAATAGGAATAATAATTTGACGTTAAAATGATTACCCGATTTAGTTACCAATTCAATTGAATTATGTGCTTTAATTTTTATCATCGGTTAACCCCCTGATGATTAACTCAATTAATAAAAATAAGGGGTTTAACTGCCATCATTTTTTAAATTTCACTTGAGGCCATTAGCCTCCCCAATGATCTCAAAGTGTTTTGTCAACGTTGAGAAACTATAAAGAGTATTGAAGATCTTTTTGTGTGTCACGAAGAGCTTTCTCGATTGAACATTTTTCGGAACAACTCGGATTATCATGGAGAAAGTAATAAACTCGAAGTTAATTTTTCATCATTCAAGGATAATGAATTGCTAAACTAAAGTAGTAAATTAAACATGGATTGGAATACTTTCAATATTTAACTCATTAGGAATAATAATTTGACGTTAAAATGATTACCCGATTTAGTTACAAATTCAATTGAATTACGTGCTTTAATTTTTATCATCGCTTAACCCCCTGATGATTAACTCAATTAATGAAAAAAGGGGTTTAAATGCCATCATTTTTTTTATTTCACTTGCACGACAAATATTTGATAATATTGACCATTTCGAAGAAACATTTAGTCAAATTGCGTTGGAATAAAAAAATAAAAAAATCTTAGGAAAATTGAGTAGAGATGCATTTGCACTTTGGGACAGTTTGGGGATGTGTATATATGAGTTTTAAGTTTACATGTATATATAACGTTAGTAACAAAGTAGCATAGAATCTCCCGTTTGGCTACGAGCCGGGTCTGTGTGTCTCTGTTCGAGCGGGCGTGAAACTTCAAACAGGAAGTCCACCTTAACCACTCGATTCTCGTGCGTTCTGGCTTAACACACTGCGAACTAGTTCGAGACCAATTGCTTTAGGAGCTTCTCCTTTCTCTTGCACGCATCACGTCCCTGCGGTTATCTTCGTTTTCTTCGTTGAAGACGAAGACGACGACGACGACGACGCCGGGATGGAAATACCGGCGGTAAGTGAATCTACGTGTCGAGTCACACGGGTAACCGGAGGATCGTCGGTCTTAACGTCAGTCTTAATGGCCTATGGGAGCCAATATAATGTATAACGAAGCACAGCCACCTGTCCAACATATCGAACCTCTTTTCAAATCTCTCTCTTCGTCTTCTCCCTTTCCCTCCTTCCTTCATCCTTTTAGAACGTGTTAGACGTTGTTTCAACGTTCTCTTTCTCTCTCTCTCTCTCTCTCTCTCTCGCTCGCTCTTTCTTTCATTCTCTCTCTCTCTCTCTCTTTCTTTCTCTCTGACCCTCCTTTCTTCCCGCAACGAGTCATTGTCCTCTTAACACGTCTAATTTTGATTTACGGAAACATCGACGAAGATCGATGGTTTAAAATAAATCGTTGGCCTTTCAGCTTGGTTATAATTTTTAATTTACCATTATGATATTGAAATTGACAATAGATACGAATCCATTATATCAATAACGAAGGACAGCGAGCTGTCCAACATGTCGAACTTCTTTTTCCATCTCTCTCTTCTTCACCCTTTCCCTCCTTCCTTCACCCCTTTAGAACGTGTTCAACTTTGTCTTTCTCTTTCTCTTTCTCTTTCTCTTTCTCTTTCTCTTTCTCTTTCTCTTTCCCTTTCTCTTTCTCTTTCTCTTTCTCTTTCTCTTTCTCTTTCTCTTTCTCTTTCTCTTTCTCTTTCTCTTTCTCTTTCTCTTTCTCTTTCTCTTTCTCTTTCTCTTTCTCTTTCTCTTTCTCTTTCTCTTTCTCTTTCTCTTTCTCTTTCTCTTTCTCTCCCTCTTTCTCTCCCTCTTTCTCTCCCTCTTTCTCTCCCTCTTTCTCTCCCTCTTTCTCTTTCTCTTTCTCTTTCTCTTTCTCTTTCTCTTTCTCTTTCTCTTTCTCTTTCTCTTTCTCTTTCTCTTTCTCATTCTCATTCTCATTCTCACTTTCATTTTCCTTCTCTCTCTCTCTCTCTCTCTCTCTCTCTCTCTCTCTCTCTCTCTGTCCCTCCTTTCTTCCCGCAACGAGTCATTGTCCTCTTAACACGTCTAATTTTGATTTACGGAAACATCGACGAAGATCGATGGTTTCGGAGTTTAAAATAAATCGTGATGATATTGAAATTGACAATAGATACGAGTCCATTATATGAATAACGAAGGACAGCGAGCTGTCCAACACGTCGAACTTATTTTTCCATCTCTCTCTTCTTCTCTTTTTTCTCCTTTCTCCACCCTTTGAAAAAAAAAAATCGTCGCAGTCTTCATTTTCTCTACCTTTTTTTTTTCATCGAATTATTGCTCTCTTAACACTCCTAATTTCGATTTACGGAAACTTCAAAGACGATCAATATGATTTTACAGTTTAAAATATAACATCATTCTCTCAGCTTCGTTAAAATTCTATATTTGGTATGACAATGAAAATTATAAAAAATTCGAATATATTACGTGAATAAATGAATTCTAACGAGTGTATCATATATATAGCACAGCATGGTAGCTTCTTCGTGTGACGTGTAGAATCGAGGCTCGATATCCGAATTAAATAATTCAGGATATTGTGTACCCTTTTTTTCTAAATTTAAACTACGAAGAACCGATGAGCCAATTTATTTCGAAAATTTTTAAATCTAATAATGTTAGTCCGAGAAAGGTGGAGGAAGTGTCCAAAGTTGATCGAATTAAATAATTCAGGATATTGTGTACCCTTTTTTTCTAAATTTAAACTACGAAGAACCGATGAGCCAATTTATTTCGAAATTTTTTAAATCTAATAATATTAGTCCGAGAAAGGTGGAGGAAGTGTCCAAAGTTGATCAATTAAATAAGCTAATTTTGCCAAATTTACAGATTTCTCGAATAATTGAAGAAAACATTAATTAAAAATAACTTTAAGATGCAATTGAGCCTGCTATTCGGTTTTTTTAAATTATTTTAATAAAATGGGTTATAATAATCCATGAAAGCAATTTAAAAAAATTAAGATAAGAAAACTTTGGAATGTAAAGGCCCCTATATAGGCACCCTGAACTACCCCTGAACGAAGCTGCGGACCGTTCTCGTAATTGTTCATTCATAATAAAACGTCGACACTGCCAAGACCATCATTTCGTCCCTCGATGGACCAAATGATGATCTTTCTCGTTCGTTCTTCTGACGAGCTTGAATAAGCTTTCAGCTTGTCTATCTACATTCAATATCTTGTCTATATTTTTGTCTGTCATCTTTTTTATTTTTCAAAATGCTTCATTCAATCAGAATGACGTTTGTTATTCCTAGAGTATTTGGACCGACCCACGCGTCGAAGTAAAATATTTATTTGCGTTATGAACTCCATCTTAAAGTATTTATTTTAAGACTGCGTCGTAGCTGCATACATGTAATCTTTGTTTGACGTCAAAGATGACTAGAAATATTCATAAAAAAAAAAAATTCCCCTCGTGACTGACAATGAAAACTGGTTACAGAACTTAGTTTTGAATATTTATACAATTTGTTATTTTTATTTCTCGTTTTCTTTTTATTCGGTTGAGGCCCTTAAGTCGTTAAATAAAGCAAAATTTGGAGAAGGTCAATTGGAAAAGGTCCGAATCTTCATTCTCTCGTCCTAAACTTCGAAATTTAAGTTCACTTCGTGGTAAAAAAAAATAAAAAAAAAACAATGCCAATGATGCAAAGTTCGAATTCGCGACAAGGGGCAAATCACGTGAGGCCATTAGCCTCCCCAATGATCTCAAAGTGTTTTGTCAACGTTGAGAAACTATAAAGAATAGTGTTGGAGATCTTTCTGTGTGTCACGAAGAGCTTTCTCGATTGAACATTTTTCGGAATAACTCCGATTATCATGGAGAATGTAATAAACTCGAAGTTAATTTTTCATCATTCAAGGATAATGAATTGCTAAACTAAAGTAGTAAATTAAACATGGATTGGAATACCTTGAATATTTAACTCAATAGGGATAATAATTTAACGGTAAAATGATTACCCGATTTAGTTACCAATTCAATTGAATTATGTGCTTTAATTTTTATCATCGGTTAATCCCCTGATGACTAACTCAATTAATGAAAAAAAGGGGTTTAACTGCCATCATTTTTTTTTAAATTTCACTTGAGGCCATTAGCCTCCCCAATGATCTCAAAGTGTTTTGTCAACGTTGAGAAACTATAAAGAATAGTGTTGGAGATCTTTCTGTGTGTCACGAAGAGCTTTCTCGATTGAACATTTTTCGGAATAACTCCGATTATCATGGAGAATGTAATAAACTCGAAGTTAATTTTTCATCATTCAAGGATAATGAATTGCTAAACTAAAGTAGTAAATTAAACATGGATTGGAATACCTTGAATATTTAACTCAATAGGGATAATAATTTAACGGTAAAATGATTACCCGATTTAGTTACCAATTCAATTGAATTATGTGCTTTAATTTTTATCATCGGTTAATCCCCTGATGACTAACTCAATTAATGAAAAAAAGGGGTTTAACTGCCATCATTTTTTTTTAAATTTCACTTGAGGCCATTAGCCTCCCCAATGATCTCAAAGTGTTTTGTCAACGTTGAGAAACTATAAAGAATAGTGTTGGAGATCTTTCTGTGTGTCACGAAGAGCTTTCTCGATTGAACATTTTTCGGAATAACTCCGATTATCATGGAGAATGTAATAAACTCGAAGTGAATTTTTCATCATTCAAGGATATAATGAATTGCTAAACTAAAAAGTAGTAAATTAAACATGGATTGGAATACCTTGAATATTTAACTCAATAGGAATAATAATTTGACGTTAAAATGATTACCCGATTTAGTTACCAATTCAATTGAATTATGTGCTTTAATTTTGATCATCGGTTAACCCCCTGATGATTAACTCAATTAATAAAAATAAGGGGTTTAACTGCCATCATTTTTTAAATTTCACTTGAGGCCATTAGCCTCCCCAATGATCTCAAAGTGTTTTGTTAACGTTGAGAAACTATAAAGAGTGTTGGAGATCTTTCTGTGTGTCACGAAGAGCTTTCTCGATTGAACATTTTTCGGAATAACTCCGATTATCATGGAGAATGTAATAAACTCGAATTTAATTTTTCATCATTCAAGGATAATGAATTGCTAAACTAAAGTAGTAAATTAAACATGGATTGGAATACCTTGAATATTTAACTCAATAGGAATAATAATTTGACGTTAAAATGATTCCCCGATTTAGTTACCAATTCAATTGAATTATGTGCTTTAATTTTTATCATCGCTTAACCCCCTGATGATTAACTCAATTAATAAAACGAGGGGTTTAACTGCCATCATTTTTTAAATTTCACTTGCACGACAAATGTTTGATAATATTGGATTAAAAAAAAAAGAATAATGGAGTTATGAACTCCATCTCAAAGTATTTATTTTAAGACTGCGTCGTAGCTGCATACATGTAATCTTTGTTTGACGTCAAAGATGACTAGAAATATTCATATAAAAAAAACTTCCCCTCGTGACTGAGAATGAAAACGGATTACAGAACCCAGTTTTGAATATTTATACAATTTATTATTTTTATTTCTCGTTCTCTTTTTATTCGGTCGAGGCCCTTAAGTCGTTGAATAAATCAAAATTTGGAGAAGGTCAATTGGGAAAGGTCCGAATCTTCATTCTCTCGTCCTAAACTTCGAAATTTAAGTTCACGTCGTGGTAAAAAAAAAATAATAAAAAAAACAATGCCAATGACGCAAAGTTCGAATTGGCGAGAAGGGGCAAGTAAAGCTTCTCGCGGACGTAAGGAGGCTTTCTGGTAGCACAAAAATAACGCTCCGCACACTCTTGTGGAACAGCTGCGTCGATGGAAAGTTTGCCCTGACGATGTGTCTTATATCTCGTGAGCTTCGGCACTTTGATATTTCGAACATGCAGATCGTATGCCGAAAATATTTTCTTCCAATTTCCTTTGGCATGAAAAAAAGTTTTTCCCAAAATTTAACGTAAATTTAATTACCCACAGAACAATGAGGATTTATGTCATTTTAATAAAATCTGTATGGCTAAATTGCAAATTGTCGAATTTTCAGCCTCATACATTTTATTTAAATCAAATGAATTTTCAATCGGCATATATGATAGAATCAAAAAAAAAATTAGGATATTCTAATCGAATTAAATTAAAAAAAAAATAATAATAATAATAAATAAATAAAACAGCAGCTGGTTTAATTCAAACTCTGAACAAAGTTTGTAACCTTGACAAAAAATCGAGCCCAGCTTCAAACATGCGTAACTTTTGTGTCTCCTCATCACAAAGCACAAAACCAACAACCAGAGAAACTGGAAATTGTGGGTTTATATTTATTACTGGGTATTAGCGGTGCTAAATGGTCTATAAATTTAACCTCGTTGCGTGTCGTCGTGATGGTCACAATATTGCGTGAATTTTCATCTCTGGACGCAATATAACTATATAATTTAATGTATAATGTATATTCGCCACAGAGTCGCATAGGTAGGAGACAGAAATTGACCTACTTCTTGACGAAAATTTACCAAAATTTTTCTCATCAAATAATTACTCGAAAATCATTTAATTCGAACAATTGTAAACTAATTTCCACTAGATCGTTTGATTGAATGATTCTCAAGTGATCAGGCGATTAAAACAATGATTAAAAAATCAAAAATATAAGCAAAAAAATAATATATATATTTTATTCAATATAATTAATGAAAATCTACCATAAATTTTTTTAATTAAATTGTTTGATAAGAATAATCCCTGTTTTAATTCTAAACCAGGGATGGTCACGTTCAAGAGGAAATACAAATTTGAACGTTTCTTTATATGAGAATTTAGCTAAATACAAAATTTAATTAATTTTTTTTTGTTTTTATCGCGAGATTAATTGGAATTTTATTTTTAATCGAATCTGCCCATCCCTTTTCAAAAGACAATGGCATTGATTTCCCGGGAGATTCTCCATTTTGTACCCAAGGCAAGACCGTGGCGACCTCTGACGTCGACTGCGAGTTTTCTCTAGAGCTTTACGAGCTCTCGCGGTCGACAAAACCGCGATGTCACTTTTTGTCGTTCGTTCAGACTCTGCCATCTGCCGGGTCTTTGCCAGAAGCTGAGAAACTTACTTATAAATAAATCGAAGCCCGCCACGTTGTGTCTACAGTTTGAAGCAAAAAAAAAAAAAAACACGCAGGACTGATATAAATCGAAGAGATAATTCTTGAAGCCATCAAATTAATGGTCAATTGCATTTACAGGCCTTACTCTCATGCCAATTAAAAATAGCTCGATCGATGCTTCTTATATTATGATAAAAATGTTACACCTATTAGCGCTAATGCTCCTTAATAAAAATTAAAAAAAAACTCGTTCGGACGTTTTTTCACTTCGTGCCGACGAGAAAGCGAAAAACACACAATTATGATAGAGCTAGTTATTTTATTTAAGCTAAATGGTAATTAGTTCTTCGAGCCATCAACGAAGAATTGCAATTTTCTCGCGTCACAATTAAAAATACCAATCAAAAAAAAAAATCGCATACCAATTAAAAATGACTCGATCAATGCTTTTTATTATTATGATAAGAATATTGCACATATTGACGCAAAAGTTGCTCACGAATAAAAGCAAATAAAAAAAAAACTTGCATATATATAAGAGGTCTTCTTGAAACCATCAACGAATCACCTCGCCTTTGCTCGCCTCACTCTCGTATCAATTAAAAATAGCTCGATCGATGCTTCTTATATTATGATAAAAATTTTACAACTATTGGCCTTAATGTTGCTCCGTAATAAAAATAAAAAAAAAACTCCTTCAGACGTTTTTTCACTTCGTGCAGACGAGAAATCGAAAAACACACAATTATGATAGAACTAGAAATGGTAATTAGTTCTTCGAGCCATGAACGTAGAATCAATTGCAATTTTCTCGCATCACTCGCATATCAATTATAAATAAAAATGTTGCACTTATTGGCGCTAATGTTGTTCCCTAATAAAAATATTTAAAAAACTCGTTCCGACGTTTTTTTCACTTTGTGCAGACGAGAAAGCGAAAACACACAATTATGATAGAGCTAGAAATGGTAATTAGTTGTTCGAGCCATCAACGAATCACTTCGCCTTTGCTCGCCTCACTCTCGTATCAATTAAAAATAGCTCGATCGATGCTTCTTATATTATGATAAAAATTTTACAACTATTGGCCTTAATGTTGCTCCGTAATGCAAATAAAAAAAAAACTCCTTCAGACGTTTTTTCACTTCGTGCAGACGAGAAATCGAAAAACACACAATTATGATAGAACTAGAAATGGTAATTAGTTCTTCGAGCCATGAACGTAGAATCAATTGCAATTTTCTCGCATCACTCGCATATCAATTATAAATAAAAATGTTACACCTATTGGCGCTAATGTTGCTTCCTAATAAAAATTAAAAAAAAAACCCATTCAGACGTTTTTTTCACTTCGTGCAGACGAGAAAGCGAAAACACACAATTATGATAGAGCCAGTTATTTTATTTAACCCATTCGAGACCGATTGCACACTGTCTGTGCAATTGATTTCCGAGGCTATAAGACCGGTTGCACCCCGTGTGTGCAATAATTAAAAATGAACACTATAAAGAAAAAAAAAAATCGCTCCTGGGGACCGTGCGAGAAAAAAATCGGCGTCTCGAATGGATTAAGCTAAATGGTAATTAGTTCTTCGAGCCATGAACGAAGAATCAATTGCAATTTTCTCACCCCACTCGCATACCAATTAAAAATGACTCGATGAATCCTTCTTATTATTATGATATTCTTATCATAATAATAAGAAAAAAGAATTCTTATTATCATGCACATATTGACGCAAAAGTTGCTCACGAATAAAAGCAAAAAAAAAACTTGTTCAGAGTTTCTTTTTTGCATCGTCCAGACTAGCGAGGAAAAAACAATCTTATCGCTACCTCTCTTTGGAAGGAAAGAGAAGCGAACTCTGCACGTTGTGTTTACGTTTTGAAGAGGAAGAATACACAAAACTTATATATATATATATATATATATATATATTATAAAAATATGTCACCGCTGCCGCCATCGTGAACAAGACTCAAGCGACCCCTCATAAGTTAAGTCCAGGGCCGTTGATCCCTCATCAATAAAATGCCGAACCCCGCATAACTTTAGTCTTAAGGGGGTACGCAGGGGGTGGCGCGCGAAGCGAGCAGGAGGGCAAAGCCCCTCTGGTCTATATATATATATATATCCTCGAAGACCTCTTATATATATGTATATATATGTATATACATAAGAGGAATATATAAGATATATATAAGGATATATAAGAGGAAGATCTCTTATATAAATGTATATATATGTATATAGATATATATAAGAGGTCTTCTTGAAACCATCAACGAATCACCAATTGCCCTTGGTCGCCTCACTCTCGTACCAATTAAAACTAACTCGATGAATACTTCTCATAATAATAAGCATATTGCACCTATTGACGCAAGAGTTGCTCGCTTATGAAAGAAAAAAAAAATTGTTCAGAGTTTCTGTTTTGTTATTTTTTTGTGTTTTTCCTCTTGAATGCGTGAACACAACCTCGACGTAGCTGCTGGTTTGGACGAATAAAAGTTAAAAAAAAACTTGTACAAAGTTTTTTTTTTGCTTCATCCAGACCAGAGCGAAAAAAACACTCTTATCGCCCACTCTCGTTGGGAGGAAAAAAATACACAACGCAGAGATTGACATATAACGACGCAAGACGCTAAAAATGCTTATCGAACGTCCTCGTACGAGTTATCGAATGTATTAAAAAGAGCAAGTGAGATAAATAGCGCGTTGGTTAGCGAGTGTGTGCAATCGATTTATTGGCCAGATCAATCGTTCACCAAGAGAAGCATCTCGAGAGAGCAAGCTAAGAGATATGCATTGGAGGTAACGTGCGCAGAAATTTACACACGAGAGATAGCGAGAAAGAGAGATGAAGGTCAGCAAGCCAGGCAGCCATTTTTGTACGTGGCGTTGCTTTAAGCGCAATAATACACCGAAAATATGACTTCCGGAAAATTGCTGGTCGATTTCAAGGCCATTCAATTGCGCATCATACGTGCAAAGATTGCTCTAAATAAGCTCCAAGCTCTTTTACGTTTTATTCTTCTGATGCTTCAGCAGCGCCATTGCGACTGTCGTCAGAACCAAAGAGTTATCATCAAGATGTTGGCCTGGTCGAGTGTTTCACTCGTTTATTTTATCAGCACATCGTCACACGACTCCCGATTATCTTCCTTCATTGTGAAAAAGAATCCCCAAGCCAAGTTTCTAATTCCAGATGGTCGAAAATCTTTCCGACACGTTCATAGCATCTTGCAAACCAAGATTATCGCTTCACGGATCTTCGCATCAGCCATCGAGATGTGGTGTAACTTTAGCAGAATAGCAGCTATTTATTTTTTATGGTTCAAAAGGAATTTATGCCGAGCGTGGAAATGTTTAACGCTGGCAAAAGTGCTAGAGCAGTTTTGGTAATGATTTTGTGCTTTGAGGAAATGGTTATGATGAGCAGAATTAGGATGAGCAAAATGCAGATTGATAGTTTTGTTATTGGAGGAATGATCATCACGTCTTGGTGGGAGTTAGAGAACGCCTGTTATGAAATTGGAATGAGTCAGTCACTGTAGCATTTTAAATCTGACTAATTAGTAGATTTTTCAAATTAGCGTCATTCGATTACGAATGGTTATCGTAATAACTTGTTAAAATGTGCCAGTAAGCAAGGGTTGAGAATAGATTTTTATTTCACATGAAATATCCAAACAATGGAACTTTGGGGGGACCAATTTGTCGTTGCCAATTACAAGGGTCTGTTTGAATGGAGTTTGAAAATTCAAAAATAGTTAGGAGCAATTTGACCTCACATACTTTTAAGTATCCATGCAATGCAATTTAGGAAACCAATTTTTTTTCAATCCCAATTGGAAGAAGCTGGAAAACACTAAAGTATCAAGATCAATGTTGAAGTCATAAGCATGTATCGTATAAAATATTACCCCAGATGGTTCGAAATATCCAGGCAATTTGTCCAAATATGGAAGGTCTTCGAAATGTAGGATCTTGGAAAAGTAGGTCTTGATAGTACTAAAGTATCAGTATCAAATCCGTTGCCAATTATAAGGGCCTGTTTGAATGGAGCTTGAAAATTCAAAAATAGCTAGGAACATCGTGCAATTTGACCTCACATACTTTTAGGTATCCATGCAATGCAATTTGGTAAACCAATTTTTTTTCAATCCCAATTGGAAGAAGCTGGAAAACACTAAAGTATCAAGAACAATGTTCAAGTCATAAGCATGAATCGTATAAAATATTACCCCAGATGGTTCGAAATATCCAGGCAATGGATTAACCATTTTTTTCCATCTCAATTTAAAAATGGCTGTTCCAATATGAGTACGAAAATATCAAATAGTAATAATGAAAAATAGTAATATGATTGTTGGACGCACGAAAATTAAACATATAATATTAGACGTCGACGAGGTTCGAAATATCCATGCAATAGATCTTGTTGGGCTAATTTTTTAAATCACAATTTTCTTCTCACAAAGTCCACAAACTCGAACATGCAGAAGCAAAGGAACGTAGGATAAGCGAGTTGAACAGACTTTCCTCGGTTCGTCGCATGGCACAGTGTCTTGTCACGGCTGGTTTCGCGTCGTTGCATCTGCCAAGTTCAGGGCACACCATGCGCTACGAGTATTCCTTTTATACAGCCTCGTTTGAAGTTCCTGCGAGCCTTTAAACGCGAACCAACTCAGCGAATGGTGTAAAAAAAATGAAGCAAAACAAATAAACATGAAGAAGAAAGGGAGGAGTCTTCGCTCGTGTGTGGACAGTCGAAATTTCAACGAACCAAATACGAACACGATCACAAATATCTTTGCTGCGGGACGCGACACACGACAAATGACGATGATGAGGAAGAAGAAAACCGGCTGCATGTCCGATGTGAATCATGAGATTAAAGACAGATAGACTGGGAGACACCCGATGAGTAAACCGAGCAAACTGCACGCCAGAAGACTTTTGGCTTTTATCTCTTTGTTTGCTGATCCATTTCTATATAGCGAGTCTTGGATGCATTGGCAGCTTTTCTCGTTGCTTGACTCTCAACTACGGATCGTGGAAAATTCGTTCTCCGGTTATCGAATTTCTCCTGTAATTTTTAGCGAACAAATTTTGATGCAGATATTGTGAAGTTGCATTTATGCGTTTGATAATTATATAAAACTTTTTGGTGTTGGGAGTTCAAACTAGAGTTGAGAATAATGCATTATTTTCATTATTGCACTATCGATTTCATTATTCATTGTTTAATAGATCACTGTCAATTTTATTATTTATTATTTAATTAATTGTCAATGAGAGTCAGCTCTGTTTTACACTATTTTCGTAATGGGTAATTGGGTTTGATCAATTATGCTCCATTTGGAATGGATGATATTGAATGGAATGAAATTGATGATAAAATTTGATTATTTAACAATTAATCTGGCAATTGGATGCCATCTGGTATCCATTATTTTGGTCAGTGGGCAATAGGAGTGGGTCCATTATTCGTTACGTCTGGCCATGGGTAGTGGATTTTGTCCTCCAGTTTTCAGTGTTGTTGTTTAATTAATTATTAATGAGACTCAGCTTTCTTTTTGCCAATAAAAAATAGAGTTGAGAATAATGCATTATTTTTATTATTGCATAATAAACTACTGCCGATTTCGCCAGTTATTGTTTAATTATTATTAATGAGACTCAGCTTCCTTTTAGCCAATAAAAATTAGAGTTGAAAATAATGCATTATTTTTATTATTGCATAATAAACTACTGCCGATTTCGCTAGTTATTGTTTAATTAATTATTAATGAGACTCAGCTTCCTTTTAGCCAATAGAAATTAGAGTTGAGAATAATGCATTATTTTTATTATTGCATAATAAACTACTGCCGATTTCGCCAGTTATTGTTTAATTATTATTAATGAGACTCAGCTTCCTTTTAGCCAATAGAAATTAGAGTTGAGAATAATGCATTATTTTTATTATTGCATAATAAACTACTGCCGATTTCGCTAGTTATTGTTTAATTAATTATTAATGAGACTCAGCTTCCTTTTAGCCAATAGAAATTAGAGTTGAGAATAATGCATTATTTTTATTATTGCATAATAAACTACTGCCGATTTCGCTAGTTATTGTTTAATTAATTATTAATGAGACTCAGCTTTCTTTTTGCCAATAAAAAATAGAGTTGAGAATAATGCATTATTTTTTTTATTGCATAATAAACTACTGCCGATTTCGCTAGTTATTGTTTAATTAATTATTAATGAGACTCAGCTTCCTTTTAGCCAATAGAAATTAGAGTTGAGAATAATGCATTATTTTTATTATTGCATAATGAACTACTGTCGATTTCGCTAATTATTGTTTAATTAATTATTAATGAGACTCAGCTTCCTTTTAGCCAATAAAAATTAGAGTTGAAAATAATGCATTATTTTTATTATTGCATAATAAACTACTGCCGATTTCGCTAGTTATTGTTTAATTATTATTAATGAGACTCAGCTTCTTTTTAGCCAATAGAAATTAGAGTTGAGAATAATGCATTATTTTTATTATTGCATAATAAACTACTGCCGATTTCGCTAGTTATTGTTTAATTAATTATTAATGAGACTCAGCTTCCTTTTAGCCAATAGAAATTAGAGTTGAGAATAATGCATTATTTTTATTATTGCATAATAAACTACTGCCGATTTCGCTAGTTATTGTTTAATTAATTATTAATGAGATTCAGCTTCCTTTTAGCCAATAGAAATTAGAGTTGAGAATAATGCATTATTTTTATTATTGCATAATAAACTACTGCCGATTTCGCTAGTTATTGTTTAATTAATTATTAATGAGACTCAGCTTCCTTTTAGCCAATAGAAATTAGAGTTGAGAATAATGGATTATTTTTATTATTGCATAATAAACTACTGCCGATTTCGCTAGTTATTGTTTAATTAATTATTAATGAGACTCAGCTTCCTTTTAGCCAATAGAAATTAGAGTTGAGAATAATGCATTATTTTTATTATTGCATAATAAACTACTGCCGATTTCGCCAGTTATTGTTTAATTATTATTAATGAGACTCAGCTTCCTTTTAGCCAATAGAAATTAGAGTTGAGAATAATGCATTATTTTTATTATTGCATAATGAACTACTGTCGATTTCGCTAATTATTGTTTAATTAATTATTAATGAGACTCAGCTTCCTTTTAGCCAATAAAAATTAGAGTTGAAAATAATGCATTATTTTTATTATTGCATAATAAACTACTGCCGATTTCGCTAGTTATTGTTTAATTATTATTAATGAGACTCAGCTTCCTTTTAGCCAGTAAAAATTAGAGTTGAGAATAATGCATTATTTTTATTATTGCATACTAAACTACTGCCGATTTCGCTAATTATTGTTTAATTAATTATTAATGAGACTCAGCTTCGTTTTACACTATTTTAGTACATAATGAGTAATGGGATTTGATAAATTATGCTCTATTTCGGTAATGGGTGATGGAAGTCATTTGATTATCCATTATTTTCATAATGAAATTTGATTATTTAACCATTAATGTGGCAATTCTATGCCATTATTTTGGTGTCCATATCCATTTGGAGCATATCTATTGTTGGTAGTGAATAATGGGGTTCCGTATTTATTGCCAAATGGGATTCGATTTATTATTAATAATTTTGTCTATGGGCCATTTGTCATTATGAATGATTCATATAAATATTATTCATATAAATACTAATCTCAATCATATTACCATTTTTTGATATTCTTCATTGAAAATTTGTGAAGAAGCGCATTATGACATTGTTCGATCACATTTAGGAAAGAGGATACGAGTAATAAAGTATGACATGCTCGTTTTACCCGTTCTGTCTCTATATACGCTTGCATAAACTAAGAAAATCTCGCCGTGCCAAATATTATTTCTGCTACGTCCGCCAACAAGCGTTTACTCGCAGCTCGATAACATTTCGTGAACGATGCTGAACAAAGAAAGATTTTTTTAAACTTTTTTTTTACAGCAAACCCGATGAATTGGTGCGAGCAATTTTTTCCCCATAGGTAACAAAATTACAATTTTACATTGTATAATGATTTTTCAATACATTTTTACATTATGTTTTGTACACAATGAGAATATGTAATTTTTCTTAAATTTTTCATGACGATTAATTATTATTAATAATTTACGGATTGATCGATCAACTTTATTCCTTACGATTTAAAAGCCATTTAATTGGTTGGCAATCTTCTAAGGCAGTGACGCATTATTTTTGATGTTCTCTCGAGTCTCAAAAAAATATGACGTGTGTCAAGTGCATTTTCAACCTCGTCACACTTTTGACGTCAGACGTTGCACAAACACTTCGTTGTTCCTCTTTACCACCGTCTCTGTGACGTTTCTCGTATACTTGATAATGGATATATTAGAATTTTGCACTCGCTACTCGCTCTGGACACGTGGTGAATGTGACACAGAAAATTGCGGCTTTCTGAACTGATTGCAATTTGGCACGATTTCAGTTTTATACGAAAGTCTAATCGTGTTTTGTCATCAATGTTGACTTTGACCCAGGGTTAATTTATAATCCTTCATTGACAAGACATACGGAATCATTTTATAAATCTCGAGTCCAGGAAATTTCCGAAGCAGATTCGTTTGAATTTACTTATGCACTTAATTACTTATGCCAATTAAATTAAAATTAAAATGAATCGTTTAAAAAAAAAGACTGGTGAGGTATTCGACAGCAATTTGGACAAAAATTGAAGCAAACCAAGGGAGTAAAAAAAGTCTTATCGTGTTTTGTCATCAATGTTGACTTTGACCCACAGGGTCAACTTATAATTCTTCATTGACAGGACAAATGGAATCATTTTATAAATCTCGAGTCCAGGAAATTTCCAAAGCAGATTCGCTTGAATTTACTTATGCACTTAATTACTTATGCCAATTAAATTAAAATTAAAATGAATCGTTAAAAAAAAAGACTGGTGAGATATTCGGCAGCAATTTGGACAAAAATCGAAGCAAACCAAAGGAGTAAAAAAAGTCTAATCGTGTTTTGTCATCAATGTTGACTTTGACCCACAGGGTCAATTTATAATCCTTCATTGACAGGACAAATGGAACCATTTTATAAATCTCGAATCCAGAAAATTTCCGAAGCAGATTCGCTTGAATTTACTTATGCACTTAATTACTTATGCCAATTAAATTAAAATAAAAATGAATCGTTAAAAAAAAGACTGGTGAGATATTCGACAGCAATTTGGACAAAAATCGAAGCAAACCAAAGGAGTAAAAAAAGTCTAATCGTGTTTTGTCATCAATGTTGACTTTGACCCACAGGGTCAATTTATAATCCTTCATTGACAGGACAAATGGAACCATTTTATAAATCTCGAATCCAGAAAATTTCCGAAGCAGATTCGCTTGAATTTACTTATGCACTTAATTACTTATGCCAATTAAATAAAAATAAAAATGAATCGTTAAAAAAAAAGACTGGTGAGATATTCGGCAGCAATTTGGACAAAAATCGAAGCAAACCAAAGGAGTAAAAAAAGTCTAATCGTGTTTTGTCATCAATGTTGACTTTGACCCACAGGGTCAATTTATAATCCTTCATTGACAGGACAAATGGAACCATTTTATAAATCTCGAATCCAGAAAATTTCCGAAGCAGATTCGCTTGAATTTACTTATGCACTTAATTACTTACGCCAATTATATTAAAATTAAAATGAATCGTTAAAAAAAAAAGACTGGTGAGATATTCGACAGCAATTTGAACAAAAATTGAAACCAAGGGAAATATGCAGGCCGACTTGCGTGCAAATATTCAGCAAAATCGGTCAAGCTGTTTTAGAGCCATATCAATTTTACAAGCCCATCACATGCACACACACATACGACATTATTTTCTAAATATGATTTTTCGACTTTTTCGAACACTCTAATAACCCTGTCATTGAAATATCGAAAAAAAAAAAGAATTTCACAAAAATAAGTCTTTGTCTATGAGGAAGCAAAATAAATCAATTGTTAAGAAATATGCGTCAACCGTGATCTTAAAAAAACATCCCAATATCAAAATCACAAAAATTTCCATTTTTACACCAAATTTCAAACAACACTGAAAAAAAAAAAAAAAAATGTTTTTAGACTTTTCAAACATTTTCACAATTCCCGATCCCACCTGAAATGTTTAGTTTGCTCGGAATCATTGAGTCATTTTATTAGATCATTATGCCTCGTGTGACGCAAACGAGCCTATGTCCGGATGTGCGTGTCGAACAGACTACACGTGTCAAATTATTTTTGTTCATTCGGATTTTTAGAACTGTATTATTACCTACGATAAAAAACATCGTTAAAAAAAAAAAAAAAAAAAACATAATCATTCCCGAATTAATTTTCGTGAGATGACAAATTATTTTCACGCAAAATTATTTAACATTTGAACAAAGAAAAAATATTATACCGAAAAAAAAAAAAAAAAACTTGCACAAGCTCTGACTTATATGATTCATCGTGATTTTTTCCTCTCAGGAAAAATTATAATCATACGCTACAAAAATTTGTTGGATCTGGCAATTTTTTTTTTTTTTTAAATTTCATTTCATCAATTTTCTTATTTCTCTCGTGGTTTGAGCAAAATCGTCGGGAAATTTTGTGAATGATTTCTCTGTTTGTCGAGTTCTCATTTCTCTCACGTTCATCTTTGGCTTCTCTCTCTTTCAGACGATTTTCCCCACCCCTGTTCAAAGTTTTCATCTTTGCTCCCTTCTCCCTCCTTCCCCTTCTCCCCCCCCCCTCACCCCACCCCACCCCCCGATCCCAATCCCCCTTGGCGTCCCACACGTCTTCCTAATTATACCTGTTTCCACGTATTTCTGGAAACGGGCTGTGCACGACTCGTGCGTGTGTGCTCGTGCTGTTTGAGAAGCTCTCGGGTTTTCGGGGGCGGCGTGTTTCCTGGACCTCAGTCTGGCGTGGTCCATCAAACGGATCGCGCATTATAAGCGTTAAAAGTCGCGAAACGATCTCAGACAACGAATGAAAATTTTCCATTACGAGAACACGAAAATATGGGCAGAAAAAAAAATGATATCGAATGATGAAAAACAAAAAATCTTTGTCGAATAATTGTTCAAATAATATTAATATTTTTAAGTAATAATAATTTTTTAACGAAGTTTTTGTTATTATTGATTAAAAATCGAGAGGAAAGTACAAAAAATAGTGGAGAGATATTTTTGTGAGTGTGTCGTTATAGTGGATCGTGGGCGTGCACGGGGTCTTCGTGAGACCCCCCGAGAGTGCAGTGTGAGAGCTTCGAGCGAAGAGTGCATAGGAGTTTAAAATTCCATTGTGGGTCTATTTCTCATCGCAGACAGAAGGATTAAGTTCGAGAGTATAATAGAGAAAAAAAAAAAAAATGGCGACAACGGAGGTCTTTCAGGATTGGGACTCACCCCATGAGACAGTAACAACGTCGAGAATGAGTAGAAAAACTACCAGGACAACTACAACTACGAAAACAACGTCCAGAGTCCCTGACGATGAGGTGAGAACAGTAACAACAAAAAGTATTCTCTGTTTTCTCCGAATCGGGGACAAAAAAAAATCTGCTTAATTAAAGTTTACTTTAATTAAAATCTATTTTACGAAAAAATCTTCTTTATTTAGCTTTTGATTGTTTTTTTTATCGAGTCTTATCGAGAACCACACAGGATAGATTTGATGATAAAATTCTCAAATATTTTTTAGTTATAAAAATAATCTTGGTAACCGTGCAAAGCATAATAAACAACGTTAAATAATTTTTAATTAATCTACTGAAGAGTTAAGATGAAAGTTAAAATTCTCTAGGAATATGAAATTCTGACTGCTCAATTAATTATTAAATCTCTTTAAATGTAGAAATAGGTTAGAAACAAAATAAAAAGATTTAAAAAATAATTAATTCGGCATGTAAATTTACGTTCTTTTATATGGATACTGCGCTATTTGCAATTTTAAGACGCAAATTAAACGAAAATAAATGCCAAATATTAATTTCCAAGTCGTACTAAATAACCCAAGTTTGTGTCCACAAGTATTATACGTGTAAATACAAAGATGAAAATTACGAAAATTTTCTACGTTTCTTGGCAGTCTTTTCCATCGTTGCAAGGTCGTCACGAGATAATCTTGACAAGGATCGCCCGGAAAACAACCAGAGCACGGTTTTGCGAAGATCGCGTTATATGTACTTCATGTAAAATTTATTCAAACGGCCCGATGAGTTACTCTTGATAAACAAAACAGAGTGACTTCTGTGAAAAAAAAAAAAAAAAATTCAATACTTTGTGCTTGTCATACACTGGACCAAGCCAACTGAAATTCCGCAAAATATTTTTGGCTCTTGTACTCTCAACAGGAAATATCAACTTTTCACGAAAATGATTAATTGTTAGCTCATGAGTTTTTTTTTCCTCCTCGAAAATTCCTCTCGTTGCCCAAACGGATTTATCGTGATTAAATCTTGGCCGGGTTTGACAACGGAAAATTTGACTCGACGCGTCTCCTCTAGATGACGCTGCGAACGCAACGAAACGGAATAGAGTTTGGTTGACAGTAGAAAATGTCAGCGCCTGTCAGACAGTTTTATAGATTTAACATTCGAAATTTGGAAAACTTTTCTCGAGATTTCGATGTCAGTAGAAAATTTCGAGACTCGTCAAACAATTTTATAGATCGAAATTTGGAAATTTCCCGTTAAATTTGGCTGGCAGTAGAATGTGTCAATTATTGTCAGACAATTTTATAAATTAAATGTTATAAATTTGAAATTTTTCTGGGATAGTTGACCGTGAAAGACATAGTCGAGGTTGAATTTTCATCCAATAGTGAATGTCAACACTTCTCAGCCATTTTGCAGGTTTCGAGATTCTTCCTTGAAAATTTGTCAATCGTTTTCCCGTCAAATTTGTCAATCGTCTTCCCAAAACTCTTCGATTGAAATTAAATTTTGTCAGCAGCTGACAGAACAATTAAACTCGATGTGTGATGGATAGAACTTTGCTGCTTAACAGTAGTAAAAGTCACCACGCGTCAGACAACATCTGGATTTCATAAATTCGGATTTTTTTCCTTGGAAAATTCGTCGTTTCTCAATGTGTCTTATCGAGATTAAATTTTGGCTTCGTCCGATGAGAGAAAATCGCTTGAAGAGACATTTGTTCGTGACGAATCAAAACGTTTTGGTTAGCAGTAGTAAATGTCGACACTTGTCAGACATTGTACAGATTAAGAACTTTTAACACGCTTGGTTATACAATTTACACATTCGTATTATTAATTTTCGATCATTATTTTAACCGCTTGTTAAATCGTGCAAGTTGCGATTTTTTTGCCTGGTAAAATTTTCGTTTCATATAATAACAAAGTTGGCAGACTTTTCGTTATTGAACTCCTCTAAGCTGGCATGTGCAACGGATTTTTGGCTTTCATGCGGCAAGTTGAAATTCCACCACACAAATTTTTCTATCTCTATATCTCGTCTCGTTGTACCGACACAACGATTAGTTCTTGTTGACGAGTAACAGCCGATAAACTCTTTGACGAAGTGACAAAAAAGGCATCGTGACAGCTCAAGAATGTTGCAGCAAAACAAAAATTATTTAAAAAAAAAATGAATTCTTCTTACCTTAAATATTCTTTAAATATTTCTTGAAAATGTTTTAAAAAAATATTTGTATCAGATAATTTGTAATATATTGTTATTAACACTCAAGATTATTATAATAATCTTATTAAAATTTCTTTATTAAATTTGGTGCAATTGCACTTTTCATTCGATAAAATTTCCACGAGAGGTCAGGACATTTTTAGCTTGATGTAACGTCGCTTCGATTTATTTTCGCTGACTATGCAAAATTTTAGTGGCCGTTAAAAGCTTCGCACTCTCTGCAAGAGTGTTGGGCTCTGTCATGCAGTTTAATGGATACAAGTTATGCTGACTTTGACGAGAGATTCGAGCAAAAAGTCTCAAAGAATTGCTGGAAAATTTCACGGATTTTTCAATTTCTGGTCTTTCGCTTTATTTACATACTCACGATAACACGTCTGTCACAGCTAACTTAAACATTTTTTAAATCTGCCAAAATTGTGCGCAGTATTTATTACAGAGTTGATATCTATTTTAGTCCAATATTTTTTTTTTTTACTAAATTTTTTTACTAAATGTAAAAATATTGTCAATATATATATATATATATATATATATATTTCATTATTATTATTATTTTTATATTTAACCCAATTTTGAAAAGTTCATTGTACTTGAGGAAAAATTTGCGTGACCGCATGTCGTTCTTTGTAGTGGATTATTTACTATAGCATTATCGATTTCGTGTTGCACGAAGGCGGAGGAGAAAAAATAAGTGGAAAGGGTCGATAGTCGCCAGACATCTGTGGCGCCACCGGCTTCACGTTTGTCTCGAGTAGGCACTGTGGAAGTCCTCTATTGTCCGATGCACCGTGACCTCTCTATTGTTCGATGTTCTTTCACTGGCCAATTCAATTTCACAAGAGGATAATATACGATCTTTTTTTTTCGTTTCATTTAGGCTTGAATCTTACTGGCCAAGGTTACTGATATCGAGGCTATCGAGTTTACATAACGATTGGGGCATTCGTCTATAATTATCACCAATATATACATATATATATATCGTACTTACACTCACATATACGTCCCAGGATAGTCACCAGGATTTTTAAAAGTATATTCCTACTGACTTTTCAAGTCAATCAAAATTACGAAAATCGAAAAAATTAATATATATATATATCGTTAGTTTATGCATTGGAAAACTTTTTTTTCTTACTTAGCATATGGTGAGGGTTGGAGGAAACCACTTAATTTTTCGATAAGATTGGGTAAAAATGGTTTTTTATTTTTTTGTTTTGAACGCTTTGTTTATATTCCCTATAAGGGGTTTTTGTGCAAAGTGACAAATTTACAGGACCGTAAAAATAATAATAATAATAATTTATTGTGAATTCGAGACAAGTCCTTTAGGCATAAAAATTACAGAAACATATGTAATATATATCGTTTTATTATTTATTATTCTATTTTCACATAAAAAATTATTTTAAAAAACGAGACTAATAGACACGTTCGAGATTTCCGGCTTTGAATTCTTTTTCCTCAAGCTCTATGATATATATAATACTCACGTCGAGGTTTCGCACGTGCCCGAATGTGCCAATAACAATATTGACGGTAGAAGGCGAATGGAAAAATAAAGAGCCAGCTGGGCCCCGACGTATTTTCGTGAGAGCGAGAATTCGGCGTCTGGGCAAAATGACCGAGTGTGCGATTCTAAAAAACGCGGAAAGAAATTAAAAATAAAAATTATCACGGTGTCGCTCGAATACAAAAAATCGCCCGAGATATCTTATAAAACAATAAATGTTTCATCGATTTTTTGAGGGAAAAATGTCCGAGAAAAGAATTCACGAGATAAAAAAAAATATTATTGCACCCGAGAGAAAAAAAAACTTTTTTGGAGGGATTTTTTTTTTCTTTACGATAAACCCATCGCGTTTTTTTTTGTTCCCGGAAGATTTTCATAATATTTGCAACTAATTTTTTCGCTCCAGAGCTTTGATGATGATTTTTAACTTTAGAGAGGCTCCCTCTCTGAGATAACAAAAATACACGCAAAATCTGATTCTATTTTGAATCATCCGATCGATTCACCGTTATATTTTGAGAACGCGAACGACCTTAACGCCAGATAGTATCCACTTTGAACGAATCTTTATCCTCTACTCTCTATTCCATCGGTAAACACTCACAAATACGCGTGGAAAACAAGTGCGAAAAGTACACACGTGTTTTTGTAATTGCAAAATTGCACTCAAGCACTTAACATTTTCAGTAATGTATTTGTTTTTTTTTCTTTTTTCGATATTTGGGTCTGTCGAGGTTTGGCTATTTGTCAAAAAGCGAGCTTATGGGGGAAAATAACAATCAAAAAACTTCTGACTGGAAAATTTGAAATCGTAAAAAATGTTATCAGACAATATTAAAATGTAAAAAGGCATAAAAAATTTATAGCATCATGAGAATAATTATGAATGTTAATTAATTATTATAAAAATTCATTCATGAATTTTGGTGTACTTTGGCGACGTTTCTCGATCACACAAACATCCTTTCGTATTTACATATCAGGCCTTCATGTGGTGGTATCATATAATAGTATTTAAAACGCAATTCAAATGAACGGTGTAACTATGTGAAGTAAATTTGTGTTGGAAGAGGGACTAGTAAAAGTTACGAATACATTTTTATAATAATTAATTATCATTTGTAATAATTCTTATAATGCTATGAATTTTGTCACCCTTTTCAAACCTGGTCTGATTAAATTTCTTATCAGCTCAAATTTTGCACTCGAGAGTCTATTTTCTTATATTTTTTCTTTATTCCATACTTTGTGATTTTTTTTTTTTACTTTACTGAGCCCTAAACGGGCTCAAATTAATTTAATAATAAAATGTAATTTGTATTTATAAAGTGAAATTGAAAATTAATTTTATAAAATTTACTATCTCAAAGTAACATAAATTGAAAAGTCATATTTACATATCAGGCTTTCATGTGGTGGTATCATATAATGGTATTTAAATATAATGGCTTTCATGTGGTGGTATCATATAATGGTATTTAAAACGCAATTGAAATGAACGGTGTAACTATGTGAAGTAAATTTGTGCTGGAAGAGGTACTAGTAAAAGTTACGAATACATTTTTATGATAATTAATTATCATTTGTAATAATTCTTGCAGTGCTATGAATTTTGTCACCCTTTTCAAACCTTGTCTGATTAAATTTCTTATCAGCTAAAATTTTGCACCCGAGAGTCTATTTTCTTATATTTTTTCTTTATTGCATACTTTGTGAAGTTTTTTTTTTTTTTACTTTACTGAGCCCTAAACGGGCTAAAATTAATTTAATAATAAAATGTAATTTCTATTTATAAAGTGAAATTGAAAATTAATTTTATAAAATTTATTATCTCAAAGTAACATAAATTGAAAAGTAGTTCAACCGCAAAAATCGCCAATATTAGAGAAGGGGTAGGAAGAGAAACTAACGTCGTTCTTTTCGCTCGCGGAATCAAAGGTGGCCCAGATCTCGCCGAGTCGATCGACATTTGTGTGTATTACGAGTGGCAGAGGCATTAAATTTTTGCATTAAACATAATATTGGTACAGTTGGCATCAACATTCTCATTTCGAATCGATTTGTGCTTTCTGTTATGTTTTACAGAGCGTATAAAAAATGCCACAATATTTTCATGTAAACAAAAAAAATCTCAAAAAAATAAATAAATTTTCTTATACAAAATTAAAAAAATCCGTAGTAGCAATTTACATGAATTAAGTAATTAATTAAATTAAAATAAATTGGGTGAATTAGTGTGTTTATTTGCGCAAATACTATACGCAGAAATCCATCCAGATTTTTTTTTTTAATTCGTATTCTCGACCATTTGAAATTTTTTAATATTTACGATTTTTTTTACGGATAAAAACGATATTTTTTAGCGATAAAAAGTGAATCACCGTGGTCGGTGATCGCTTGCCGAGGCTCCCATTTTTTTTTACATACATAAAAACGTAATATCTAAGAAATTACGCATGGATTTGATTATATCTTCATTTGCTCGGAAGTTGCAATTTCGAAAAAGGTCGTAAAAAATATTTATTTTTTGGCGTTGTAGAGGGTTTTTCATAATGCCAAATGAAGCCCAAAAAATAATTATAAACCCTCCAGAACCATTACTTCTCATAGCTGCAAACTGCACCCTACCTTCCCCTTCAGTCCCTCAGAAACATAATTTATTCGCATTTGATCCGAAAATCAATATTTTATCAGAAGATACTTGAAAATGAAGTTCATCAGGAAAAAAAATTCTATGTATGCCAAAAATAAGAACGCTGGGGTCCGCCCTACACCCCAGAGGAGTAACGGAGGGTTAAACAGTCGGCCATTAAAAAATCGATTTTTTTTTCTCACGTAAATTACGTAATTTTCTCCACGAGGAAGGAATCATAATAATAATAAATTTGATGATCACGAATAATAATCATTTATAAAAATAAAAAAATTGTTAATATACGCTAAAGAGTCCAACTAAACGCTTTAACTTTCCATCAAGAATTATTGTTGCCATTGTCGTACGCGATTGTAAACAC
This sequence comes from Dyspetes luteomarginatus, assembly GCA_963669185.1. Taxonomy (NCBI): domain Eukaryota; kingdom Metazoa; phylum Arthropoda; class Insecta; order Hymenoptera; family Ichneumonidae; genus Dyspetes; species Dyspetes luteomarginatus. The sequence continues at coordinate 6,983,401 of OY769906.1, forward strand.
AAAAGAGACTGGGGAAAAGGTTACAATCGTGGTCTTACATCGTGAGTACACAATACGAAGGAATCGCACGTGGCCACACGCTCGATGACTCGGTGAGAATTTTAAAATGAAATCGAGTTTCTCGCCAGTCTCGCATTCATCGACAATCTTATAGTGCATTTATATGCTGTGTGTATGTATATATATATATATATATATATATATATATATATACGGTTTAAAGGAAAATTTTATACGAGACAAAAAACGACCCTTTGAGCACTGACAAAATGGTCTCGACGTGCTTGGACTTTTCAAGCTTCTCTTTGTTTTCCCCAAGTGTGCCTGACGATGCTTCAGAATTCTATAAATACTTTTGGGCTACAAAAAAAATGTGAATTCTCAATAAGTTGCGAAAAAAAAAAAAAAAAAAAAAGAAATTCAATGTGTGAGATGAAATTCAAAAATAGTTGAAAATTTAATAACATCTCAATTTTTTAATTTATAATAATGATAAATTATTAATCTACTCAGCGTAGTCTGGTATTTATTATGATTGTTCATTTATTAAAAAAAAAATGCCAAATTATTTTTCAAAACTCATCGATAGCACGATTTTACGAATTTTAGTCACTTTTGCCAAATGGAGAATTTCTATCCCCTTCGAGGAAATTGAAAATCAAAGCTATACATTTTCAGAAGACGCGAGCTTTGAACTCGTCATGAGTTATTAATCTTCTCCAGGGAGTCTTGGAAAATTCTGTTTTCAGAGTTATTCGCGATGAAGAGCAAAAGAGAGAGGAAGAGAGAGAGAGAGAGAGGGGGTGGGGGGTCTTGGGAATAATATCTGTGGAATTTGCTCGTAGACGGGGTAGAATTTAAATTAAGTACGAGGATAAATTCATATTCTTTGTTCGGTGATGTGTTTGCACACTCTCGACTCATGTCTTGTTTTTGCCTTGCGCTTTTTGCCTTGCCACTCTTCCACGAGGGAACGAAAAACTATTTGCGGAGACCGGGGTCGAAATACCCTCAGGTCCACAGCACGTTTGGCAGAGGTCAGTGAGTAGACGACGAAGCGAGGATAGACAGAGATCGAGTGAGGGCCTTCCTTGACGCATTCTCGTTTACTTACATATATATTTATATATATATATATATATGGGCATGTATTTGAAACAGATGGATGCAACATGTGCAGCATGTACATATATGTGATTCTATTATTATTATTATGTACTCCATTGTTTATTTATTTATTTAATTATTTATATAAAAATACTACAAAATAGTAACTTTACCATAAATCGATGTTCAAAATTATTAAAAATTATTGTGATAGATAGGAAAATACTACATATTGCTGTGAATGAAAAATCTCGCGGGATGTAATGATTATTAATGACTAATAATAATAATTAGCCAAGATTGGGATTTTTTTTTTAATGGTAAAATTTATACTTTAAAATTACATTTAAAAAATGGAACTCGGACAATTGCAGGTAAACTTACATGACCCATTGACCCGTACGGACGTACCTTGTTGATCCATTCACGTGTAAATTACCAATGACTATGTATTATATATATCGAGCAACACGGATGCCCTCGGGGACAAATTGTGATACAGAGAACGTGAGGATGAGGGGAGGGAGAAAAAAAAATTGAAACGCTCTAGCGTGGGTGAGCGACGACGATCTAATTCGTAATTTAGCCCTGAAATGTAGGACGTTCGTGCGATAAACTCTCTTGTACATCCCACGAGCCTATATGTTTGTGTGTGTGTGCGGACCTCGAAACGTCAAAGAATTTTTCTTTTTCCATTAAATTAATAATAAAGGAATTTAAGAAAAAAATACAATTTTTTTTTTTTTTCGAATGAAAATAAAAGAATAAAGTAATGACGAAAACTACATTAAATTTATTAAAAGATTGAATTTATATAGTTATGAAACGAAAATGATTATTGTTGTGATATTTATGATGAAAATAAATTAGTTTTTTTACAATAAATTTTGTTAAAATTTGTGAACCTTTTTTTTATCATGCACTTACGAGCCCACGTGTCTTGAGCTCTTTTACTGTGTAGATATTTGTGATCATTGAGCATAAGATGGTTATTACATTATATGCCAAGTCACGATAAGCTGACCGATCAAGTGACTCGCACGACCCACGCGTGGGAAACGAATGTGAGCTACAGAAAAATATTTCTAAATCGGGATTGATTATTATTTCAATGTCTCGCTTATGAAATTCTCAGCGGATTGTAAATTCCTTCGGTGTGTGTATATATATATATATATATATATATATATATATATACTAGCGGATGTAGTGGCTCACAATAGCTTCTCTGATTGGGTTGGGTTAGGTTCTGGGTTTTGGGTTTGGGCGTCGGTTCGATTGGGTTAACCAAACAAACAAACAAACAATGTTCCAAAATATATATAAGATATATATATATATATATATATATATACATTAGGTGCATCCAATTGATTATCATTCTTATTATTGTCATTATTATTACTTTACGAAATCAATTACGAATAAATACCCCATAAGAATAAAGATATGAATTTTGGATGAAAATGATTATTATGGCACAAAATTATCTGACACTCAGGGAATAATGCCTAATGCCCAATGAATGCTGGTTTTATATGACCAATCAAATAACGCTCACAGGACGACAAAGAAAATCAACGTTGTCGTAATAGTTCTAAGCTGGAATTTTCATATAGTGGAGATGACAAATATAGTGGAGATGAGGGAAAAATAAATGACCGTCATTTTTCAACTAAATTGGTGTCCGTCATTTGATGGTCAAATAACCAATTTTGCTGAAAAAATGTAAAAAACGAAAATGACGTCAGGGGTTGATGAATTTACCGTTAGTCGATGTTGACAAAAAATGACGGTCACTTTGCATTATCAACAATATGCATATTTTCCATTATGAACAATATGTCCTATTTCTCGTGACCCCTTTCGCACGACGAAACATTATTGTCTTCATGATTTTTCACAGTTTTTCACACGAAGGTCTCCAAGTCGCGAGTGAGAGCTTATCTCGTCCCAAGACCTGAATAATCCACGAAACGTGGGAAAGATTCATCAATCTTTGTACTCGCGCTCTCGCTTTTTTTTTTCTACCTACTCTCTCATGGAATATTGCGCTCTGGAAGAAAACAAAAGTTTTTTTTTCAACTGCTGGCCTTAAATGTAGAGCTAAAAAAATAAATACAATTGAAAAACATTTTTTTATTAAAAAGCACCTAACTGATTTTTTTTTCTAACACCCATTTATTAGGGGTACCGGGAAATTCGTTTTTTTAACCCTTTAATTAGCGCAATGATAATATTGTTACAAGCAGTGAACAGAAAAGCTTATTATGAGATGGGGCAGTGTTATCGAAAATTATGGTGACTATATCATGGATTTGCTTATATCTATTTTCATTACTATTGACAAATAAAGTATTTTTTAACCCTTTAATTAGTGCAATCATAATATTGTTGCAAACAGGGAATAGAAAAGTTTATTGAGAGATGGGACAGTGTTATCGAGAATTATGGTGACTCTATCATGGATCAGCTTATATCTATTTTTATTACTATTGCCAAATAATGTATTTGTTAACCCTTTAATTAGTGCAATCATAATATTGTTACAAGCAGGGCATAGAAAAGCTTATTGAGACATGGGACAGTGTTATCGAAAATTATGGTGACTATATCATGGATCAGCTTATATCTATTTTTATTACTATTGACAAATAATGTATTTGTTAATCCTTTAATTAGTGCAATCATAATATTGTAACAAGCAGGGCATAGAAAAGCTTATTGAGACATGGGACAGTGTTATCGAGAATTATGGTGACTCTATCATGGATCAGCTTATATCTATTTTTATTACTATTGCCAAATAAAGTATTTTTTAACCCTTTAATTACTGCAATCATAATATTGTTACGAGCAGGGAATAGGAAAGCTTATTGAGAGATGGGACAGTGTTATCGAAAATGATGGTCACTATATCGTGGATTAGCTTATATCTATTTTTATTACTATTGACAAATAAAGTATTTTTTAACCCTTTAATTAGTGCAATCATAATATTGTTACGAGCAGGGAATAGGAAAGCTCATTGAGAGATGGGACAGTGTTATGGAAAATTATGGTCACTATATCGTGGATTAGCTTATATCTATTTTTATTACTATTGACAAATAAAGTATTTTTTAACCCTTCAATTATTGCAATCATAATATTGTTACCAGCAGGGAATAGAAAAGTTCATTGAGAGATGGGACAGTGTTGTCGATAATTATGGTGACTATATCATGGATTAGCTTATATCTATTTTTATTACTATTGCCAAATAAAGTATTTTTTAACCCTTTAATTAGTGCAATCATAATATTGTTACGAGCAGGGAATAGGAAAGCTCATTGAGAGATGGGACAGTGTTATCGAGAATTATGGTCACTATATCGTGGATTTGCTTTTATCTATTTTTATTACTATTGATAAATAATGTATTTGTTAACCCTTTAATTAGTGCAATCATAATATTGTTACAAGCAAGGAATAGAAAAGCTTATTGAGAGATGGGACAGTGTTGTCGATAATTATGGTGACTATATCATGGATCTGCTTATATCTATTTTTATTACTATTGGCAAATAAAGTATTTTTTAACCCTTTAATTAGTGCAATCATAATATTGTTACGAGCAGGGAATAGAAAAGTTTATTGAGAGATGGGACAGTGTTATCGAGAATTATGGTCATTATATCGTGGATTTGCTTATATCTATTTTTATTACTATTGACAAATAAAGTATTTTTTAACCCTTTAATTAGTGCAATCATAATATTGTTACCAGCAGGGAATAGAAAAACTTATTGAGAGATGGGACAGTGTTATCGATAATTATGGTGACTATATCATGGATCAGCTTATATCTATTTTTATTACTGTTGACAAATAAAGTATTTTTTAACCCTTTAATTAGTGCAATCATAATATTGTTACGAGCAGGGAATAGAAAAGTTTATTGAGAGATGGGACAGTGTTATCGAAAATTATGGTCACTATATCGTGGACTTGCTTATATCTATTTTTATTACTATTGACAAATAAAGTATTTTTTAACCCTTTAATTAGTGCAATCATAATATTGTTACGAGCAGGGAATAGGAAAGCTTATTGAGAGATGGGACAGTGTTATCGAAAATGATGGTCACTATATCGTGGATTAGCTTATATCTATTTTTATTACTATTGACAAATAAAGTATTTTTTAACCCTTTAATTAGTGCAATCATAATATTGTTACGAGCAGGGAATAGGAAAGCTCATTGAGAGATGGGACAGTGTTATCGAGAATTATGGTCACTATATCGTGGATTTGCTTATATCTATTTTTATTACTATTGACAAATAAAGTATTATAATTAAAACGCAAAGACTTTCCGGTACCCTTAATATTAATCATTAATTAATAAAATATTTATTTGTGAATAAAAAAAAAATAGCGAAAAATGCAGGAAAAATATTACGTATTTGAGAATAAAAACAAACAAGTGGAGAACACTCGCGTACGAGTGATATCATCGGGTGGAGTTGGCTCCGATGTGATCTCATCATCGTTCAGCCAATACACACATGACACACACACACACACATATATATATATATATATATATATATATAGAATTAAGTAGGCTTGCTCAACGAGACCGTAAATTCGTCATTTTTTTCGTTCCCTCTCTAATTTGCAGATCATTCAGACCCGAACATTTATTTAACATTCACCATAAAATATTTCGATCAATTTTGGATTCAATTCTCTTCGCAATTGGCAAGTTTGTGGCAAATGAAATTATTTTTTCACGCACTTTCATCACGTTCTTTTTTCCCATCTTTATCTCAAATTCGTGAACGATTTGAACCAAAAATTAATTTGGAAAAAACTAATGCATCAACAAAATGTTTTCATTAATTTGGTATGCAGTTCTCATCGTAATTGACGAGTTTGTAATGGGTGAAATATTTTTTTTCACGGCCTTTCTCCTTCTCGTATTAATTTCGATATTTTTATTCACATGCGTTTGGTTCATGAAAGATTTTCATTGGCTTTGGCGCGAGGAGTGAAAGTCGATTTTGTGCATGCATGTATATATATATATATATATATATATATATATACATATATATATATACGAGTGTCTTCTCTACACACAACGCGATTCGTCGTCTTTCTCATCGCCACCGCAACGATCTCCTACAGCACGTACATTATATATATATATATATATATATATATATATATATATATATATATATATCTCCACCACTACGACTATCAACCATTCACTGACTTGCCCTCGACTCACGTTCCACAATACTCACTTGTTTAGTGTACTACCAATCGCTACAGAGGCATCATCTAGCCGATCTTACTGTGACGATTTTTAAGTGCAAAGTGAATAGAAAAAAATTTCTACTACCGTTTTTCTTCGTGTTGCGAAATTTATTTTCAATAGTGCTCTCGTGAATCAGTGATTTATTTTTGGCGTTGTGTAAGTAGTGATAAAAAAATAAAAATTGTTTCTGTTCACACTTCCTGTTTTAATTATCACTAAATCATAGACATATTAATAAATGATCTTTTTTTTTCCTATTTACATTTTAGAAAGACAGAAGATAACAATAAAAAAAAATGCATATAATTTTACAAAATTCGTACACGATATTTTTCATATTTGAGAAAAATTTCATAGATTTTTCTGGCAATTAATTAAAAATCAAGCAACCGAAAAATTCAATTTTTTAGTAATTATTTTGTTGTCAGAAATATCTTTTTTTTTTTTTAATTATGATTGTTATTATCGAGGAAGTGCTTGAAAAATTTAATTAGTCGTTCACTGACCTGCCACAACGCAAGTTACGAGGTGATACATATATATATATATTTCCTGTCTCGCACGTGCTTAGCGATCGATTCGCTCCGTTTGGCTCTCGGCTTGCCCTCACCTCGCTACACCATTCCATCCTCACGCTACCGGCAAATTGAAATAGAAATATACTATAACTCACGTTTGGTACTTTGAAACAAATATATATTTCAACCATCTATAAATATATATAATTTTTTATTTAAAATTGCTACATACATTTTTATGTAGAGCTGTATATACGTGTAATTCAGTGTGTGTATGTATATATATATATATATATATATATGAGGGTAATAAACACGATAAACTCGATATTTTGGCGAGTTCAATCACACTTAGAAATTTTCCTGGCAACGTGCAGAGCATAGAAAACACAACCGTTTCATTCAACTTCGAGCTCTCTCTCGCATTGACGAATAAAAAAAAAAATAAAAAAAACATTTATTCTCTTAATGGCAATAATGCAAAAATACTCTCGTGGCATTGAGATCGAAACTAGCACGCCCCTTATACGTATTTTAATTTTTACGCCGCGTTCGCGGAGAATTCGTACACGGCGAAATCGAAAAGTTTATCGAGCGTTAAAAATGTCAAATAAAAAATACAAAATTATTCGTGAATTAATTATTCTGGCTGGATTTTTATTTAAATATTTTTATTTCCTGTTTTTGCTTATTACAGCCTAGTACACAGTGCCATTTTGTCACGATTTAACGTGACTAATGTCTTTTACTTACAGTCATTGTTTGTCACATTTTTCGTTCCATTATTATTATTATTGTTTTTTCTTTAACTGACATCCTGACCCACTAATAACTAATCTCAGGCTGAGGTTCGAGGCGTATAATCGATATACACTTTCACGATACGAGATCGTGAATCGCTTTTCCAAGTATTTTTCTTCGACTCTTCATCCTTAAAATTCAAGTCACAGAAATGATGCTTCGAGTAACTTTTGACTTTCAAAGTGAATGTAATTTTAAAGTAATTTTAAGGTATGCCTTTATTTTTCAAGTAAATGTAATTTTAAAGCAAACACGTAAAATAATTTTTGAGTAAAAACCTTTATTTTTAAAGAAAATTTTCTTATTACCTTTTATAGCCTACAGCCCAGTAAAGAGTAACATGACCACGATTAGGAACATTTTTCTTTATGCAGAAAAGCTCAAAATTCAGAATGTTTTTTATCTCTTCTTTATATTTCCCTTCATAATTTTGTTTTTCTAGTTGTCTCATCGCTCTAAAGTCCTAGTAAATCGTCCCAGTAAAGAGTAACATGCCCACGATAAGGAATATTTTTCTATATGCAGAAAAGCTCATAATTCAGAATGTTTTTTATCTCTTCTTTATATTTCCCTTCATAATTTTGTTTTTCTAGTTGTCTCATCGCTCTAAAGTCCCAGTAAATCATCCCAGTAGAGAGAAACATGCCCACGATAAGGAACATTTTTCTTTATGCAGAAAAGCTCATAATTCAGAATGTTTTTTATCTCTTCTTTATATTTCCCTTCATAATTTTGTTTTTCTAGTTGTCTCATCGCTCTAAAGTCCCAGTAAATCATCCCAGTAGAGAGTAACATGCCCACGATAAGGAATATTTTTCTATATGCAGAAAAGCTCATAATTCAGAATGTTTTTTATCTCTTCTTTATATTTCCCTTCATAATTTTGTTTTTCTAGTTGTCTCATCGCTCTAAAGTCCCAGTAAATCATCCCAGTAGAGAGAAACATGCCCACGATAAGGAACATTTTTCTTTATGCAGAAAAGCTCATAATTCAGAATGTTTTTTATCTCTTCTTTATATTTCCCTTCATAATTTTGTTTTTCTAGTTGTCTCATCGCTCTAAAGTCCCAGTAAATCATCCCAGTAGAGAGAAACATGCCCACGATAAGGAACATTTTTCTTTATGCAGAAAAGCTCATAATTCAGAATGTTTTTTATCTCTTCTTTATATTTCCCTTCATAATTTTGTTTTTCTAGTTGTCTCATCGCTCTAAAGTCCCAGTAAATCATCCCAGTAGAGAGAAACATGCCCACGATAAGGAACATTTTTCTTTATGCAGAAAAGCTCATAATTCAGAGTGTTTTTTATCTCTTCTTTATATTTCCCTTCATAATTTCGTTTTTCTAGTTGTCTCATTGCTCTAAAGTCCTAGTAAATCGTCCCAGTAGAGAGAAACATGCCCACGATAAGGAACATTTTTCTTTATGCAGAAAAGCTCATAATTCAGAATGTTTTTTATCTCTTCTTTATATTTCCCTTCATAATTTTGTTTTTCTAGTTGTCTCATCGCTCTAAAGTCCCAGTAAATCATCCCAGTAGAGAGAAACATGCCCACGATAAGGAACATTTTTCTTTATGCAGAAAAGCTCATAATTCAGAATGTTTTTTATCTCTTCTTTATATTTCCCTTCATAATTTTGTTTTTCTAGTTGTCTCATCGCTCTAAAGTCCCAGTAAATCATCCCAGTAGAGAGAAACATGCCCACGATAAGGAACATTTTTCTTTATGCAGAAAAGCTCATAATTCAGAGTGTTTTTTATCTCTTCTTTATATTTCCCTTCATAATTTCGTTTTTCTAGTTGTCTCATTGCTCTAAAGTCCTAGTAAATCGTCCCAGTAGAGAGAAACATGCCCACGATAAGGAACATTTTTCTTTATGCAGAAAAGCTCATAATTCAGAATGTTTTTTATCTCTTCTTTATATTTCCCTTCATAATTTTGTTTTTCTAGTTGTCTCATCGCTCTAAAGTCCCAGTAAATCATCCCAGTAGAGAGAAACATGCCCACGATAAGGAACATTTTTCTTTATGCAGAAAAGCTCATAATTCAGAATGTTTTTTATCTCTTCTTTATATTTCCCTTCATAATTTTGTTTTTCTAGTTGTCTCATCGCTCTAAAGTCCCAGTAAATCATCCCAGTAGAGAGAAACATGCCCACGATAAGGAACATTTTTCTTTATGCAGAAAAGCTCATAATTCAGAGTGTTTTTTATCTCTTCTTTATATTTCCCTTCATAATTTCGTTTTTCTAGTTGTCTCATTGCTCTAAAGTCCTAGTAAATCGTCCCAGTAGAGAGAAACATGCCCACGATAAGGAACATTTTTCTTTATGCAGAAAAGCTCATAATTCAGAATGTTTTTTATCTCTTCTTTATATTTCCCTTCATAATTTTGTTTTTCTAGTTGTCCCATCGCTCTACAGTCCCAGTAAATTATCCGAGTAAAGAGCAACATGACCACGATAAGGAACATTTTTCTTTATGCAGAAAAGCTCATAATTCTGAATGTTTTTTATCCCTTCTTTATATTTCCCTTCATAATTTCGTTTTTCTAGTTGTCTCATTGCTCTAAAGTCCTAGTAAATCGTCCCAGTAGAGAGAAACATGCCCACGATAAGGAACATTTTTCTTTATGCAGAAAAGCTCATAATTCAGAATGTTTTTTATCTCTTCTTTATATTTCCCTTCATAATTTTGTTTTTCTGGTTGTCTCATCGCTCTATTCAGACCTTGCCAAATTTTACGAAGAACCAATATTTGGTCTAAAAATACACATCGTTTTTTTTTTCGTATTTTTAACCGTCGACGAAAAAAATAGTTTCTATTTTTTCACATTTTATTTTCGCAAATAGTATACAAAGATAATTTATTTCGGGTGGGAGTTCGAGGCTAGAAAAATAATCAAGAGCTAAAGAGAGCTAAAAAAAAATGGTACAAAAAAATAATTGTCCTGGAAGAAGTTCCTAAATTCGTTTTGTCAGTTCACTTCCGGTTTCTTGCCTCGTCGTTTTTTTTTTTTTTTTCGTGGTCCTCATCAGTAGGTGTGTCCGTGCGTGGAGAAAGACAGTTGATAATACCGTACGAGCTTCTCATGCATCGCTACCTACGCTCTCCACTCGAACGAACACTCCCTTTCTTCCTCATTGTCCATTATACATGAGTGTGTGTAAGAAAACTTGCACACACGTTTCTATTTCGGTCGAATAGAGACCAGAGAGCGTGCCGCTAATTCTCATGAACGTATCTTCGATGCCTCGTTTATTTCCAAGACCCGCCAGCAAGCCGGCATTAACCGATAAAAGCAAAACACTTATTTAGTACGACGATGCACCGCCAGAGGCAGTTACGTCGCCGATGCAGCAGCAGCGCCGAACGCTGTATAAACGCACGCACAACGGGCTCGTTAAAACGCCGGGAGAAACGCGTGAATCGTGACTTCTTCGCCCGATAAAGTTCACAAAGTCTCATATTAGACAAGGCAGCAAAATTTTAAGACGAGATGAGACAAAATCGAAAAAAAAAAAATATTGGAACATTAATTTATTATAATATTTTTTTATTTATTTAATGATTTATGTATTCATTCATTTATGATTAGCGATGCGTGCTTAAGGTTCTTCATTCTTTTTTTTTTTAATTCTTTTTATTTTTAAATCTTTTTTCTTTTTTTTTCTAATTACATTAACTCATTTATTTGTCTTAGAAACAAACAGTAATAGGAACTAAAATATTTTGTGGTTCGTGCACGATTCTTCTCGAGAGCAGGAAACTCGTTATTATAATAATTATGATTATTATCACGATCACCGACGCGCCAAAGAGGATCGCGTGCGTATCAGATAATGCATTCGTGACTATAGTAATTGATGAATTCTCGAGGAAGTATTTTCATCAACGAGATAATACAATTTTTTTTCCGCCTTCTCTTTTACTTCCTTTCGAATTTTTTCACTTTAAATTTGTCCCAATGATGAATTTCCGCAAAAAAAATAATATTTAATCCACGATTTTTTTATTATAATTTTTTACCTGCAGTTTATCATTGTCAGTTTTTGATGGAAATTTTGGGCGATTTATCGTCAGCGGGGAATTTTCGATCGGGCAGGACTCTAGAAAGAAAAAAAAATGTCCCTTAACAATCGAGAAAGGTATACTTTCAAAAGTCATAACTTTGCTTTCTCTCGGTTAATTTAGATCGATAAGGAAAGTTTTCAAAACGCCGGAATTCGACTTTGGCGTTTCGTTCATCTTGATATCTTCGTTTTTGTGAAGAGTATTTCGAAAATCACCGAAATTCAATCTATACGAAAATCTAAAAAATTTCCCAAATTGATAGAGTCAGACCTGAAAAATCTGTGAAAAATTCTATAAAAATCGTAACTCAATAAATCATTTCAAAGCTTGAACGATGACGATAAAAAAGCGAGTACAACTTGAAACTTTAACTAAAACGATAATTTAATATTACAGCTATTTTAGTAAACAAGAACTTATTTTCGGCCAAACCGCAATTTTTATAATTTTTTTTTATTATCCCTGACAACCGTGCAATGACTTATTCTTGTCCGCTGATGACGAACGCGCAAACAATTAAAAAAAAAAATCCATGAATAATTCTCAAAATCTTGTTAATTTTTTTAAACGATACTCTTTTTTGTTATTCTCTCGTCGATGTTCTCCATCCATTAGCCGATGATTTTATTTTCTCCGTTGTTGCTGGTGGTGAAAGAGAAAAACGTCTCGCATAACGGATGCCTCGAGGACGCACAGTTGAGAGAGTTTCATTTTAATCCAAACCGTTATAAAAGTCTCCTCTAATGCACGGAGAGTATTGTGAAATAATGCATTATGTACCCAGCCATTGAATCGTCCATCAAAGATCCTCAGGCTTTATTATTATTATTATTATTATTATTATTATTATTGTCATTATTACTATCATTATATACTATCAATGTACAAGTACCAGTTATTAGCCTGTGTATGTTGATATAAATGAGCCGATGAGCTCTGTAATTATATCCTGCAAGCCTACGCACATATGGTTAATAAATCAGCAACGGAAGACTCGATGCGTGCAACGTGACTTTTCGGTTTACGAAGTTCATATTATTATTATTATTATTATTATTATTATTATTATTATGCATTGGTGATTGCCGAGAGAGATTCCCCAGATAATTGAATAGAAATGTGTGACGACGTGTAGACGTTCGTTTTGTGGCGAGAGAAATTACCTACAATGACCTCGAAGCTGCATAAATATATGTAGCAGCCATTCCAGGCTGATTCGACAAGTTCGGAAACCTCTAAATTTTTCATTTTTTCCTCATTCTAGGGTGTTGTAGGGCGACAGAGCCACGACACGAATTTTTCGATAAAAAAAGAAACGCAAATTTGGAATCGAAACCGGTTTTGAAATTTTTACAGTAAATTCGTTGTTAAAAAACGAAATTTTCAAGTCTTCCGAAGATATAAGTTCAGTCCCAGAGTAGTCGTTATGAAAAAGTCAATGTATTAAAATTATCTTTCTTTTTTTGCAATTTTGTATCTGAATAATTATTTTCAGTTACTAAAAAGTATGACAATCAGAAAATGGACACGATCAAATTTAAAATCTATTCAAAACAATTTTCCAACAGAATAATTATTTTTAATACTTTTCGAGAATTGAATAATTTGAATAGCTAAAAATAGTGTGGGAACTTTTCAGTGTAACCCGGCAAAATATTATGAGAAACATTTAATGACTAGGGTTAAAGCTCTGTTCATTTGGCCTGGAATGCCCTATACAGGCACACAGTGATTTTTTAACTTTCACGTCGATCAGCGAATAATTATTCAAAAAATATTATAAATAGGTAGAAAGATGAATTGCAAATATACATTTTCACATCACATCAATTTAATTAACGCTCGAATGAAGAATAATTTTTGTTCAAGCTTAAATATCAATAGTAATATTTTTTTTTACCAAAAAAAATCCAGGCTTAAATATGATTACATTCATTTGGCCCGGAATGCCCTATACAGGCACGTGCATACAGTGAATTTTTAACTTTCACGTTGATCAGCGAATAATTATTCAAAAAATATTATAAATAGGTACAAAGATGAATTGCAAATATACATTTTCACATCACATCAATTTAATTAACGCTCGAATGAAGAATAATTTTTGTTCAAGCTTAAATATCAATAGTAATATTTTTTTTTACCAAAAAAAATCCAGGCTTAAATATGATTACATTCATTTGGCCCGGAATGCCCTATACAGGCACGTGCATACAGTGAATTTTTAACTTTCACGTTGATCAGCGAATAATTATTCAAAAAATATTATAAATAGGTACAAAGATGAATTGCAAATATACATTTTCACATCACATCAATTTAATTAACGCTCGAATGAAGAATAATTTTTGTCCAAGCTTAAATATTAATAGTAATATTTTTTTTTACCAAAAAAAATCCAGGCTTAAATATGATTAAATTTTTTTTATATAATTATTTTTATTATATTCTTGTGAGAAAAATTATCCAAATTTATTATCAATGCCAGAATTATCGCACGGGAAGATTTTCTTGTTTTATTTATTTTTTATTGCATCGTCTTTCACGCTGGACGATTACACAGATTTTGTCCCCGTTACTTGGACGTTTGCTTGACTAGTAATTCAGTCACACACATGGTTTTCTACGCCGTTGATGCTGTACTCGTCACATGTCGTAAACAACCCAGCACTCATTAACGCTCGCACGGTAGAGATTCTTGTTTCACTATTTAGCGACCGGTTGACATACGAGCCGAATAGGAGCGTCTAAACGCGAACGCGCGTGTTGTCATTTGAAATCGCGAAAACATTATTTAGTAGGTGGCAATTTTAAGTTTTCATCACTCGCCTATTTGTTTCGTTATTTAGGAAACATTTTATCGCCTATCTGCGATGAAAATTTTCTAAAATTCATCAATTCTAAAATTCTAAAATGTTAAAATTTTAGAATTTTAAAATTAAACAATTCCAAGATTTTCTTGGCTTTAAATCCTATATTCAATGTTTAAGTCTAAAAAAAATTCCATGCGCTGAAAAAATCAATAAAATATATCTACAGTTAAATATTTTTTAGATCTTCGTGGTGAAAAATGTAAATTATTGGGAAAACGGTTTTTCCCCCCCTCTCTTTCAGATTTACTTTTACAATAAATTATTTTACAATGTCCTCGCTTGATCAGTTGCAATTTTGAGCCTTTTTGTCGTTTAAAAAATACTCGTGAAAATAAATTGTAGCTGAATGCATTATGACATTAAGTTTCCATCGTTGGAATGGAACGAAATTCGAATAAAAATTTCAATCCATGTGAAGGGTGAGTTCCGGGGATCAGGGCAGTTTGACAATTGTTCATATTATCTTGTCCATCGCATGAAATAATTTTAAGAATGAAAATTCTATGCAATGCTTATAAATTATTTTTTTTCATCGAATTTCGTTGCGTTCCAACGATGCAAACTTTAATATCGTAATGCATTTTAGTTAGCAAATATACTATATTGGGACCACTTTCGTTGATGGGGTGTTGACCCAGGTCCGAGCATTTGGTAATAAAGTTGTCATGTTTCAACAGCTCAGTTCCTCGATCCCCCCCCCCCCCTCTCTCTCTCTCTCGCTTACAAATACATTTTCGTATTTTGGTTGTTCTATACAGGGTGTCCCATTTAAAACATACCAGTCAAATATCTCGGAAACGAGAAGAGGTACGGAAAAAAGTTTGATACAAAAGTTTTATGGTATCGAGAGGGACAATTAATGGCAGTATTGATAACATCATAGATGGCGCCACTTTTGAAATATGAACCATAACACCTTTTTTTAAAAATGGGAATCGATTTTTTTACGGAGGGAAGTTAACTTGTGATCCCGTTCCACTGTATACTCGTTTTTTTCTCATTGTTAAACCCAACCCAACCCAACCCAACCCAAACATCTCCCCATTCCACTCCGCCTGGACTGGGGCCATACCCCCACCACCACTGTCACAGCTAGGGTCTTCAACACGTGGGCTCAGGCTGTGACGTCACAAATGTCTCCCTGTACAGTCCAGGCTACTACTGATGTCTCCGATTCATCGGTCATTCGTCTTCGTCTTTTCTTCGGGGCATCAACGTACTCACCCATTCGCGTATTCGGGAGATTGTGTTGCTTCCACAATTCGCCATCAACAAAAAGAGCAGCACCACTCGCTTTCGAGACAACCATCCTCGATTTCATCAATGTCTTTCCCATTATTTATTTCGTACCATGCAGTTTGGCGTTGTTGATGCGAATACGGTTCCACCATCAACGAAGGCAAACATACGACGTTCGATCTAATGAAGGCTGCAATAGCAGCTTTGATGGCAGGATTTTCATCGTCATCCCTCGAAAGTGCAGACGATGCGATGAGCTGGCCGATAACCGACTGCGGATACCAAGTTCCGTCAGCCGCGCGATTCACACTTGTCACATTTACCCAGCAAAAATCATCAGATTTTTCGCTATTGATGAATTTAACGCGCAGATGTTGAGTCGCGTCAACGATTAAGTGTGAATCGCGTGGCCTGAACCCAAAAAATCTCACAAAATATTCGGCGATGATGCGAAAGAGGATGTCGATGTTGTGGATCGTTGGATGGCTTTCTGCTCCCTCGCTCTCCGCTTCATTATCGTCCTCGTCTTCGGAATTCAAGACCGTCTACAGCCATGAAATCTGGTTCGGATGGGTCTGAAACGGAAAACGTTCAAACTTCAGCAAAACCTCCGGCAGAGCTTCCAAAACACTCACTCTCGCATCAATCGATCGCAGTGTTTCGGCAGTAGGCAATCGGCGAACCCAACCGTACCGGAGCCACGACTCCGATCTTGGCAGATCCACCCGAGGACGATGGAATCCCTCGATATAAAATCGGATGAAATTCTCCGCCAAGTATGCGGCTGTCACGCTGCGTTTCGTAACCGATGCCGGTATTTGCGTCATGAGGATCCTCAATTCAACGTCGAGACCACGTGGGTTTTCCGCCCATTGAGTATACGGTGATAATACGACTACAATTTCTTCGCGGAGTAAGTTGGTAAAAATTTGGTGGGCTGCATGGTCAATGTAGTGGTCGGTGGATATCACCGCATCACTCAAGATATCTCGTCTGGTAAAACAGTCCATATGAGCCCTAGGTCGTTGATTCAATCCTACAAATCAATCGCTCGGACGTAACGTCGCAATAACTGACGTATAACTCGAGCTTACCCCAGCTACTACTCGGAAATAATGTTTCGACGAGTCCTTGCTTCCTGGATTGATTGCCGACAACGACTGACGTACAATTTTCGGCAACGGTAGCTACGTAACATCCCGGCGACGTCACTGGATCGAGAGTATGATGGCCCGGCACATAAGACGTAATGGTGACAATGTTGAGCGAAATGTGATTTCGCACCATGCTCGCGAAATGGCCCTTTTCCAAACAGTGCCTAGTTTCGCGGTATCCGCGGAGGATTCCGCGAAAGTGTTGTCAGCCATATCGAAAAACCTTCGATTCATCTGCTAAGTGAGACAGTCGTGAGGCAAGTTGGAAATTGCACGCCGTACGAAGTGACAAAAATGAACACGTTCATTCCCAATAGTCTCGTGTCGACCTTCCTCGTTGATAAAATAATTCGAGATCTTGAATCGTTTAGACGACGCAAGACAAATTGCGTATGTCCCGTATCCTCCCGACATAGCCACGGGGAATTCTTTTATCTCTCGATCGAACAGGTTGAGAGACGACTAAATTTTTTCATTTTTACAATCATTGAGTGTGTTGCTTGTATTTATTTTTGCCCCAAGAATAGTATCGCATCGAAACGCTTTAATAATCTTACCGATAATCGCAAACGGATCAAAGTCGTAGCGGAGCGACGACAATTCATTTGCATTCACTAAGGTATTCACTAAGATATCGTCGATGTGCGTGCGATATTCATTTGAACGTTCATATTTCCTCGTCGAGATATATTAATTTTTTTTTAACTCAAATAGCCGCACACTCAAAACTGAACCCAAAGCGACCCAAACACAGTTGACGCTTCTTTTTTTGGTATTATAAAAAAAAACTATAATTAACATAAAAAGCCCAGTACATACTAAGAAAATGTTCCTGGGTACATTGGGAAACCTGAAAAACTACCAGTTCACGTTGTCACCCGGACTCTGAAAAGAGGGCAGGGGGGGGGGGGGATAAACGAAACTCTTGAGCGCCGAATTGAAAATAAAGTAACAAAAAAAGTAATATTTATTTTTAATTAGTACCAAAAAAAACTATTTAAACCTTAAAAAATAATAACAAAAAAGAAAGAACTCGTTGATTGCAAAAAATAATATACGGTTCGATGACCGAATTATTCGTACGTTCCTGGCGTCGTCGGACCGCAACTATAACTCTCAATGGCAACTAATAATGATCATAATACTATTCGTTTTAATAATGACTTTTCGGAGCCAACTATTCTTTTGGCATTAGCAATCGTTTAACGAAAAAAAAGTTAATCGCTTAACAAAACGAAAAATTGCTCAACAAAAGAGAAAAATCGCTTAATAAAAAAAAATGTTAATAATGACGGGAAATTTACACGGACCAGCACTCTTCGCTCTCACTCACTCACACGGGAAGGATAGGGAAGTCTCAGAGTGGGGAGAAAGTCCGTTAACGTTGGCTTCTTAATTATTACACACGGACGTTTTTTTTTGAGGTTAATCTTCCGGATAATTCCAAATTTTCTATCAAATATTACACGGAATATCCGCCAAATTGTCCATCAACAATTTTTCCTGCTCTCCTTTTCACCCCGAGGGAACAAAGGAGTTTTGACAGAAATCCGAATATTCAAAACATTCGTTCATCTAGTGGTCGAAAATTCTTTCACGAGTCTCGAGAAAAGACTCAAGATACGAGAATGTCTGAAAGTAGAGAACGACAGCTCCTCTTCACGAGTAAGGCGTAAGTAGATACAGCCGAAGAATTAGTAGAGCCGCGAGAGATGCGCGAGAGCGTGGCCAAACGTCTTGCGAGCTCCCTCTCGTCTATGCGCGGATGCATACCGCGAAAGAAAGTCCGCGTCGTCTTTGAGCGATGGTGGGGGTGGTGCGAAAAAGTAAAAAAAAGGAGTGGGGGTAATATGCGTTTCCCGCGTTTGCCGAGAAGGGGGCGCAGTCATCATTAATACGGGCCTAGGTCACGGGCATGTGGCCGTTTTTGAGGAGTCAGCTTGGTTTATGGGTTGGCCGCTGGCATAGTGTATTCTGCTTGGTTAGTTCACAAGAAGGCCAGTGGCCGCGCTCTCGTACCTTCACTATAAATAATCATGGCTCGGCGATGTCCAAGTATAGACCGTTGGGACGCTGCCAGAGTGCGAGGAGGCCTCACAGCTATTTCGGTTTTCTTGTCGCCGGTTAGAGAAGATCTTTCTTCTCCTCCTCTCTCCCTAAAATCCGCAAACGATTCGTCCACGTCTCTCTCGACTTTACAACAACGAGAGACCGACACTCTAATCAAAACTCTCGGCAACGAGAGACATACTCTCTCCTTTTTCTTTCACTCTCCCTCTTTCTCTCTGTTTTTCTAATCTTCTCTCCGGTTTTTTTTTTAATATTTTTTTTTCTCACACGACTCTCGTGTGAACTTCTGTGATTCACGTGGATAACTCATAAACGTTGACCCTTCAGATTTCCCACGACCTTGAAAGTACGGATGAGTGAATCAAAATTTTACCCAGGAATGAGAGGGGATTTCGAGCAATTATTTTACAGGTTGAATTCAATGGTTTAAGTAATAAAGATTTGAAAATAATTCGTTGGATTTTGAGGTAAAAAAAGAAAATAAATGGTGGGAGGAAGAGTTAGATGATGATACTTAATCACAAGCGTCACCATGACATTTGCCTGAACAAATTTTAATCTTGACCCGTCGCCCTGTCTTAGTTCAAACATAAAAAAAATGGACGCATCGTTCGATCCAATGTTTACGTTTTGACTAGATTTTCCTGATAAAATATTTATTGATATAATGAAATTTATTATTGTTTATGTATATTTTCATGTACTCTCTCATTACTTACATAGGAATCGCCTTCGTCCTCCGACAAATGGATAAACATTTCCATACCACATCATTTTTTTCCTTCGCCTCTCTGACATAGAACAAATTTTCTTCATTGCCTGCTCAGCTCTTTCACCGACCGTAACCGTAAAACATGGTTTTTGCCCAGTTTCCAAAATTTCACTCGCTTCTCACTGTTGATTTAACCATGTGTGGGTAACCGAGATTGACCGTCCCGGAGAATAGTTGGATCGAAGTTTTAGGGTGGGAGAAAGTTCTGAATGGGAGTATCACATTCACCTTAAGGCGATGTGCTACTCCTCTGTCGGTAAGAAAAACTGCGTACCAAAATTCTCCAAAAGGGTTGATCTTTCGGACAAATAAAGAGTATGCTATGAACTGTGTATAACAATTCTGCAGTTCGCGGTTCTCTTCGTTTGTCCGAAAGATCAACCGTTTAGGAGAATTTTGGTACCGGAGTAAAAGCAGCTTTCTCTCTCGCACTCACAATGGCTTATGCAAAACTGTTTTGCCGACTGAGTAGTAAGCACATCACCTTAATAACAATTGTTGTTCGGCTAAAAGGATTGAACAAATATTCTTCTGTGAGTGAAACTTTGAAGATATTATTATTTTAAGGTAAACGTCCCAGTGGTCGGACAAGACCCAGTTACTGAACGGAACGTGTCCGTAGAATAGACAGAAATACGATTTCTTATGGATATCTGGCCACTGGGAAATTTACCTTAACGACCACTATAAGTATGCACTATGCTGAAATCGAAGCTGCATTATTCTTTTTGGAAATAGCGCCAGAAAAACATTCTCAAGTGTCAGGAAAAGTTCGTGTCCATAAAAATCTTCAATGAATGACCTTGAATCTGCTACCAGTTAAATAAAGTTGACTTACTAAACCATGAAATAACGTATGATTTTCTGAAAATTCAGAGGCAAATCTACATCCTTAGTTTCTTTTTCAGTATTTTTTTTCAATCGCAGGTTTACTCGGTGATCAAAAAGCGCAATTAATTTTGAAAAAAATACACATCTGACCCGCCTTACCCCGCCAACATTTCTGCGCGAACAGGGTTACAGCATACGATAATAAAAGGTCCAAGGACCGACGTTGGCAATTATTTAGCATCTCGTAAGACGCAAACATTGTTGTACATCAGTGACGCAATTCATCTCGTATATAGTCGAGAAAGTACATGCAGCATCTTCGTGTATGAGAATCTTATGCGTAATACAAGCCTCGTTCAAGGTTTGACTCAAGGAAAATCTTCGAAAATTGTGTACACAAGCTGACGGATATTTTATCGTTTCGTCTTTCTTCCACTTTTTCTTTCACTCACACACACTCACTGTCTTTTTCTCTCTCTCTCCCTCCTACGGGGACGAATGCTTTTTGTCTATACGGCCAAGTTGGCATTCCAATGGGGCAAAGTGACTATAGATCAAGCTTGAAACATTTGGATGTGCCGGGAGGCTCACTGACAATGAGCCGAAACGATGATGGATTTACGTGATCTGCGGGTCATGGCGAGACGTCGAAATCCGATGTCAAATGAAACTTGGCGCGAAAATACTTATATCCGCATCGTGTTTGCTCCTCCCCATCGTGTTTTCCACCATTCCCATCTTGTCCTGCATTACCGACCGGATACAGTAAACTAAAGAATTGACTACGTCGTTTAATCGTAAGTCGAAATAAATCCCATTGGGTTAAATTTTCCTTATGCGAAACCCCAATTGATCTGTTTCCCCCAACCCTAAAACTCCTATCCAACTTTTCTCCGAAACGGTTGATCTTTTAGTTAATTGCAAAGTCTTAGCTTATGCAGGATTGAAAACTGTATAAGACTTTGAATGATTAAGGGCTGGTTGTTCCACCTCTAGATAAACTTTACGAGTCGGAAATCTTGTGCTTTTGCTACCCGGAATCTGGCAAGTATGTTTACTTAAGACTATGTGCTACTCCTCTGTCGGTAACAAAAACTGCGTACCAAAATTCTCCTAAACGATTGACCTTTCGAACAGACGAAGAGAACCACAAACTGCGCATAACGATTCTGCAGTTCGTGGTTCTCTTAGTTTGTCCGAAAGATCAACCGTTTAGGAGAATTCTCGTACCGGAGTAAAATCAGCTTTCTCTCTTGCACTCACAATGGCTTACGCAGAAACTGTTTTACCAACAGAGGAGTAGCACATTACCTTAATCGTAAGAATTAAAAAAAACCAACCCTAGCTATCTAGGAAAATAATCGATTACAGTTTTTCTTACCGACTGAGGGAGTATCACATCACCTTAAATTTTGGAAATAACTCTGTCACATCAGGGATGCTTTCCGAATGGCTCACCGGGCAACTTTTGTCTCTTCGTATTTGTGGTAAGAAAGAGAGAAAGGTCGCCCGGCGTTCATACTGAAAGCACGTTGGTTAAAGGATCCTGTTTTACCTACGGAGTACTCAAAAATTCCCTCAATTGAATCCTAAAGTATTTTATTTAATCGAACCGGCACCTCTGCACGACGTCTATAATAATCACAATTTACAAGAACCAATTAAATCCATGACACTCAATTGTCACTATCATATTGTAATAATAATAATAATAATAATAATAATAATAATAGTAGACGTTCTAATTTTCGTCTAATCTAGGTCGGCCTGGTATTTCAACGTAATCCTCGTAATTAAATACTTAGTAAAATTATATTTACGTAATTTATAGTTATACCGGCCAAACAGCAATAAAAATATCCTATAATCAATGATAATTGAACTATCTACCTAAAACTGTGTTCAACACCTTAATAATTAACGTCGCGCTTATCGCTGATAAGAATCGTCCAAGATTGTAGTTCGTAATGGCCGCCAAGAACGTCTCAAACAGTACATACATGCCAAGTGTTCGTACGTTTGTGTACTTACAGTCAAAACTCCCGCATGTCCATCAACATGCGACAAGTCGACTCGTGTGACACAATAAATGTCACATCCTCAAGCACTGACCGTGCATCGTGCATGACTGACGCGAGCCACGAGCACACATGCGTGACGCGTCCTTCCGCGTTCTACCAAACAGGCGCTGGCTCTGTCGGTTTTGAGAGTTGTGACTGTACCCACACGTCGATACCTGCGCAAGACGTCAACGCGCACATACTTCGCCCAATACTGGGTCGATCCTTCCTAACTCTGAATAGAGCCGAAGCAAAAGCATATATAATCGATTCATCCTTACAGCTCCTCGAGCTGTGTACATCATTTATCTATCTGTCCGCGTAAAATAAACGATAAGATTACGAGTATATTTTTTCTCCAAAGGTACAAATTTTATCGTCGATTTCACTTACTGATAAGGAATCTCTAAAAAAAAAGTAACGTAACAGCTTTTAACCGAGGCTAGTTTGGTAAAACGATGTTACTAGTTCGTAGTTAGCTCGTACGCGGTATATCCGTCAAAGGGCGCTGCCGCAGTTGCACCGAACGTTTCAGTGAAAAAGCGTGTTTTTTCTCTCTGTTACTCGCCTCTGTGATGAAAAGTGGTTGTTTTTTTTTCTTCATTTAATTGAACAAAATTTGTATTAATCACGTGTTGTGTACCGTCTAAAAGGATTGAATTAACAAAAGAGTCCTTATAGGAATCATACAAGTCGGAGTTTTCTTTTTAAACGTAAGTCATGTGTGTGCGTGTATCAGAGAGAGAGTCAGAAAGAGACAAGAGCAGAGTTAATCGTACCGGTGCAGCCGTTTTTTAAATCACCTTCTATTATTTTATTTTACGCTCGAGGGTCGTTAATTTGGCAGAGAAAAATTGTCAATGAAAAAGAATCCGTAATTATTTAGATCAAAGGGCATCAGCCGGCTTGGAACCCTGCCGAAATCGATTGCCAATTTGTTTCTTTTCTCTCTTACTAATTGGTATGAGAGACGAGACGATGATTTTTCATCACTGTTGAGAAGTCACAATCGTTCATACAACTCTCGTCCATTCAGATCGTGATCTCTCTCTCTATCTCTCGTTTTTTTTCTCGTCTTTCAATAGTCAATTATTGGGGAAAAAAATCTTTGATTATCGATCCGTCTCATGGGAATAATTCACTGAATTCCGGTCCGATTTTAGTTCCATTATTTCATTTATTCAATTGAGTGTTTAACCTTTTTTTTTCTTTCGTAAACAGTGAAACGTACCATCGGTTGATAAAATAATAATAATAATCGAAAAGTATTTCGTAATGTTTATGGGTGGTGAACGTTAATAATGTACTCAATGTGATGAATTAAAATTCAACGTCTGTGTTGAATGTTTAAAATTTTCGAATGTATACTGAATATAATGATAATTTCAACAAGTTTGGATATGCAGATTTTTTTTTTGTTTTTCATAAGACATAATATTTAAAATAAGGAGAAAAAAAATTAGGAGGAATTATTTATTTAAAGATTGAACTCATGATTCTTGGTCAATTTTTTTTTAAGGTGGGCAATTATAGTACATATAAAACGAAGTCTTAATTTTTCATAATATTTGCTTCGATATCTGTACTTTTTTCTGTAAAATTTTTTTGGCGCCTTGCAGATCATTTTAGCTAGTAAATTGAGATTGAAAATCGTAACATTAATATTGCCTATATATAGAAAATCTTTTTCGATGTAGCTTTAAATGGAAAATTTGTATCTTTGTGATTGAGACAAAGTTTTTTATAAATGTTTAATTAGTTCATTAAACTTTTTTTAACATAAGAAATAATATTTAAAATAAGGAGAAAAAAAATTAGGAGGAATTATTTATTTAAAGATTGAACTCATGATTCTTGGTCAATTTTTTTTTAAGGTGGGCAATTATAGTACATATAAAACGAAGTCTTAATTTTTCATAATATTTCCTTCGATATCTGTACTTTTTTTTGTAAAATTTTTTTTGGCGCCTTGCAGATCATTTTAGCTAGTAAATTGAGATTGAAAATCGTAACATTAACATTGCCTATATATAGAAATTCTTTTTCGATGCAGCTTTAAATGGAAAATTTGTATCTTTGTGAATGAGATAAAGTTTTTTATAAATGTTTAATTAGTTCATTAAACTCTAATGATTCCAATTATCTCATTATATCTTATCTATTTCGCGCACGCCGCATCAACTCAAATCAGCGTTTCGCCCATCCCCCAAGTAACAAATTTGGGATGTTTGAATTTGTCGCCTCAAATCTGTCTCGTCGCAATATGGAGTTTAATTTTTAATAATTGACCGACTTAGCCTCGACAAAAAGTCTAAAACTTCCATTAATGACTAATCGCGGTCTAAAGTCTAACTTTTTGTTAAATTGCCCTTAAAATATCGCTGGCAAAAAAGTTACTAAGTTAATTTTTAATATTTAAAATCTTTTAGCAGTAATTTTTTAGGATAGTATTCTTTCCGAACAGTAGCGAAGTTAACTCAAAAAATAGCATTTTTTTATATTTAACACCTATTTTATTATTATTATTATTATTATTATTATTATTATTATTATTATTATTGAAAATCATTATCGTATTCAAAAAAATAAATTGTCATCTGTTAGCTTTTTTAACACAATTCATTAATTTAAATAATTAACAATTGTCATTAATTCCATATTGAAAATTATCAAAATTGAACTCACACAAAAATCACCACCAGTCGAAACTTTTTTGGTATTTAAAAAAAAAAAAAAAAAAAAAAAAAAATCCCCGAGTTGATGAATTTTTTGAATTTTGATTTTTCAGACGTCGGCGACCCACAAAAAAACCACCATGACAACGGCAGCAAAGCTGTACGGCAAGGATTTGAGCGAATATGACGACGTTGACGTCGACGAGCTGCTCGATCAGCTAACACCAGAGGAAATAAATATTTTAGCCAAGGAGGTTGATCCTGACGTAAGTTTCAATTACACTTTTTTTTTCCTGGCAAAACGAGAATTTTAGGTTGAAAATTTGCTGAAATACAAAGTATAGTTCTTTTTTGTGAAATCTTTTCGATAGATTGTATAATTGATAATGAATCTCGCTAAATAAAATAAAATAATTAGTAATCAATTTCGCCATATAAATTAAATAATTAAGAATAATCGATCTTGCTAAATAAATTGAATAATGAATAATTGATCGTGCAAAACAAATTGAATAATCCTGCAAAATAAATTGAGTACAATTAACAATAATCGATGTTGTCAGACTAATTAAAATCGAATCGTATCAAAATCTTAATGAAGATTTTTTCAAATCTTTTTTTTCAGGATAGTTTTATGCCACCGTCCGAACGTTGCAGCTACGAGTGTGACAAGAGTCCAACGGGGCCGTTGAACCGCAAGAAACTCATCGAGCACATTAATAAACAGGCATTAGAGACACCTGATATTCCTGAACTGAAGCCCTACGTCCCGGGCACTGTCAGAGGAAAAAAAGTTAGTTATTGATCCAACTCACCCTCTTCCCCCCTTCTCCATACAGTTGTCGAAATTTTATTGAAATAATTATTCCGATAAAATTATCAACAATTTATATTCACTAATAAAATTAATTCGATACTAAAAACATTTCAATTGTTCGGATAAAGTTTCAGCCATTACAATCAGTTACGTATTTTTCCGTTTATCAATTAATAATCCAAAATTTTTAAATTTTCATTACATTATAAAAATTGTATTATTAATTCTCAAGTCTCGCAGCCGTAAAAAAATAAAAACAACAAAAAGATTATCAATTATTCTGCAAATTTGGTCTCACAAGAGCTTACGAATGAAAGTTGCTACTTTATTACGTAACTGATGCATGCATTGAGAGTCTTCTTTGCTAAAATTAACTCCGTTAGCGCGGATGATTGACACACGTCCAAGGGATGATTTAAAAGTCTTCGTTTATTTTCTTATTTATGTTTTTTTTTTCTTTATTTTTAGTGGGTTCCACCGCCACAGGACAATATCAAAGAAAAGGAGGCTGACGAGCAAATTGCGATCGATCTTGGTGATGAATATGAGCACGCTTTGTCATCGGCAACTCAGGAGGAAATTATCGATCTCGCTGGTACAAAAATAATTTTTCATTTATTAAATTTCTTAATTATGGTTGACCACGTTAAGTGCGGAGTCAGTCCATGGTGGACTAACAGATCGCCTGAACGGTGAGCAGAGCAAAATCGGCTCCGCGCTAACCGTGTTAATAACCGTTGATTTGATTTTGCTAGTATCGATGAAATTATGTTTAATAGTCTTAATTAATAGGAAATTAAATATAATTTTTTATTTAGCTATTCTGAGTTTTAACATGAATCAACGATTTCTAGTTTATCGATTATAATAATCAATTAAGATCTTGATTTGATCAAATATTTATTTATTATTGATAGAAAATTAAATTAGAAGATTTTAAAAATAGTTATTCTCGGTTTCTACTCGTTTTTTTTAAATTCTTCGCTTCTCTATTAATAATAAATTATTTTTTAAATTGGTCATTAATAGAATAATAATGGAAGTTTTTGAAAAATAATTATTCTCAGTTAGATTTCACTCGATTTAATGCTTTTTTAATTTCTCAATTATGATAATTAATTAGCGAATTGATTTCTCTCTCTCTATATTAATATTATTAATTGATATCGAAATTAATAGGATTAAATTTTTTTTTTTTTACAGCTATTCTCGGTTTCCACTCAATGATGAATCAGGATCAGTATCACGCTTCTCTTCTCAATTCTGGCCAACCTGTTGGTATGGGCTGGGATGGTATTACGAAAGCGAGCCAACCCAAAGCTTTTCCGATCGATCCACCAAACGACACGGATGTCGATTCTACGATTAGGCAGGTTCGCGAGGACGATCACACGTTGATGGATCTCAATTGGAACAACATCAAAGTAATTTGAATTTATTTGAAAAAAAAAAAAAAAAAAAAACAAAATAATAATACATTATTTATTTACATATATTAGTAAAAATAAAAAAATAAAAAATTGATGGACAAATTTTTGTTTGTTTTTAAACTGCTTCATTAATAATTATTTGGCATGATCATTTTTAAAAAAATTAGATTTTAGGATTTTCAAGATGATTAAATTTTTTGAAGAATTTTTTATCTCGACTTTTTGTTTGGACGTATTTACGCTCTAATCTCCATTTGATATAATCGAATATAATAAATTGACGATCTTTCATTACAGAATATTTCGGAAGAAAAGTTCCTTCAGCTTTTCGAGGCTCTTGAAGTAAATACGCACCTTGAGACTTTGAGCCTGACGAATGTCGGTCTCACCGACAGAACGGCGCAGAGATTGGCCGAGGCGATGGAAAAAAATTCGACTCTAAGAGTCCTCAAGTAAGTTCAAAATTTCTGCCATTTATTTCGTTTAATTTTTTGTTAAAAACAAATTTTCTTTTTTTAAATATTTTTTATCCAAAAAAGTTTAATTAATGAAAAAATATTTTTGATGACTCTTTTATCAACGTATTTTTGTTTAAAAAAATCGACTTTTTCAAATTAAATTGTGCATTTGGCTAAAACAAAAAAAAAACAAGAAATAATTTTTTAACGTGTTTTTTTTTTTTTTTTTTTTAATAAGAAACCATTTTTTTTTTACCGTTCGATTATTCTTTTTCAGTGTTGAAACAAATTTCATTAGTCCAACTGTGATGGTAAGGCTAATAAGAGCCCTTCTGAAAACCAAAGCTGTCGAAGAGTTCCGATGCTCCAATCAGGTAAGATTGCCCCTTTAAATCCTTCAAATGACACTAAACTCGTCAAAATAAATTTTTGCACGATGAAAAATGACTAAAATTATAATTTCATGTCAAACCTCAAAATTGATAAATACTCAATAAAAAAAATCTTTCTAACATACGAATTAATTACGCTATAATTTCATATCAAACCTCAAAATCGCTCTAAAGTCATCGAAAAAAATCTCTACATGTTGAAATTAAATTGCATCATGTTTTTATATAAAATCTTAAAATGGCACCAAACTCATACAAAAATCTACACGAAAAAAACTAATTAATATTGTTCTTTGCGTTGAAATTAAAAATTTGATACCAGATCGCAAAAAAAAAAAAACATCTGCGTGATAAGTTTCAATTTTTCATTTGCAGAGGTCGCAAGTGTTGGGTAACAAAATTGAAATGGAAATAACGCATCTTGTCGAACAAAATCCAACGTTGCTACGATTGGGTCTTCACCTCGAGTTCAACGACGCGAGACATCGCGTTGCTGCTCACCTGCAGCGTAATATCGACAGGAGTGAGTAAAACTAAAAAGAAAAAAAAAAACAAGATTCAACATTTCAGCGTCTGAAAAAACTCTTAAAAACAATTGATATTTCTTATCACCGATATTTTTACAATTTTTCATAAAAATTGGTTACAATGAAAAAAAAAACGCATCCCATTTAGATAATTGATTACTTTTATTCACAGTACTCGAATTATAGCGTTATGTTGATTTATTGTCATAAAAAAAAAAACATTTACGACTTTTTTCTGGACTGACGAGACGAAAAACTTTCCATCGAGCTTGACAAACTTAAACACCAACAAGCTTATCGATCCTCTGATCTGCACCAAAAAATGCTTTTTTTCTTTCATCATTTTTTTTTTCTCACTCTCATTTTCTTCTTTTTCCCCATTTAGATGGCAGCCAGTGTATGGGAGATTATGACAACTATATGAGCAAATACTCATAGAAAAAAAAAAAAACAAAAACAAAAAAAAAACTTTCATAAATCGCTTCGTAGTATGATGTAGAGCTTTTCATAGATCATCAACCATTCATCCAACCATCCTGCTTATTATAAAAATCGTTTTATTATCTAGCTAGCTGCATCGAGGTAATTATGAGCATCCCGGATACTTCTTGCCCTGCTCGTTCTTCGTTATTTTTTTATGTAAAAAAATTCCCCACAAAACTTTTCCATCGTTTTTTATGACGATATTTAAAAGTTTTTCTTAGATATTGTTAATAATCGAAAACTCGTTAAAAATTCATAAATGAATTAGAAAAAAACCTAATTTCTTTATATTTTTCAATTTTGTTTGACCACAAAATTCAATAATTGAAATTATTGAATTCGGTTTGATCGTATTTCTGATTTTTTCCATCGTCGGTTTTTTTTTTGTTTTGTCGAAAGAGAAAAAACTTGTCAACTTTTAGAAGATAATTATGTGCACCTGGACACTTTTTATTCTGCACGTTCTTCGTGTTTTTGAATGTAAAAAATTTCCCCGAAAAACCTTTTATCGCTTTTTTTTTAAATTAAGATATTTAAAAGTTTTCCATAGAGATCCTTAATTTTCGAAAACCCGCTGAAAAATCGTAAAAAAAGCTCAGTTTTAAATTTTTGCCATTATCAGCCAAACAAAAAAATTCGAAATTAGTTTCATTCTCGGTACGAGCTCATTTATCATCTCATTCTAGCTTTTTCTGGCTTTTTTAGACGTGCATTTTTATGTTTCGACGAAACAAAAAAAAAATCGACATTTTTTTAAGGATCTGCTCGATCTGCCTATTTTTGTGGGATTTGGTCCCAAAAAGCCATTTTTATCGTTTTGTATCGCGGGATTTAAAAGTTTTTTTAAATTTCTCTACCGTCGACAACGTGCTCAAAAATCTTGAAAAAAAAAAAAAATGCATTTTTCCATCTTTTTCAATTTTAGCCAAGCACAAAATTCAAAATTCGTTTCACTCTCGGTATGAGCTCATTTCTAATTTTTTACATCGTTGCTTTTTTTACTTACGTTTTTTTATGTTTTAACGAGAAAAAAACTGCGAATTTTTAGGTCCAATGCATGTAGAAATAATCCACAAGCAGTACAGATGAAATTGAAAATGATTTTTTTTTGGCTTTTTAACCCTCAGGGGACGGACTGGGTTACCCGATACGCAACGTAACTTTTTTATAGCCTGCACCCTGAGGGTTAAAAGATTTCGGTTCGATCGCTCAAGAGTCAATAAAAAATTTCAAATATTTTCAAGTAAAAAAAATTTAATCATCTCCAAGTTCGTTATTTTTCATGAATTCATATTGTCTCTTTTTCACTCACTCATCTCAAATTAATTTAGCTTTATTTTTATTTATTTGTTTGTGACTTCGATCTCAAAGTTACAAGAAATAAAAAAAACAAACTAAAAAATCTAATCCAATTATATTTTCTCCCCGGCCTTCAGTCTGTCGTGTGGAAGCTTTGCAACGTGCTAAGACAGTTACGATCGGTGCGGGTCCTGGTGGCTTCTCAGTTCTTCCCGCAGATGCCTTTAAAGATCGAACGTAACGCTAGAAAACAAAAAAAAAAACAAAAAATCTGATCGGCGCAGTGAGTAAAATAATTATCGTGAAATGTTCAATCCTCTCGTTGTTTTATTTATTTATTTTTTTCTCGAATTTGTTACTCGTTGTGATAATTTTGTAACTCTTAACAACAACAAACAAAACCAATAAGCCTCGAAAAAAAAAATCGTTTTGACGAAGAATTATCGAGAGGATACTTTTTTTTTTTCTTTAACGTTTTCCCGAATCTGACTGCGTGCTCGATATGATTTCTGGGAAATTTTCGATCCATTTTTATCGTGATTTTTTTTTTCCAATAATTTTAAATCGAAAAAAAGTTACACTGGAAATAATTATAATGTTTTTTTCCCTTAATGATAATACAGAAGAAAAGAATAAAGTTCCTGTAGTTAAAAGAAAACAAGAGTAGACTTTTATAGCGTACTAATAAAAATTTATTCGTAGTGCGAGATCGTGGCTGTTAACAAAAATATCATCATTCATCTTGCACACGATTTTTTTAGCTCTCTCTCTCTCTCTCTCTCTCTCTATCTCTCTCTCTCTCTATTTCTTTCTTTCTTTCTCTCTGCTCTTTCTCGACTATTTTTTATATTTTCTCTCTATATTGACGATTTTAGAAAAATATGACTATTATTTTTTTTTCTCAGATCAATATCGAATAGAAAAAATTGTTTTTTCCACATTCTTAAAGTTTATCAAAGATTATTAATCTTGTATCTTTATTTAAATAACGTGTCTTTTAACATGTAATAAAAAAATTGCAATAATGAATTTTTAAACAGGATCTGGGTAAATTTTCGGAAAAGTAAATTTTGACATTTTTTTTGTTTCAATCTTGGACCCTAATTTTTATCCAATTGCGAAGTAAAATAATTTTTCCAAGTTCTTTCAACAGAAAATCTCTGTGTAAAATTTATTTGAAACATTTTTTTTTTTAAATTTTTCCTTTAATTAAAACGAGGGGTAAATTCATCTAAGGTTTTTCGTTTCAATTCGTTCATTTCGTGTGCACTTTTCATCGACAGAAATAGCTATGAAATCGTAAAAAAAAACAAATTCCTTGTTTCACCTACAGAGAGAAAAAAAAGTCATTTAATGACTGACAAAATTTTGAAGACGAAAAATTTGTCTTTTTTTTTAGTTTGAAATTGATTTGAATCCAAAATATGGTCGTAAAATTTATATCGTGATATCATGAAAACACAGTGTGGATATTATTTCAATAAATACAGAGATAGAAGACAATTTTTAAAAATTTACTTTTCGTAAAATAAGTAAATTGAGAAAATGATAAACGTTAAATTAATAATTATGTCAACACAGACACGTCATTATTGGACGTCGAATGTTCATTACTCACGAACACAATTATTATTTCCCCAACAGTACGGAAAGACCTAACGCAGCGGCTACAGTTCAGATTCTTTAACATGAACCACAGGAAACCCGCCCTAATTCAGTGAAGGTAGCTAACGATCGCGTCCTGATTTTTTGTCGTTCTGATACATCTAATGAATTTTTGATCAATCGAGTGTTTTTTTTTTTTTTTATTTTGATTGTAATTTTAATAATTATTATTGATTTGAATAGTTTGTGCATTCGCTTTGAACTAACACATGCTTAGGAATGTCGCGAGGCGTTCATCGAACAAAATTTCTCGTAAATAATTAACGTTGAATATTTCAATCGGACGAAATTTAAAGACGATCAATTTTTTTTTCCAAAACAAATTTTCACATTTAAAAATATTTTTATTTGAATTACTTGATAATTCGATTAAAAAATTAAAACCTTCAACAATTCTATATTTTTGTTTTTTGTAAAGTTCACAGAGAAAAATTCCGTGAGAATAAGAGTTGATTTTATTTTTGATTTTTCGAAAACTTCACTTTGAGCGTTAAAAAATTGTAATTAAAAAATTTAATATGATTGAAAAATCATGCGAAAGAACAAACGAGAATTTGTAATAATTCTTAATGACTTTGAGCGTCTCGTGGAAATTTAACACATTTACAAATTTACATAATTCAGGAAGAGTCAAGTCGGGTATTAGATAACTTCCGGTCTTCACCCGATACTGTCGGAAAGTCTTTACCTCACAGCAAAGAGGATCTTCGATACTTGGGTCTGGTCTGTGAAACATCCAGGGGGGCATTTTGACTATATTTCAATCCATCAGGCTCGCTGTATGAAGTTTGTGACGTGTTAATTTGCACGCAAAAGCTTCACTCGTTTCAGCGCAAACTTCCGGCTCGCGTGACGTTCAAAAAGTTCCCCTTGCATTCTATAATTACTATATATATATGTATGTAGTTATCGTCTGCATTTTCTCGTACAACTATATATATATATATATTTATATATACAAGAAAAGAGAAAATCCAGACGATTTCGTAGAACGTCAACTGGCAAGTAACGACTTAACATGTACCGACAAAATCCAACGAATTTACTTCCGTCGTGTCAAAATCAACGCGAGGTGAGCGACGATTAACTGATTTTATTCAAATATATTTATATTTTAATAAACTTCAATCTTACTTGAGGGATTTAAAAATACAAGCTAGCAAATTTTTGTAAACATCCCCGAGTGAATTAACAACGAATGATTACTAATTATCACTAACAAAATATCTTTTTCTTTCAGGATTGAAAAAGTGTGAAAAATATTGTGAAAAAAATAATAATAATAATTACATGAATATTGTAAGTTTTGTGTAATTATGAATTTGATAGGTCGAAATTAACAGCAATGAAATAATAATATCGTCGATTTTTTTTTTACCGAGTACAATATTCCATAAAGTGTTCCAATTTAAATACATAAAATTGGTGGTAACTTTTTTATTTTCGGTATATATCGAAATTTTTGAACGAATGTAGGAAAAAGAGCTATCGAGGATTATTGACGAATCACGATGAGAGAAAAAAAAGATTAAAAAAAAAAAAAATACAAACCGCGGTGATGGAACTATCCCAAAGTAATCACTCCGTGTACGAGATTTCATTTGGTTTTTTTCACGTCATGTGCTTCACGTGCTGGACCAAAAAACGACACGATTTTCCAATGCTGGACTGGACACACGTGAAATAACTTTCGTTTCCCAAAATAAATTCACGAGCAATATGTTTTATTTTTTTTTTACATTTTTTTTCATTATTATTTTAGGCTAGCTCGTCGCGGTTTTAATTTATTTTGTTGATCGTTCGCGAATTTCTCGTTCATTTTCCGCAATGATTGAAAAAAAAAAAAAACTTTTTATTTATTTTTATAACGAACTCTGATGACCAGATTGTGTAGAGTCTGCGGTTGCCAAAATTAATTGCATGTGCCAGCAATGACGAAACATGGAAAGCTTCGTATAATTTCATATTTGTAGGGATATCAGGCTAAATCAACGGGAATTTGATCCTCAACGCTAAAATAAAAAAAACTCTTTCATTTATAATATTTTGGAAAAGTACGAAAAAAAAAAGATCACAGTAATTTTCGGAATTTTGAGAAAAAAAAACAAAAATTTAGTCGATATCGAAGTAAGTGTCGAAGTAATAGATTTTATTTTAGTATTAAAATAATTTTTCATGGATGAAAAATAAAAGAAAAACAATCGTACAAATTGAAAAAAAAAATTAAGTTTAACTCTTAAAAGTTTTTTTTTTTTTTTTATCAATTCCCCGTAAATATTGTAAAAAAAAAATCGGTGTTAATTTGAAAATTTCGTTGATAACAACCAAATGGACTTCTTTTTAAGTCTGAAAATTGTTGTGAATGATTTTTTGCCTGATACTTTACACAATAATTAAATGGCAAATTTTTTTTTTTAAATATCGTTTTGGTCTGGAATGTCCCAATATATATGCAAACGGGGCTCATAAAGATAATACATTGGAAGAGACAATAATAAAAAAATATATAAATAGGGCCAGCTGGAAAAATCGTTTCGTTAAAAATTCGTTCTCTGTGAAAATTTCGTGCCTTCGCTTGGAACACTTTAACGAAAAATGTACAAATGTTATTTTGCTGTTTGTCCCTTTAAAACTGTTTGGCATTTGTCTCTCGACGATTTACGCATGTCACGAGAACGATGAAATTGTTTTGACCATTTTTTTTTTTTTTTTTCTAATTAACGAAAAATAATATACGATATAAGCTGAAAATAAAAAAATAAAAGAACAAATTTATGACAGAGTTTGGGTCGTCTGTTGCAGTACGGCAGTCCCGGCTCGAGGTGGCGACATCTTAATGCGATTTGACGCTCGCCTAGGTATTGTGTTATAAATTACTTAAAAAAAAAAAAAAAAAACCAAATATTTATTTGTTCACGATTTTGCAATCATCGAAGCACATTTCATCATTTTTCATTTAAATCCCATAATGCATGTAATGTAATTTACAACTTTAATTGTATCATAATCTTTGGTAGAAAATTATTTCACTTTATCGTTTTAACACTCATCTGCCCTCATTTTCTCTTATATAATTTCAGTGACTTTGTAATTATTATCTTTGTGTAAAAATTGCGGAGATATGATAAAACGTATTGAATGGGAAATCTTTAACTTTTTTTTTATTTTGTAAAACTAACAATAATAATAATAACAACATACTCCAGATTAAGATCGCATCGATAAATCTTAATTTATCGCGTGCTCAGGTGGACACCTGAACAATGGCAAAAGGTTTAAATTTTTATATTTCTTTCGTTACAATTTGAATTGAATTCTAGTGCTAATTTTAAATGACTGTCATTTTTGCAACTTACAGCAACTTACAACAAAAAAAAAAAACAAATACATTCATCAGTTTCATTGTTTAGTTGTTTTCTTCAATATCGTTTATCTAATCACTTCGTACACGTTCGAAAAATTTCGTATAGCCTTGAAATAATTGTGTTATCGAGATGTTCATAAATTGATAATTCCTCTCCAGACTACTGATTAGGTATTAATTTAAAAGAGCAAATGAGAGCTAGAAAGAAAACAAAATTATTAGCGATTATTATGCACAGAAGATGAAGGTAAATCCTGATTTCCTCTGTTTGACCAAATTGAAATTCCTTCAGTATTCTCTCGTCCCTTTGCCTCTGGGTTGCAAATGAATCCATTTGTATTCAATGTAGCGATTGATTTTACCTTTCAGCCCCCGCCTATCGCTCTCTTCCTATTGGGAATAATAATTATTATTTTCAAAATTTTCTTCTCTTTTTCGTTTTTGAATGAGTTCTCATGGCCCCAAATAATTTTCCGTTGCCAAAGATCGATCTTTTATCTTCCACAATTTCGTAGTTTCCAATAAATCGAGAGCTGACTTGGAAAAAAATCATGTACAAACGAAAAATATTTCAGTCCGGTGACGATTGCACATGCGCTCTTCGCGAGCGGGCGGACATAGAACTTTGCGCCCGCTTAAGCGGGCGCAAAGTGAGTTTCAGCGGGCTAAACACACGAAGCGAATGTCGAGCCTTCTCAAGGTCCCCAGGAGCGAATTATTTTTTTCTTTATAGTGTTCATATTTAATTATTGCACACACGGGGTGCAACCGATCGTATAGCCTCGGAAATCAATTGCACACACGGTGTGCAATCAGTCTCGAATGGGTTAAACAGAGTAGGACAAGAGGTATCGTGTGCATCACGGGCGGAAGGCAATTTTGACTCGTGTGATCGTCGACAAACTTCACACTTATCGAAATTGCTTTCTTTCCGCCCTCGATCCACAACTATTTATCAGACGTGGGACTAATCCTTACGAGATAATACTTCCCTGTGATCACTCCTCTTAGCTACGTCTTTAAGCCACTTTTCAATTACACCCGTTATGCTTTCGTTTTATTACTTTTCCCGATCCGACCATTCTCCGTGACGCCCAGTAACGCTTCTCAACAATTTCCTTTAAATATTCGCATATAAATATTTTCCATCGTACAGGTCACACATGTGAATATTTATGGCTCGAAACTTCGTGCGCAATATTTCCGGAGGTTATGAATGCTTTTTCTGTATTTTATACTCGTTCGTGATTTCAATCGGAATTTCATTTTTTTTTATTTTTATTTACGTTTCGAAGCAAGAGATGAGCGATAAAAGAGAAGAACGGATAGAGAGACAGAGAGAGAGAGAAAGTGATGGGGGGAGGGGGGAGATTGAAGAGCAACATCGAAGAAATGGATTCGGAAAAGGAAGGAAAAATAGAATGCTCAAAGAGTACGATAGAAGTAGAAAAGGTTGAGTGAGCAGGAAGAAGCGAAGAAAAAAAAATGTTAAAAAAAGTAGCCGTTGGTGAATTCCGTGGAAAAACGAAAGAGAAGTAATTGCAAACGTTGCATTGTCTAAGGGCCCCGGGGCGGATTGAAAGAATAAAACAAGAGTGAGAAAGAGCATTGTGAGTAAATGACATAGTGATTGGCCACTGAAGCAATCCCCACGAAAAATAAATATATGTAAAGTTGATTTGAAAAAATATATTATTATTCTTATTATTATCATATAAAAATCTTTATATAAAAAAATAAAAAAAAATTGAATATAATAATAATATTTACATTATTTTGAAAAATAATTTTTATATTTCAATCGATAGATGAAATATAAAAAAAATATACATTTTATGTTTTACGTATTTTTCATATATTTCGCATATAAATTATTTCCATGGAAAAAAAAATAAAGAAAAAAATTATTTGCACATCTTTCTATTACTCTATTTTAAATAAGAGGGCTGGGGGGGATTTTTCGCGAAGGCTGCCAATGACTGTGGGATTGCCAATAAATTGAACCACTTTTATTCGCTGCACGTGAATACCAAAAACCACGAATGCAATTGTCCCCCGATGCATTCAACAGAGAAAAATCAGTCCAGATGCTACTGTACGGCTTTTTTTTTGTTGCGCGTATGCGAATAAATAAAAAAGAGATGAAAAAAAACGAATCGTAAAACTCTATATCGTCGGCTCTTTCTCTACTTTGTCTCGCAAAATTGCTCGGCCCACGAGCGCGCAGATAGCGAAGCGAAAAAGCGTCGAGATATGCCGGGGCGGATAAAGAACAAAGCGAGATGGAAGAAGAAAAAAAAATCCGGATTTTCGATTGAATTTCGGAGCAATTTATTCAGTAATTGAAGCTTCAATTATTTTTTCCGACTTTTCTAGCCCTGCTCGCAAAAAATTGACTCGCAACTTTGTTTTTTTTTTTTCTACCGAATATCATCGACGCGAATCTGCATTTTTTTTCCTCTCCGATGTCTATTTCACTTTTTCTTTTCCGGCTGCTTCGACCACACTCGAATGAAATTTGGACAAATCCATAACCCGTGAGTTTCTATCGACTGTATCGAACACGACTCGAGGGTTATGCGAGCTTGCCCGATTTACTAATACTGCTCTCCTGATTCCCAATTTTTATTTAAAAATAATTACGCAAGAATAGAGAAAAAAAAAAATTGTTTCGCGGATTCGACAGGCTCGTATTTTTTTATTTTTTAGATTTTAGATTTAGGGCCGTTGCAACGTCCATCGACGTATAATCGAAGACAAGAGCGAGCGTCTCTCACGGCGACGGACCAAAAAATTTTGCTCTGTCATACAGGCAGACGCGAAAAGAGCGATAAATCTGTGGTCAACGTTCGAAAGTTCGGAGCTTTCTGCTCTTGACAAACGATCGTGATTTACGGCACAAAAGAGACTATTTTCCAAGCTTCCTATCAACTCCTACGGTTGAGATATAAAAACAAAAAAAAACAGGAGCGAAAAAAAAATTACATATTTCCCGAGCTCTATCATCGTCTTTCTATTCTGGGATGACATGACTTTTCACCAGCAACATCAACGTTCGCATAACTTTTGTGAAAAATACTCCCACATGTATTTTTAATCAGTTATTAACAATTGCTTCGTTATTTAATTGCACTGAATTATAATAATTAACGAGCACAAATCATAGCTGGAATTATTGTGAATAATATTTTCGTACAGCCAATCATACAACCACCATTAATTAATTAGCTAATTAAATAATTAATTCAACAATAAATTAGATAATTAATTCATTCATTTACTCGTGTTAGGGTCGCTTATTCCAATAACGAAACATTGATTCGGTTGTATTAACGAATTTTGTATAATAAATTAATTATTGAAATAACGTTTGATTGCAAAGATAAAAATCTTATGTAATGCAATAAATATTTTAATTGTTGGATTTTATCACAAAGTATTATAATAATTGGTCAGCCAAATTATCATTGGAGCTAGCGTGAATATTATTTTCGTGTCGCTAATCGTAAATACCTCATTCGTGTCAGAGTTCGAAATTATTCGATATTAATTAGGGATAATAAATTATGTCTTATCAGTACAGTTCTAATTGTATCCTTGTGTTGTTTTAATTGTTTCCTCAATAGTTTGAGGCATTAAGAATATTATTTTAGGGTCAAAATAAAAAATGATTTTTGTCGTTTTTAAAGCTTTGCCAAACTTTCCTCCTTTGTTTTGCTTGAGCAGCATGCAAAAAATCCGAGAGTGATAAACTTCAGTGTCCATTTCGTCAGACTTTTTCCAAGTTTGCATCATAACGTTTATTAGTAAAAAAAAAAAAACAAAAAAGTAAAACCTCCCCAATTTCCCAATTCATCTCCGAATAACTTAATAATTTCACTCAAACAAAAAATTGTTCAACTCTGACTCCTGTCTCCGAGCCATCTTCTTCATCGTGAAAAATTTTCCAAAAAAAAAAAAAGAAAATTCGTATGCAAAAGTATATTTTTCACATGTAAAAAATATTCTGGACAAAAAATCAAAAATAAAATAAAAATTTACATACATTCGCGTGCAATTTTCTTTTTTTTTTTTTCATTGAGGTCCATCAGAAATTCATCCCTGGTGGATTAAAAAATGCAAAAAAATAAATAAATAGAAATAAAAACACTACAAAAAAATTAAGGATTTCTTTCAAATCAAATTCACAGATCGTCTGCGTCGAGAGGGAAGGGCTTCCCGTGACTACACTGTTGGCTGGGCGATGCACTGATGCGGGGAAACAAGCAACGAGGGACGAGAAACAGAAGCACGAATGGGAATTTTAATTGTGTCGATGGACATCGAGGATATGGCTCACGAGTGAATTGCGAACAATTCGCTCTAGATTGAGAAAGAATGCACGTTCGGACTACCCTTAAATGCACATCATATTTATTTATAGCGATAAAATGTGTACTGAATGCACGTTTATTCAGTATGCATTGATTAACTGATACGAAAAAGGGCGTACACACAAGAACACTTTGTTCACCTTTTTCATGCTAGGCCATCGACATTATCGTAATAACAAATGTGGCAAATATTACATTGAAAATTTCTCGCAAGATTGGAAAGTCCAAGAAACAAAACGAGAGCTATGACATGAGTCCATCTGACTCTCCACGAATTAATCATTCGGTCGATTGAAGTCTCTCACGAGTTCTCACATTGCATTATTTCATTTATATTAATTAACGACGTTTTCACTCTCGATGAGCCGACAGCAACTTTGTGAGATAATCGTGAGAAGCTCATCGGGCAATGTAAGCGAAATATTTCCATAAATATTTTTACCCCCTTCATAGATGATATGAGAAATTGATGAAATACAAAAGTGGCAAAAAAAATTATTTCAAATATATTTTTCATCCACCAAATTTATATGGTAACGTGATTTTTTTTTTATATCTCATATAATTACGAAATATATGTAATATTTATTCCATATTTAAATGAGATATATTTTTGCAACATAATTTCATATATTTCAAAATGTATTTATTTTTTGTGCAGGGGCGAGTTGAGGGGACAATTGAAAGTGTCTCGTTATTCCCTCATGACTCAAATGTGCATAAAAAATTTAAAAAAAAAAAATATTCTCGATCCTGAACTCGAATATCCCAAATTATCTGAGCTTTTGTTTCCCTCGTAATTCCCGCCTATTCGTCTCGAGCCCGAATTCACTCTCGACGAAGCTTTTCTCGTTTTTTTTTCTAATACTCCAAAAAAAAAGCAACGAATCACTCGCTTTTCTTCGTCAAAACGGCCAAGTCCTTCCCAAGTGGCGGACTCGAATAAAAAAAAATAAAAATACAAGGATATTTAATATTTAAGATCGATCGAATTCCCCCGTCGGATTCACCCGTACACGTTCAAAGAATATATTATTGTATTGTAATATTATTGTTATTATAGAGAGAACACAAACAATGCCACCAGCAGCCTCCTCCGCACTTTTATTATCGATAGATATTTTAGATTGTATTTTATAAAAAAAAAAAGTAAAAAAAAAACGAATTCATCGTCAACGTTTTTATGAAAAATCCCGAGATTAAAATTTTCATGTTT
This sequence comes from Dyspetes luteomarginatus, assembly GCA_963669185.1. Taxonomy (NCBI): domain Eukaryota; kingdom Metazoa; phylum Arthropoda; class Insecta; order Hymenoptera; family Ichneumonidae; genus Dyspetes; species Dyspetes luteomarginatus. The sequence continues at coordinate 7,024,912 of OY769906.1, forward strand.
TTTTTTTTCGTCGCCTTTTTTCTGCTAAACCTTTTGAATTTTTACGGGCTAAAGCGTCGGTATAATTTTTTTTTCGGCAGTGTCACGAAATTTTTTCTCAATTTCCAATTATTCATGACCTTATTGTACCTTGAAAAAAAAAAAAAAAAGAAATGAAACAAAAATAAATAAATAACAATCATATTATGACGAATTTTTTTTCTTTTCGGGGATAAATATTACGTTGCTATGAATTCAAGTCGACTATTGCGCATGTGGATAATAATGATAGTTAATATATTGCGTATATCTATTGTACTACCAGTTAGACGAACGAGGGAATTACGGGTCGTGGTGATTTTTTTTTTTTTTTTTTTTTTTCGACGTTAAATCGTCTAGTTTGATTTTTTTTTATTCGTGCATCACATGCGAGATGGATTTGATTTTTAAAAAAATGCAATTTTACATTTTACAAGCTCGAAAAAAGAAAATGAAAAATATAATGGAAATAGCGAAATTTACATCGCGCGAATTGAGGCAAATTCTCGATTACAACCGAGACAAAAAAAAAGAAGGGAGAGACCCGTAAATCCGAAACGTTCAACAATATTTAATCACTAATCCGATAATTAATTGTCTCGGTTAATTATTGTTAATTAATAAAGTTTAAGCGTCGGTACGAAATAAATCTGTACATATTGTCATAAAAATGAAAAAAAAAAATTGAAAAAAAAAACCATGCAAAAAACAGTTGTTTCAGCTCGATCAATTCTGAAGCAACAAGAAAAAAAAACTGCTATTATAATAATGTACGAATTTCAGTGCTTTAGTTGCATCGAGAGAGAGAGAGAGAGAGTGAATGAGATTAAAGTTGAGTGACAATGTCTGGTGAAAAAAGTGATTGCGAAAGCTCGAATGAATTGAGTGATTGTAATTTTTATGAAAGACAAACCGTCGATTGAAACGATAACGAGAAAAAATAACGAGTAGAGAGGAAAAAAAGTAAGTTGAAAAAAAAATAATAATCGACCTGAAAGAATTATGAGTGAATGAATGAATAGAGTAAAAAAAAAAAAAAAACCATCGACTGCCAAGTGAACGAAATGGCGATCAAGTGTATAATTGTGATGGGCATTGAGTTATAGTACGAAGTAAAAAAAGGATTAATGATTAAAAAAAAAGAAAAAAAAAGTGAAATTAGAAAAACACGAAAAACGATAAAACGACGAAAAAAAAAGAGTCTATTATATATGTATATGGTTATATAGACGTATTCATTGTCTCTCTGAAATAGCCAATCACTTTGAACGGTCAGTGGTTTTGTTACATTTTAAATGTTCGTTGTGCTATTTACAACAATTGCCGAGATATAAAAATAACACACACAAAAAAAAAAAATACACACAAGAACGGGATGAAACAATTAAATACTTAGCTACAACAACAACAAAAAAAAAAAACAAAAAAAAAGGAAAAATAAATAAATGAAAAACAGAAACGCACGCGCGCACGATCAAAGCCTTGCTGCTATAGCCTTATCTTGTAACGAGAGATTTAAATAAAAAGTATAAAACACACAGTGTCTATTTTTTTTTTTTTTTTAATAGTAAACAAAAGAAAATTTACGAATTATTTCTTCGAAAAATGATAAATTTTTTTCCATTAGTTTATTTTACCACGTGCCTCGTATAAAAGTGAGTTTGTCATAACAATTTTATTCGAGGCTTTTCATTGGATTTTTTCAGATTGAAGTTCGATATGGGACCCACAAGAGCATTTGAAAAAATATTTTTTTTTGCGTTTCGTCCAAACATAATTTTGTTTACTAAAATTGCTGTAGATTCGCTTTCCGATTGAGTTGCGACTTTATTCTGGGCTCAATTTCTTCGTGATCCTTCCAGCTTCAAAATTCAGCTTGATTCATTGACCCACGATTTCAATTGAATTTTTTACAAATTTCTAAAGTCAAGGGGGGCATTTTGTCCAAACATAAGTTTGTTTACTAAAATTGCTGTAGATTCGCTATCCGGTTGAGTTGCGACTTCATTCTGGGTCAATTTCTTCGCGATCCTTCCAGCTTCAAAATTCAGCTTGATTCATTGACCAACGATTTCCATTGAATTTTTTACAAATGTCTAAAGTCAAGGGGGTGCATTTTGTCCATTCATAAGTTTTTTTACTAAAATTGCTGTAGACTCGCTTTCCGATTGAGTTGCGACTTCATTCTGGGCTCAATTTCTTCGTGATCCTTCCAGCTTCAAAATTCAGCTTCATTCATTGACCCACGATTTCAATTGAATTTTTTACAAATTTCTAAAGTCAAGGGGGTGCATTTTGAAATGTCAACTAAAATTCAAAAAAGCTCAGGTCACATAATTCAATAAGGGGGTCACGCCCTTCTACCATTCATCGATCTTATATGCAATTGATAATGCAAACGTAATATAATTGACGACCATGTATATTGGCAATATATATGGGGCGTTCCAGTCCAAATCGACAGGTCCACGAGGCCCCCTGGGATTTCGTCCCCAATGTGTCATGCGGTTGTCAAAGCTCTGAAAATGCAGTTTTTCTTTATAATTTTTTTTTTCTCTCAACCCCTATTTATTAATATTTTTTTGAAAAATAAAATTTAAACCGAACAAATGATCTTTTCTAACAAAATCATTTAAAATGATTCTTCAATTGAGATTGAGCCTCCATTATTGAGATTCTCATATTTCTTTGACAAACTATTTTAAAAAAACCATTTTTCTTCGCATAAATCCTTTTTTTTTCGTATAAAAATCATTATCACGCCAACCTTAAGAGCTTCAGCATACTCGATTTTCAATTCAAAATATATTGCCCTGATGTCCGAACCACCCTTGACGTCAAACAGTCTCAATTCAAAATTTAGTTGAAAGTGACCAACCCCATTTTCATATCAACCCAAAAATTCTTCATGATCATTTTTTAAAGGTTCCCTGTGACATACTGAATTATTTATTAATTTTTTATTTATTTTCCTGACTTGATTTGGAGTGAGCGTCGAATTGATCTGGAATGCCCCATATACATGTATATACGTATACATATATATGCGAATAGATGAGGTTACGCGACTGAGCGTATAGCCCATGACGTTCGGGGGATTTGCGTTCATTCATAAGCAAAGCGATTCCCGAGGACCTTTGGACCTCTCTCTCTCCCTCTCTCTCTCCCTTTCTCTCTCTCTCTTTCGAGAAGGCGAGGCGCATTCGAGACTCGACAAAAGCATCTAATCCGACTCGCGAAACGATAATGCCACGGACCGATAGATACGCGCTATTCCCCTGAAATTCGCACCCCCATCCCCTTCATCCAGAAATTCTCCTATCCATCCGAGATTCGAAGCTTGTGCCTCTGTTCGTTACCAATGTGTGTGCGATTCGGTTCGCGGACTCTATATCTCATCCTCAATCCACCCTTCAAATCGTCTATACGCGTATTGGAGCAACTATATATATATATATATATATATATATAAGTATATATATATAGTTGCTCCAATATGCGTATGATATATATATATAAGTATCTAGTGGTTTAGTATGCATATTGGTAATCGGGTTCATGGCTCTTCGACTTGGTCTGGAAAATAGCCGGCCCTTCCCCTCCCCTCATTCTGGAAATTATCGAGATGAAAAAAAATTTATGTGCGACTTGAATGAAAATTATATTGAATATAAAAACTCTGGCAAACAATCATAAATTTACATATTTTTGCAGTTAAATCTTTTATATTTAAAAATATATTTTTGTTTATATTTATTTTTCGTTGATGATGAGGAGATTCTGGATGCATGCAAATAGAAACGATCGAGGAGATTGTATAAAAGGACGATTCGTCCACTGACTGGCCATAGACGATAAATCGGATCGTTTTCTAATTGAAATTACAGCGTCGCAGTGACTGACCAAGCGTTTCGTGCCAATCACACCGAAATCGGATAAACCCTTTCAATTTCATTTTGATCGATCTCAACGAGACTTTAGATATCCTGGGGATGCTGGTCTTGTATCCTCGTTTTTTTTTTTTTTTTTTAGTGGATAAAGGGTTTTTTTTTACTTCGTCTAGCGTAGCTTTGACGATGTCCAATCAATCAATTGGCAGAGGACTTTGAGTGGCTTCAGTGAAAGATATAAATGAAAATTGTTTTTTTACGCATTTCGAGAAATCTTTAACGAACGAGGAATTGGATTTTTTCTTTTGAAGGTTCGTATATTTAAAAAAAAAGAAAAAAACTATCAATTTGATTTTTAACAAAATAGCCTGAGAATTTTTAATTTTTTGGTATGAAACAAACTCGATAAATATGGAATTTTTTTATTATAAAAAAAATAATAACGAAAATCGAAATGTTGACGAGAATGACAATTATAACGAGTCTCAAAAGACTCTGTGATGTTTCTCTCTTCGGGCAACTTTATAGCCTCTCCCTCTTTATAGTTGACGAACTGGAAATATCTCAGGTACACCTTCGGGAGTGCTTACGAAGGATTAAACCAATCCTGCTAACGATCCTTGACATTCTACGTCCTCGGGCAGGCGGTAAGGAAGCAGCAGCCACTCAATTGAAGGAGTTGCAAGCGAGAATTCTGATTAACACGGGACTTCATCGTCGACTAATCGTAGCTTCCTGCTTAAATTATACCCAGCGAAAAATTGTAAAACAAAAGGGAAGAGGAAAAAGAAAAGTTGGTAACGTCGTTTGTGCTCCCATTAGCAGAGCAACCAAAAACTCATTTTTTATCGAAACAAAATCATCATTTGGTCAATCTGACCTAAAAAAAAATTGCCCTACAAAATCACCGGACGCCCAAAATTTGGACATTCGAATAATTCTATTTGTATTCAGAAATTCGTATTTCCATCGAGAAAATCATCATTTCGTCGATGGGACCTAAAAAATTCATCGTTAAAAATTATCGATCCCTTCAAATTCGAGGATCTCAGCAATTGTTTTAAAAACATTCCGTCATAAGCCAGTGAAGCTTATTTTTCCAAAAGAAATTCCCGAAAGCGTTTATTTTCATCGAACAAAAAATCATAATGGAGTTGATTCGATCTATTAAAAAAACATCTCATTTGCGTCTCAAAGAAGATTCGAACGATTTTTTTTTGCATATCATTTGAACTTATATGACTTTTCGATGAATTTGTCAGCCTGTACTGAAAATAACGAGCATTACAACTAAATAATAATTCAATTAATGAATAATAGAAACAATAATAATTAACTCATGACTGATAATAATTATAATTTAAACCCAAACCGAGGAAAAATATTTTTACCCAGCGTTAAAAAAAAGTATTTTTCTGCCAAAACAAATATATTTGGGTCAATTCGAGCGAACAACTTTTGAAAGAGGCAGAAAATTTTCTTACATTGGAATTAAACGAATTCTACCAACTTAATATCTTTCTCAAGATGCCATGAGGTGTACCAGAGACCTCTCAGGAGACAGCTGGACAGCTATTATGACTTTAAATTATATATCATATATGTATATATATAGAGTCGTGGTGAGACGTGGAGCAGTAAACTTTTGTTCGCGTTCAAAAAGTGATGCATAGAAGCGTCCAACGAGCGATGATTCAAGTTTTTTACTTGCCCACAAGCCCGTATATACAATGTCGTAAAAATTGCTCGCTTCCTTTTCATTTCCCAGTTTTTTGTTGCCAGTTATGCGGATGAAGTTTCTCTCGGTGAATCGATGAGCTCTACGGAATTTCTCTCGTAACGTAGGTATAGTATATATATATAATATTTACTAGTGCAACTGGATGGTGGAAACATTTTCGTCGCTTGGAGGGAACAAGTTTTCTCGTAGCTGGAAAATTCATATCTATAGTTATAGAAAATGTGTACGATGAATCTATCTTTTTCGTTCTCTATTCGTCTCGCACCCTCGGAGCGAGAAAAAAAACGAAGTTAAACGCAAACGTCGCGATATCCCTCAGGACTTTTTCCTGAGCTTTTCTTGCACTTTTGGTCTTGCACACCCTCCAAAGCGCACATAACATCATGCCAGTAAGTATATATGCTATAGGGAGCCGATGAACCTCCGTGCACTTTAGGCACCAGCCCTCGGGGTATATTATATCGTTTTTCATATAGCTGCGCCCAGCTATTGTAGCTCTGTGAGTCCTGCGTGAGTCTCTGTATGAGTTACTACAGTCAACTGTCGGTAAGATTGCGTCCCCGGGGCTCTGACCGCGCGATATTAGGGCAAACGCGAAATTGCCGAGTGCCCGCGAGCGCTACGAGGCGCATGAGAGTGGGGGTAGCCTTCTCCTCTCTTTGCGAGATTTTAGAGCGAGAATTCGGGGGAAACGTAAAGTTATAGAGCGCGATCTTACAGAGAGTCGACTGTATCTGTCTCTGTATGTGAGTTTACTATTATATGTTAGCCTCAGTATGAGCCTATGTGTGTTCTGTATAAGTCTCTCCGTGAGCCCACCGGACTCATATAGACGGTGGCAATGGCGGTGACTAATTTTTATTATATAGATTTATATATTATACAGGGTGGCCGTATTTTAATCGCCCCAGGCCGATATCTTCTAAATAAAACAAGATACGAAAAAATGTTTTATACAAAATGTTTAGGGTTCAGAAGGGGAAAGAACATGACGGCATTGGATTTCTTGTGAGGGCAGCTACCAAGGTCAGGTAAAGGTCAATTTGATATTTCTTAATGGAATGGTAATTTTTTTTTCCTGAATCTGAAAGAGCATCAAATTCTCCAATAAAGAGTACGGATATTCATATGACCTAAAGTTAATGGTTAATGAGATACGAGCCGGTAAAAATGGTAGGGCAACAAAAGTTGAAAAAAAGTTTTTTTTTTTTAAATAAATACATTTTTTCCCCCGAATACTTTGGCGCATATCAGTACCAAAAATTGAAAGTTTGAAAGGATGACATTGGGAAAAAGATTCCCGAGTTAATTAAACGGAAATAATTAAACGCATTGGTTCGCCCGAAATGGTTACGCTGGCAAGAACTCATATTGGGCTTAAACGTACCGTAGCATTTGCTGCAGCTCATCAGTTCTCAAAAAATTTAAGTAATTTTCGCCATTCACATTGTCGTAAAAAAATGTGGAAAAAATGGCGCAAAATATGGAAAAAATTACTTAAATTTTTTGAGAACTTAGCTATCGGAACCGTTTATCGCACATATGCAGATACAGTGAGGCGTATGTGGATCCAACAAGACGAGCAGGTGCACACCACGCGCATATTGTTACTGATGTTTTAAATGAAAATTATCCCCAATGTCGGCTCGGACGAAATGGCCACGTACGCTGGTCCGCAGGATGGTCATAGTGACGTCGGCAAGAACAGGAACTTTTTGATGTCATAGTGACGTCATCAAGAACAAGAATTTTGTAACGTCATCAAGAACAGGAATATTGTGACGTCACTATGACGTCATCAAGAACAGGAATTTTGTGACGTCACTATGACGTCATCAAGAACAGGAATTTTGTGACGTCGTCAGGAACAGGAATTTTGTGACGTCATCAAGAACAGGAATTTTGTGATGCCATAGTGACGTCATGAAGAACAAGAATTTTGTGACGTCATAGTGACATCATCAAGAACAGAAATTTTGTGACGTTATAGTGACGTCATCAAGAACAGGCATTTTGTGACGTCATAGTGTCGTCATCAAGGACAAGAATTTTGTGACGTCATAGTGACGTCATCAATAAAAAGAAATTTGTGACGTCATGAAGAACAGGCATTTTGTGACGTCATAGTGTCGTTATCAAGGACAAGAATTTTGTGACGTCATAGTGACGTCATCGGGAACAGGAATTTTATGACGTCGTAGTGACGTCATCAAGAAAAAGAATTTTGTGATGTCATAGTGACGTCATCAAGAAAAAGAATTTTGTGACGTCATAGTGACGTCATCAAGAACAAGAATTTGATGACGTCATAGTGACGTCATCAAGAACAAGAATTTCGTGACGTCATAGTGACGGCATCAAGAACAGGAATTTTGTGACGTCATAGTGACGTCACAGTGACCGTCACAAAATTGTTCCTGATGACGTCACTATGACGTCACAAAATTCTCGTTCCTGATGACGTCACTATGACGTCACAAAAATCCTGTTCCTGATGACGTCACAAAATTCCTGTTCCTGATGACGTCACGAATTCCGTTTTTCATGACGTCACTATGACGTCACAAATTCCTGTTCTTGATGACGTCACGAATTCCGTTTTTCATAACGTCACTATGACGTCACAAATTCCTGTTCTTGATGACGTCTCTATGACGTCACGAATTCCGGTTCTTGATGACGTCACTTAGATCATTAATCATCGGCAAATAGGTATTATCTAATTGAGACGGGATAGAATAAAATTAGCTGAGAAAGTAGGACATTTGTCCAGCTATTAATTTCAGATTATATAAATAACTGATCGACGCTTGCACCTATCCGTTTTTTTGTATGTTTTCCATTATCGGAATACACGTTAATTGCCCAATATGAGTTCGAAGTTTTTGTTAGCGTAACCATGTCGAGCGAACCCATGCAATTAATTGTTTCCGTTTAACTCACGATTTTTTTTTTAATGTCATCCTTTCAAACTTTCGAAATTTTTTCAATTTTTTTCACCCTACTACTTTGAACGGCTCGTATCTCATTAACCATCAACTTTAGGTCATATAAATGTTCGTACTTTTTATTGCAGAATTTAATGCTCTTTCAGATTCCGGGAAAAAAAATACCATTCTATTTAAAAAAACGAAATTGACCTTTACCTGACCTTGGTGGCTGCCCTCATGAGAAAGCCGATACCGTCATGTTCTTTCCCCTTCTAAACCCTAAGCATTTTGTGTGAAACATTTTTTTGTATCTCGCTTAATTTTGGAGATATCGGCATGGGTCGATTAAAATGGGTCACCCTGTATATATATTAGATATCTCTCGTGTCAGCTGTTTCACTTCACTTCGGGTACTTGTGGCTCTTCCTCCCTTTCTTCGTCACGTTTTTTCCCTCATCCAACGTTATCCATTTCTTACTGTGCGGTCCACCGTGTGTGATGATCATCACGTTCTTTGAGGGTTCGAAGTTACCGGGAGAGTCACCGAGTGAGTGTAGAACTTTGTCAATGTCCTTCAGACTCTTTGCCAGGTCACATTGTGAGACAATTTTGGTCCTAGACAACGCAATTTTTAATTAAATAAAAGATATTGTAAATGAAACGAGATTACAGATGTAGGACGTTCTTAAATATTGCAAATTACTTTGCATTACTTGATATTTTTTTTTTAATTCCATTTTTTAATTGTTTTTGTTCACGATAAAATTTTGCGAAAAAACTTTCCTTTGAATCTCTTTCTTTTCTCATACATTACATCAATTTTTTATACGTTCGAAGTGACTAAAAAATGGAGTAAAAATTAACAAGCTTGGAACAGACGATATTTACCTTCACATATCCGGGGAATTTTCATTTGAAATTTCGCTGTTCAAGAATATTGACATAATTGGAATAAAGTTAGCGCTAAATGCACTCACGTATTTAGGCATTGAAAGACCTCCTTTTAATAAAAGAAGGGCTCAATAATTTCGTCGGATGACATCGTAACGTCGTTACGAATATTGGCAAATATTAAACAGGGAGAAGAGAGAGTGCTCCTATTTTTCCTCGTTAGCGAAGTCGAACCATCGATCACGTGCGTAGGTGAAAACCATGACTGATTACGCTGTTTCCTACCTTCCTTTTTTGCTCGAGAAATTTCCTCCATTACCTGTTTTCCCTTTGATGACAGCACATTCTTCTCTAACTCCCAGCACACATTCTTCTCTAATTTTTCTTGTGAAATTTTCAGAACCTTTCCGCCATAAACCACCATAAAATTTTTGTATCACCATAAAATATACGCCCTTATGGTTTAAGACACTCTATTAGCTATCATCATGAGCATATTTTTTTATAGAGTATGATATATATTTTTTATAGTCATTGAATATGATATAAGTACCAAATAACTACATAATCGATAGCTGATGGTCAAAGTTTGCAAAGTGAGACTGGAAAATTCGACTTCAAATGAAAATCGTTACGTTACATTCTCGAATAATCTAGGATAAAAATACTAGGATTAGAATTACCAGTAACAATTTTTTTATAGGATAACAAAAAAACGAAAAACAAGGTCTGCATAATAAATTTTTCGATTTATTTAATTTTCCAAGTTTTCGTACATTAAAATTTAAGTATTATTATAATTATTAATAGTATTATTAAAGTGTGTATAACTTTTCCTAAAATATTCCAACTCGCCTATATACTTTATATATCCGTAACAATTTGTTTTTCCCGTTCCTGTTTTTTTTGCCGATCAAAATTGCAAGAGAGTAGCAAAAGGATACTCTCGTGGGGGATCTTGTTTCCAAAGATGAAAGAACGCGGTTCGTACTCCCTATTATCTTACTTGAAAACCTTTGTACACGCTATCAGTTCATTTTTCCTCTGTACGTGCACATGGGATACCTGCGAATACATTTTACCCCCAATTTAAATAAAATGTCTCACAACAACGATTCTCGGATCGTAAAATTTTCACTATGATTTTTTCTCAGGCTTGATTTTGAGCTAGTTATGATTGTTGTTTTTTACATTTTTTTTTTCGTATTAAATCGTTGAGTACCTCTGAGAGGTGCGAGACCGAGGGAAATTGAGGACTCGAGTTTCTCGTCCGTCTCGTTGCACCTCCATAGCCTTTGAATGCCTGTAGCAAGCTCAAAAAACTTTTTTGTTTCCCCTCCAGCGATTTTCCACTCCCAACCACGTGACTCTCTCGCTCGCTTTTTCTCCCTCTCGTCCATCCCTCGGCAGTTTTTCCCGTCTCTTTGCTTTTTCCACTTTTGTGCTTCTTATTCGTTCGGCTTGACATTGGAAATGATGCGGAAACGGCTCCATATTTATCAGCCAAAATTACGACAATTTCGACTTTGGATTATTTATATAAATAATAATAATTATACGTATCCACACAGCCTAAAAAGTATTATTACAGAATTATAATTTTTACGTACAATGAATTGTTGATTTAAACGTTAAAAATAAGTTGAAGATAATAAAATCAGTGGATAGAAAATTTCTATCTAAAAATATATAATAATATATACATAATATTGAAATTAATTAAATAATAATAATAATAATTATTATATAATATGAATGTACATTTTCCAGGGTAGTTGACAAAATATATGACAAAATTCATTATATCACACCGGCTCGTTAGAGTGTCCTGGAGCGTCGTATATCTCTCGCATCGTCACTGATTATACATGCATTTCCAATTATAATTTGTACAGCACGAGAGCTTCAATTAAGATATCACCGTATGTTTCTCGGTGAACACGAGTATTTGACTCCTTCGTGTTACAAAATTTTGATATTTAGTTTTCGTGCATATGAAACGTTGAGAGAAATGTTTTTTTTTTTTTGTTTCTAACAATATATTTTTCGTTTTATACTACACATATAAACCAATGCCGTAGTATGAGGTGCATGATTTATTTAATGCGAGTCGGAAGTTCAATTACAGCTGCCCCTTAAATTTACTGCTCGGTCGAACCCCTTGTCCGATATTTCTTCCAGGATCATCCCTTGGTATTTCCTGGGGTGGCACGAGCCCCGAATATATCCCAATATGTAATTTCATACCACTGTAAGTATCCCAAACTGAAACGTATTGTCTTTTTTTTGCTCTCGCAATTTGAAAAAACAAAATAACGTTAAAAAATTCTACATATCTTTTTCGACTTTCGTGAATAGAAAAAAAAACGAAAAGCACATATTTTCCAGTGACCATATAACTTAACTTTTATTTGGCTGATTGAAATTTTCCTTTTACGAATTTTGAAAAGTTCGCGGTCAAAATTAGAGGCTCCAAATCGATTCATAAAAATATTTTAATTTCTGTGTCCGTAGAAGCGCCCTGAAAATTACCAAAATCCAATAGCAAGGGGTAACTATTCGGAATATTTTCAAAAATCAATTTTCCGATTTAAAAGATTGTTAAAACTACAATTGAAGTGAAGTTTCACGAAGAAGATAAACGCAAACAACAATCTCCACTCAATCTGGAAGCAACCGGAATAAAAATTCCAGCCATTTTAATCAATAAACTTATATCGTAACATTTTTACAAAAATTGGAGTTTCTTTTAGGGCCATATATCGATATACATTTTTGCTCTGATTATCGATCTACTAGCCATTTTTCTGAAAGCTTGAAAATTTCCAGCGAAAACCCTCAAAATCTTATTTTTCTTAGCTGCGATAAGTGCCAATAAATAACGTTGCGATACTTCATAGCTGCATTCACAGATTAATATTTCCATGGTCTCAAAGCTGCGAGAAATGTCAGAGCTAAAAAAATAAAAATTACGTTAACAATTCTAAAAAATCCGATACATCGCATTTTTTCTGTTGATTCTCGAGATTTTCACAGCATCACATGGAAGACCAAGAGGGCCAAAATTTAATTTTTTGGGTGTCACCCTTTTGGACGTGACATCGAGGCCTGATCTGCGTGGGAGGACGGGGGTGGCTCAACTACCCTTGAAATGATGTCATGTTATCCGGTTCGTTCTCTCATGGCTTAATGCACTTTGTTTGGGGTTCAGTGCGATGTCTATTCTGTGCTTTTGCCGAAGAGATGACGCGTCCGCTTGGATGTCCACGATGAACATCTACTCACACCCTTAACTACCTTTCTCTCCCTCTCTCGTTTCGACAGTTATGGACTGGAAACAATGGCTCCAACGGTAATAGAACACCCTCTATGTGTGATGGTTCCTCCGTGAGGTCAAACGATGCAATAAAGGATTTGTTCTACAGTATACATATATATCGATTACGTAAACATTAATTGTATGTTGTTGTTAATATCACTATATGTCCATTTCTGCTCTGTGTTATCATTATCTCCAATAGGTGCTCAGTAAACGTACATTTCAAACGGAAATAATCAAATTTAAAAACTCATTATCATGAGGAATTGAAACAGACAAAATGTAGTAATAAACGAAATAGAATTATTATTATTATTATTAGTATTATTATTGTTATTATATGCATACACATCGAAGGAATAATAGCCAAGGCCACTTCAAAGATAACTAATAATAGCCTGATTTTATTGGGGAACATTTATATGTAGTGAAATAATTCCTGGAAACGTTAGGGATGGAAATGACTAAATGTCATTCCCATCGTGTTCTGGACATTGTCATTTCCAGCATCAAAACGACTCTGGCTTTTCCATTTTCCAGTCGATTATACCGCATAACGCAATTGTTATGTGTTGTTAATTAATCATTAGAGAGAGAGGTAGATTTATGAGTAAATTTGTGGAGAGTAAGCGAATGGTTATGTCGACATCCACTCGCGTCCATTTATTCAGAAATCTCTGAATTATAAATTAATTTCTCCGCGTATACAGAAAATTGTCATGTTCCAGAATATAAAGTTAATGATATGAAACAATGGAAAATAATTATTATCCTGAAGAAGATGATAATTAAAAAATGTATCAACAGCATAGAATAAATTATTTTTCGACTAATTTGTGGTAATTATTTTATTGAAGAAATATTTTTTATGATTTTTTGTTGTTGTTGTATTTGAATGTTAATATTTTGTTTCGCTGGTCTGACACCTGTGGCACAAGTTATAAATAATGAGAAGAGAGAAAATAGATCCGTTACTAGCCAGAAACTGGCCTGTCTGTGGATACAGGTCAAGTGTCATGAAATTTTCCAGCGACAAAAACTTTATTCCTCTTTCCCATGTGGCGATGAGAAAGTTTTACCTCGAAACTACAAGCATAGAGGGCGTTAGTTTGCCGGATGCAAATAATTTTAAATGCATTAAGTGCTCGAGAGTCCAGCCTCCAGCTGTTTAAACGATACTGGATACGTGACGTGAGACATTTTCTCTCGTGTAGGATGAGAGAAAATCGATTGATACGACTCATCCGGTTCATCGGTTGCGTCACGTGCGAGCTCTCTCTTCTCTGTACCCTCATCACACTGATGGTGAACCTTAATTGCTCAACTCGCAAAAATAAACACCGTTCAAATTGAAAATCATTTAAAAAAAAAATCCAATACATTTTTTAATAATTCTTTGAACAAAAATTTTGGATTATCTTATCATAAGGATCTCGAATGATCAAACTTTTTGTAAGGGACAAGGACTGAAATAGCCACCGAAAAATAAACGGGCTGTAGCTCTTGTCGATATTTATTTTTGTATTTATATTCTATCAACTAATTACATTTTTTCTCACTCGCTGTCTTCACCATATTCATCACATCGTCCTCCCTCTTGCAATAGGGTATACACGAATTATCATAAAATTCTGTTTATTAAAAAAGATATAACTTTTCATTTTTTCAATGATTCATTCATAATTATCTGGTCTCAAGATCATTTTGAATATTTTTTAATCGAATCGCTGTCTTCACCATATTCATCACATCGTCCTCCCTCTTGCAATAGGGTATACACAAATTATCATAAAATTCTGTTTATTAAAAAAGATATAACTTTTCATTTTTTCAATGATTCATTCATAATTATCTGGTCTCAAGATCATTTTGAATATTTTTTAGTCGAATCGCTGTCTTCACCATATTCATCACATCGTCCTCCCTCTTGCAATAGGGTATACACAAATTATCATAAAATTCTGTTCATTAAAAAAGATATAACTTTTCATTTTTTCAATGATTCATTCATAATTATCTGGTCTCAAGATCATTTTGAATATTTTTTAATCGAATCGCTGTCTTCACCATATTCATCACATCGTCCTCCCTCTTGCAATAGGGCATACACAAATTATCATAAAATTCTGTTCATTAAAAAAGATATAACTTTTCATTTTTTCAATGATTCATTCATAATTATCTGGTCTCAAGATCATTTTGAATATTTTTTAATCGAATCGCTGTCTTCACCATATTCATCACATCGTCCTCCCTCTTGCAATAGGGTATACACAAATTATCATAAAATTCTGTTCATTAAAAAAGATATAACTTTTCATTTTTTCAATGATTCATTCATAATTATCTGGTCTCAAGATCATTTTGAATATTTTTTAATCGAATCGCTGTCTTCACCATATTCATCACATCGTCCTCCCTCTTGCAATAGGGTATACACAAATTATCATAAAATTCTGTTTATTAAAAAAGATATAACTTTTCATTTTTTCAATGATTCATTCATAATTATCTGGTCTCAAGATCATTTTGAATATTTTTTAATCGAATCGCTGTCTTCACCATATTCATCACATCGTCCTCCCTCTTGCAATAGGGTATACACAAATTATCATAAAATTCTGTTCATTAAAAAAGATATAACTTTTCATTTTTTCAATGATTCATTCATAATTATCTGGTCTCAAGATCATTTTGAATATTTTTTAATCGAATCGCTGTCTTCACCATATTCATCACATCGTCCTCCCTCTTGCAATAGGGTATACACAAATTATCATAAAATTCTGTTTATTAAAAAAGATATAACTTTTCATTTTTTCAATGATTCATTCATAATTGTCTGGTCTCAAGATCATTTTGAATATTTTTTAGTCGAATCGCTGTCTTCACCATATTCATCACATCGTCCTCCCTCTTGCAATAGGGTATACACAAATTATCATAAAATTCTGTTTATTAAAAAAGATATAACTTTTCATTTTTTCAATGATTCATTCATAATTATCTGGTCTCAAGATCATTTTGAATATTTTTTAATCGAAATTTCTATACGCTCACCAAATTCAACCTTTCTACACCTTTTTGAGTTTCGTATTCGGTGTCCTGACCGCATATATAGACCATATCCTTCCCTCTCGTGGCGAGTCATAAAAATTATCGTAAAATGATAATTATTCAAAATAAAAGCTTTCCTTTAAATTATTAATATACCCGAATATTTAGTTCCAGAATCATTTTAAATAATTTGTTATCGACGTTTCTACACCCCCACCAATTTCAACCCTCAACCCCAATTTTACACTCCCATTCGTTGCCTTTACCATATACATCACATCCTTTTCTCCCTCCCGTGTCGGGGAATTAGTCCTCCAGTAGTCGCATTTCCACGAGCAACGCTCCGAAAACGTGAAACTGGACCGAGGATTTAACGCTTAGAGCCAATTAGCCAACTTATAATTAACGCCCTTCTCACAAATGCTGTACGTTCGTTTATGTCTGTGTGTCCTCTTCAATGAACGTGTGTTACAGTGTCACGAGAAACTTTCATGTCGGGTTTGGATTACTCCTATTCCCTGATTAGTTTAACCACCGGCGTACCCCTTTGCTGGGGTGTGAGAGACCCCGGTAAGCTTGTTCGCAATTTTTAGTGATCGTTGGATGAAAATTCTTTTAGATCATCGCGAAGACATTTTTGTCGACAAAGGGACTTGAGAAGATTAATTTTTTTTATTTTTTTCTCCTCCATTATCGAATAAGGGTGGAAAGTTTTTCTCGGTTTGCGAAATGTGAAACGCGATAGAAAGGCAAAACTCCAGAGTAATGGCGAAAAGGAAATCAATACTCTCCGAGAGTGCATTTTTTAGGTGGGAGCAGAGATATCGTTGCACACAGTATACTTAGACATCGTTCGAGGGTGGGATACACCCCATCTTTGAACTCTTCCCCCTCCCTCTCTTGAAGAGAGTATGGAAGAATGAAACACAGAGGACATAGATAGGAAAGTCTCAGGTTTCTCCTTTTATCCCTCTTGAAACTTTGAGCTCAAATGTATCGGTACGTCCCAGCTACTTACATTGTGTATCCTGTACTACATCCTTTTTCATACATATGTACTTATTCCTCTCACCTGTGTCAAAATTGTTCCATGGAATTGACATCATACTCTGGGAAAACTCCTGAAGGAGATCCTATACGAGCTTTTTCAATTGACTCACTTTGGGGAACTCGTAAAATGGTAAATTATTAATCGTATCGTTAGTTATTGACCAGGGGTGTCCCAGTAATTGATATCAGTTCCAAAAACAAAATATTAGTCTTTCTATTCTAGGCATAAAAATGTCCCATCATTTTTTTTATTACTTTTGAACCTTCGAACTCAAATGTATCGGTACGTCCCAGCTGCTGACCTTGTGTATCATGTACTACATCCTTTTTCTTCCATACGCATTATTCCCCTCACCTGGGTCAAAGTTGCTCCATCGAATTGACATCATACTCTGGGAAAACTCCTGAAGGAGATCCTATACGAGCTTTTTCAATTGACTAACTTTGGGGGACGTGTAAAATGGTAAATTATTCATCGTATCGCTAGTTATTGACCAGGGGTGTCCCAGTAATTGATATCACTTCCAAAAACAAAATATTACTCTTTCTATTCTAGGCATAAAAATGTCCCATCATTTTTTTATTACTTTTGAACCTTCGAACTCAAATATATCGCTACGTCCCAGCTACTTGCCTTGTGTATCATGTACTACATCCTTTTCCTGGGTCAAAGTTGTTCAAATTGAAGTCATGCTCTGATAAATCTTGAAGAAAATCCTGTACAAGCTTCTTGAACTGAGTCTTTATGGGACATATAAAATGATGACTTGTTTTTCGTGTTCTCGATAATTGGCCACCGACGTTCCAGTAATTAATGTAAATTCCTAGGACAAAATATTATTTTTTGTATTCTGGGCATAAAATTATTGTCCACTGAAATGGTTGTAACTTCATTTTTTATTGGAATTGCCAGCCTACTGGGTGATCATTTTTTTCGCAATCGTGCAAATCTTGATATGTATATCACTCAATTTGTTGAGTTAAAATTGTTTGTAACTTTTTTTTTACAGATTTTCAATGCAGTATCGAATCGAATTACGAATTTTTCCATGTCGAGCCCTTCTTGTCAAATTTCAGCAATATTTAAAGCGCTTCCACGGGTGGAAAAAATAAAACACCTGGATGACAGGACATTTGCTTGGTCTACACGTTGCTTTTTGAAAAATTATGACTACTGGAAAAGTAGTGTTTTTTGATTCATTATTCAATTCCTCAGAAGAAAAAAAAATGTACGCTGTTTCCGCCACTAATAACCTTCCAACATCAGGATATAAAATGTATTTCACAAATTTTTGTGTATTTTACAAACTTTTATTGTGCAAACGAGTAACCTCGAACCAATAGAAATAATAATATAAAATCCTCAAGAAATTCTCTTTTAGTTTCATAATCTGAATCAACAAACACTGTTTCGCTATAATCTTCCAAATAATCCTTATTATTTCTAATTAATTTCCCTCCTCTCTCTTGTTCTCGTAAAATAAACGAGCATGTTTTACTTTTTTATAAAAAGCGTACCATATTCACCATTCGTAACCACCATTGTTCCAAACATTCGTTCCGTAATGGTGTGAGTACATGAAAAAAAAAAAACCAAAAAAAAAAACGAATGAGATTGGGCATTGATTAGGACGAAGTAACTCAAATACGATGTACCCTGAATAGCATTGAAATGAATGAAAAAAAATGTTATACATTGTGTTGAATGGAATGGCGAGTTGTACGCTGGCTCTCGTCCAATATGAAATTGCGATCTATACATTTGAAAATATCCTACGAGATTGCATAAAATTTGCCAGCACTCTTTTTCCTAGTGAATATTTTCGTTCCTCGTATACGCCCATTGTACGCAACTTTTTACTCATATTTGTATGTATATATATATATATATATATATATATACCCATATAGGGGGGATTCGGCTTGTAATGAGCAAGCCCAATCCATCTGGCTTGACCTAGAATGCGAAACTTGCGCTCGGAATATACAGCCACATACGCAACGGGTTTACTGCACCTCTACTTGGTCCATAACCTCTCTCCTCTGTTGCATACCTCATTGTATAGAACGTATGCTGGATCGAAATCGTTCTCGTATTACCAGTTTGGATTAATTGACGTTCTCGAGGTCATTGGTCAATTAACGTCTGGTACGAAGGATTTTAGTCTCGAAATCTCCCCAGGCTATGTGAATAAATTCACATAGCCTGGGTTGTTTGTACCCCAAGCGCGTTAATTTCAAATCAATCGATCGATTTGATTACCAAATATGATTTATTGACTCAGTATTTGATTAAATGTCACAGTAATTTTTTTTTTCTACCATTTGGGGCTCCAGATCGAGCATTTATAATTCATTCCACGTTTGCCGGATGGCTAAACATTTATATTTATTATAATTTATCTGCGAAGTAATTATCATCATAAATTGATGGGAAAATGTTGACGAAAAATCCGCTGAAATAGTTTTCATCGTCATTTATCGCGCCAGTCATGATCATCTTTAACATTATGAATTTTGGATATTCTTTACGTTTCAATAGTTACTGTGGCGGGGGAGGGGGGCAATGTTATGATGGATTGGATATAAAATTGTTATGAATGCAAAAAAAAAAATTATTGAACAAATTATAGATAGATGAATGTAGATAAAAATTTGTGAGCAGCAAGCACGGAATTTTTTTATACCATGTGTTAATTTATTACCAAACGAACGACGTCGATTTCTGTGAAGAAAAATTATTATGTACGTTGACACTCGATGAAAAATAAATCAAAATGAATGAAAAAAAAATTGAATATTACATTAATTGGGAGACATTAACGTGTCTCCTATAATTGACATACCGATGAGAGAGTTCAAATGGTTACGACGCTCTCAATGGTTAGACATATAATTGACAGGAATTAAGTTTTTAAAATTTACGACGTTCTTCAGCATCACTTGGAGTTCCGGTTAGCCGGAGTAGATAAAAGATACTTTTACTCCTTTCTCTTTCGTCGTTTAATTAACTCCAAGATGTTTAACGAGCCGGACAATTACAGCCATAATCGGGCGTCGCGAAAGCTTTCCTAAGTCTCTTCCAACACAATGGTGAATTAAGCTCTCGTATAATCGATTCTCCACTCGTCTCGATAGTCGGGCAAGAAGTGTCTTATTCTCTCTTCTTGGCTATATAATTTCGTCCCTCGAGCCTGTCTCGTCTTTAATGTCACACTATGGGCGAGCTTTATGTGCTTAAATTTTCGGCAAATTTTGAATTAGTAAAATGCGAATATTTAAAAATCTCAAAATGGCAGAATGTTAAATTGTTAAAAAGGTGAAAAAAAAATGTGAATATTTAAAAATGTAAATATATGTAAATACGAAAGTTGTTTAAATGTTAAAGTGTTTAAATTTATACTCCGATATCTTTTACGTGTTACATTGTTTAATTGTCAAAAAAATTGTTTATATCAAAATTTATTATTTTCTTCGTTGCATCTTTGCACTTGTTCATCATATGAAAGAGGTTGGGATAGCCATTTCAACTTATTGTGAGATACATTCATATATATGAGGTGTGATTTTATTTAAAAAAAAATAAAATATTATTCGTCTTTGCGAACAAAAAGACATCGAACTACCGGTGCAGCCTGAAAAGTGTTGGTAACGGTAGAGGTTGGACAAGCTTTACCGGTGTACATCGGTAAAAGAATATCTTCGGGTAGAGACCTACGACGTTGTCGCTGTCGCGACGAAAAAAAAAAAATGATATAAAAACTGAAAAGTTTTATACTCTTCCTGGAGCGAGCTTTTCCGGGCCAGGAAATCGGTGGCGCGCGTTTTACGTAAAACACGATACGACGCAGAACGTGAAAGACGCGAGAGAAAGCTTGGGTATTTTTAAATGAAAGAGAAAGCGAGAGAGCGAGAGACCGAGAGACCGAGAGAGCGAGAGAGCGAGAGAGCGAGAGAGCGAGAGAGTGAGAGAGCGAGAGAGCCAGAGAGCGAGAGAGCGAGAGAGCGAGAGAGCGAGAGAGCGAGAGAGCGAGAGAGCGAGAGAGTGAGAGAGCGAGAGAGCGAGAGAGGAGCAGTTAGTTGAACGAGTCTATGTGTATATATATATATATTCTTATACGATGGATTTCACGAACAAAGCTCGGATGGCCTAGAGAGCTTGTAGAAGCCAAGAAAAATTGCACATAGGGTGAAAATCGGGCGAGGTACAGATACGGTGAGTGAAAGAAAGAGAGAGAGAGAGAGAGAGAGAGAGAGAGAGAGATACCATAAATTTCTTGAGAAGAGTAAATTCTTGCACGAATCTTTATCTCGCTGTTTCGGCTATTTCTCTACACGTAGTCTTGAAAAAACTATCCTGATAGCTTTTAGGATCTCCAAGGTAAAAATTTATTTTTTTGTGGCCGCATTATACACCGAGAAAAATTTGTTTTTGTATACTCGATTGAAAATTGTTCTAATGAATTTTTATGAAAAATAATTCCACACCAAGTAGCATTGATGCAATATCAATATATGGCATTATTTTTCTTGTATTTCAATTTATTTTTTGTATTATTTAATTTTTTTGAAACGTTTGACAGATTGATTTTAAAGAAAATTTAAAATTTTTATGACCGATGGGAGATGGGTCGAAGGAAACGTAACTAGTGTACTTTTTTTTTAACCCATTCGAGACCGATCGCACACCGTGAGTGCAATTCATTTCCGAGGCTAAAGACCGGTTGCACCCTGTGTGTGCAATAATTAAATATGAACATTATAAAGAAAAAAAAAATTCGCTCCTGGGGACCGTGTGAGAAAAAAAACGCCGTCTCGAATGGGTTAAGGGAGCAATGGTCCGAAAAGTGAGAAATATATCGAAAGGGAAGAGCATTGAGAAGAAGCCTTCCACGATTTACTACTGGGATTTGCTAGTTCATTGCAAACGAAAGCGGGTGCATATATACATATATCGACTGGAGCGATGCATATATAGAGGGGCGTCAAGACTTTTTGGCGAAAGGAGTTAAAGAGTTTGTAGATTTTTATCGAGCACAGTGAAAACTCAAGATGTTGATGAGAAGGGTGGGAGGAGAGGGGTTGAAAACGTTGAATTATTTAGCAAAGTGAGTCGCGCGATGGATCTACGCTTTTAAGGCTCCGCGGGTACGGAATTTTCTCTCACGAACTGTGCAAGTTGAATTTCCTGCTTTCGGATCTATTCTTCGACGCGATAGAGCAAAAGCTCGAGTTTCCCTTCACGAACTACGAGACTGCGCTCGGATTGAGCCGAAAATTTATTTTTCGATTTAAAAAAAAGCTTCTCATTCACTAGATCCAAAAATACGAAAATAGAATTGGTAAAAATAAATAAATTAAGCTGTAACTCTGTATTATGTTTGCGTTTATTTTTTAATTTAATTAAACGGGTCTTTACTTTTCATTACATTTTAAAATGATTTATCAGTATTATTGGTTAGATCAATACAAGAAAATGACATTGATTAGTCTGGAAAGTTTACGTTTAGTTTAAGTTTAAGTTTAGTTTAGTTTTAGTCTGGTTACTTAATAATCGTGAACAATCTGACGAAAAACAATCTTTCGAGAAAAACAACGACAGCGTTTTAAACCAATGGTAATAAAAAACCATTTATTATTTACCATTAATTTTCTTCATGTTTTTTTAACAGAACGTATTTTTTAATTTTTAATTAAATTTGGCGGGTTACATGGCGACAAGAATTGAGTCTTTTTTCACGAAAAGAAAAGTCTAAAATGGGCAGAGAATGCTGAGAAAATCTGCTGTCTAAGAAATGGCACTTTTGTTCCATCAAGTAAAACGTCATTCTCACCCTTATGAATATACCCTTGTGTAGATAGATGTGGAATTACATATAGCGTTATTATATTCATAAACAAATAGTCCACCTGGCGAAAGCAGGTACGCAGTTTGTAGGAGGTTTGCTCAGGGTCCGGACGCCACGTTAACATAATAATTAAGTGCGGTTCCGACGTTGAATTAATTCGTCCACAATGGAGCCGCGTAGGTGGGGCGAGAGGGTGCAGTCTCTCTTTCCTTTGCAAGTAGCGCGAGAAAGCGCGCCACTAGCTCGTTCAGCACCTCAGGCTTTTATATATCTGTATATATGCGTCGTTTCAGGCTAAATCGACAGGGACAAATTAAAAAAAAAAATTATGACAATATTTATGTGAAATAAATGTTTGTATTTATATGACAAAAAAATATTGTACTTTTAGATTTTATATATATATATATATATATATATATATATATATATATATATATATATATAATATAATATAATATAATATAATATAATATAATATAATATAATATAATATAATATAATATAATATAATATAATATATATATATAATGTACACCATGATTTAGCTACATTTTGGCGGAATAATTTTTATGGATAAAATATTTAAGGGTATTGAATGAATTTTTCATTAAAAAAAACAAATCATTCAAATCTTTGGGATTCAAAATTACTTCGAAAAGGCTTAAAAAATTTTGGTTTTTCAACAAATAATTATGGTAAAAAATTTATAACAATTGATGCGAGCTAATACTTTTGATACAAAACTTTGTTCATAACGACTGCACTACTTTTTTAATTTTAAAATTTGGTAAGACCTATTAATTTTTTATTGCCCTCAAAATCGGAAAAGAGGCCTAAAAAATTGAGATATGTAAGATTTACAGTCATGGGGTCATTTTGCTTTGAATGCCCCATATATATAGATGTTCAGCTCGCGACGACGTTGCAGAGAAGAGAGGTGGGACTCTCTGTTGGCGTTTCCCCGTTGCGCCAATGCTGAAATAATAATTCACCACCGGCTGTTTGCTAACGAGGCTGAATGCCGGGAGGCAACTCGTGATTTTAACGTTGCCGGTTTACTGACTCTACGCACTGTGCATATATACGTACAATAGATCCGGTTAGAATAGTTGTGCAGGCTCGAGTCTCACGATGTACTCGTATTTCGTATATACATATATATATATATATCGTATTTCGTATATATATCGTATTTCGTATATATATATATATATATATTATATATATATATGTATGACTCTCTGTTGTATATATATTAATATGTGTGTATGACTCTATTAGTACGGGAAAGTATAAAAAATAAGAGCGTGGACAATATGAATTTCTACCGCAACGATAAATAGACTTGCGAGGAGAGAGTGAGGATTTTAGAGAGACAAAAAAACCTCATTCGTCGAAGATGTGAAAAATGAAAAATTATCACAAATTCGATAATGTCCTTTCATCACGTCTAAATCGATTTCATGTCGGTAGATTCAATCGATTATTTTTATTTTTTCATAATCAAGAGAAATATGTTCGACTCATTTAAAAAGTGGATCAGAATTTTCTCCTATTTTCGAAAATTTGAAAAATTTCATATGTTTTTTCCATTATCCAGTAGATGAATATCTCTGGATATTTTCACTGGCTCGGCGTTAGAGACTTTGCGTTGCATCACTTGGAGTTTTCACGAAATGTTGCTGGCAAAATTCGTGAAAAATTCTAAGCACCACAGCGGATAAAAGAGTGAGTGGTTAGTGTATTATGAACTTTCCCGATCTCTCTTACACTGAATTTTCTCTGGGTGTAGATGAGGGCCCTTCTTCGTTCGAGAGAAAGCGCGCATGAGGTTTTTATCGTTGGGTACTTTGGCCACCCATCGACGTTTAACACTCTTCCGCGCTTTCCCTCTCTCTCTCTCTCTCTCTCTCTCTCTCTCTCTCTCTCTCTCTCTCTCTCTCTCTCTCTCTCTCTCTCTCTCTCTCTCTCTCTCTCTCTCTCTCTCTCTCTCTCTCTCTCTCTCTCTCTCTCTCTCTCTCTCTCTCTCTCTCTCTCTCTCTCTCTCTCTCTCTCTCTCGCTCACACACACACATTAACTTTTGCTGCTTATATATACCATAAAGTCAGTCAGACGCTTTATCGTCGTCTATTTCACCGAGGGTACTCCTTTAGTACCGACGATCTTCTGCCTCTCGTCCCGTCCTCATGAGTTTCTCATCCTCTCTGTCTCACTTTTTCCATGCACTTTTGCTGTTCCTACGCTATAGTACATTAACGTATTGTCGATGTATACAGAGAGATTTTGCAGTCCTAGAGAATTTTGCACTCTCTTCATCTTCTGCTTGGCCAATTTTATCCCCGATGGTTTACAGTCAACGAAGCTCTGCGATATAAGCTGAGGATTTAGAACGTAAAAAAGTTTATTCTTCGTGCAATGAACCGAGTGGCTGAAATCGTTGCTGATAAATTACTCTCCCAATAACTATAAAATAATTTTTGAAATTTTTTGATTTATTATTTGTTTGTCTTGAGTTAATTTATTGTGCAATATTATTACACTTTTGGCTCAATAAAATTTATCACAGGGAAGATATTTTTTTATTTGTCATCCCAATATATTTTATTTTATTTTTATCACACCTGAGATAAATTGTTCGCTCTTTCCTGTACACTCGAGATATTCACTTTTTCGTTGAAAATATATTTATGATATAAAAGATTTATTTTCACAGAGGATGTTTCGTAATGATATGCATACTTTTTATTGGATATCTAATGAAGCCAATTATGGTAAGAAATTAAAATATATATTCTTGACGATCTCCGCGTTCTCATTTCGTTCGACTCTGATATCTCAAAGGGCACATGTAATTGGACATGTAGTGGAATATTTATTTTTGTATTTTTATTTTTTTATATTTGTTCTATCCATACGCGAAGTCGTTTGTCGTTCTACGAGTTCCATCCCATTTTAATGGGATGGAACTCGCAGAAAGGCAAATGTATAAATACAGCGAGCAGTGAAAATTTTTGTTACAGAGGAGAGTCTTCGTACGATCAGTAAAACGTCTTTATGTAAAGTTGCATGAAAAGAGAGACTGTGAAAAAAAAAAACATTGAAACTGTGGCTTAAACCACCGCATCGCTTTTCCGATATTTTTATCTTCTATTTAGCAAACGTTGCAGCCATCAAAATGGCGAGAAGTTGCATGACGAATAGTATGAACAAATATTTTACTCTGGGAATTCTCTCTTTTCCTGACTCGTTTGGCCAATTCAAACCTAAGCCCCTCTCTTGTTTGCTTCAAATGAGACACCTCATATATATCACGCTGTCTATATAGATGCCCCCACCTTTCTTGTACATGGCGGGGGCAGGGGCGACGAGTTATTTTTTATTGTGTATATATATATATATATATATATATATATACATAAAAAAAATATATATATATATATAAAATATATATATGTATGTCTAGGGGCTCATGTTAACGGAAAGTGTTGCATCACCGAAACAGTCGCGAATCAGGTGTGTGAGAGGGGGATGTAAGTGCAAAAAGGGTGTGCAGCAGCATAAGGAAGGCTGTTGGCGTGTATATAAACTCGTAGGCGGAAAAGGGTGCGGGCTTGGCGGATACTCGCTCGGGGGTGCACATGTCGCTTTTGCCTTTGCCGTGTTGCTCACTGATGTATATATATAAAGTATATATATTGGTGCTTCTCGCGTATACGGGACTCCATGAACCGTGCAATCAGCAAACTGAGTTAGAGCGCGAGGCTCGTAATCACAATTAAGCCATCACGGGCGGCATTAGACAGCTAGAATTACGGTAAACTGGGGCAGAGCCTACGAAGCTTTTGCTCTCTCTCTCTCTCTCTCGTTCTCTCTCTTTCTCTCTCTCACTCTCTCTCTCGTTCTCTCTCTCTCTCTCTCTCTCTCTCTCTCTCTCTCTCTCTCTCCGTCTCTCTCTCACGAGAAACAACTCTGTTTGTGTTTGCAAATGCAGGGGTATATCGGTGTTTATCCACCTATATAGCATATATATGTGTATAGACAAATATAGATTTGTGCATGGGGAATTCTACCTTAAATCGAATTTTCTCTGACGCTGAAGGTTTTGAATTTGGTCCAGGATTTTTTATATTCTTCATCGTCTATAATTGTTTTTCTGGTTAAATTTTTTATGCCTTGCGGTGCAGAATTAAGAATTATCGTAATTTTCAGACGGATCAAGCTTGGATATTATGAGTCTTGAAAATTGTAAATCGTATTGGGCAAAAATAGCAAGTATGAAATGAATTTTCTTGCAGTATCTTTACATGTGAAATTATTGGGAAAAAAATTGTTGACCCATTTAGAATATTTTAAGAGAATAAAAAGGAACACACAAAATATTCTAAATAGGTCAACAATTTTTTTCCCCAATAATTCTACATGGATACTGCAAAACTGCATTCAGTGATAAATCGATAATTAATAAGATCGAATATTAATTGCCCACAAGTATTTTAATAATTTTAGTTTAGGTGGAAATCCTCATATGAAAATAGCCCAAGTATATATTCAACTATATATATATATATATATATATATATACATATATACATGTGTCAGTATATGTGCAGAGATCAGTGATGAGAGCTTGCCAGCTTTGCTGATTATAGTATGGAGAGATATATTGTGTACGAAAAACGGAGTGGCTCCTGTTCTCATGGTGAATCAGAATCCAGCTATAATATTCGACAGCATCCAGGCCTCGTTTTTTTTATCCCAAGGATTCTCAACTCGATAACTCTGTCTCGACGTCTCGACGTCTCGATAACTCTGATAATTAAATAATCTTTATGAGATTGCAACATGAGATTGAGAATGAAAATTCGATATTACTAAAATTGCCGAGACTTCTAATTAAGCCATACGATGTCAACGAGTTCATAGGATATCAACGATCAGAAAATAAAATTAATAGCTTCGCAAATGAAGAATTTTTTGGACTAAATTCATTTCATGAACCATTTTGTGAGATATAAAAGTGCGAAGTACTATAAGACTTATAGTCCGTATATTCTGTCTATAAACGACGAAAGTCTCTCCAAACAGTTCACTGACGACGTGGTGTAATAATCGTAAAGATTCGTTACATTTTACGATAATAGGAAATTCTATAGTTCACGCAGTGAAGTCAAATCCATAGAACACGATAAACCTCAATGATCACGTAGTAATACAGTTCTATATATATATATATATATATATATATATATATACTTATAATAGAAGGCACATGTATTATTTACCGGTGTATGTAGTATTATATTGGTACAGATAGGATATTGGTTTACAAAATAAACGTCAAGTACGTAAAATTATTTTTTTTTAAATTGAAAGTCCGTCAATGAATAATTTACGATAATTTCGTAATTTTTTCGAATTAAAGTTTTTTCTACTTCACGCGAGAGATAGATGGAAATTCATTTATTTAAATTAAACAAATCTTATTTCGCAAAATTACAAAAATTAAATTCTCGAATTTTGCCACGTAAAATTTATCCTCAATAGAATAAAATTGACTAACCCATCAATCACAATTTTTCTCATCGAGAGTACGAAATAAATTTTATACAAATCAAGTAATATTTCCTATCAGTGAAAAAATCTACATTTCCTTTCGCAATAATCCCTACGTCATAAGTGATAGAAACTGTAAAAATATGTAGTAAACTCGATTTCAACTTTCTTAAATCTTTCCCAAGTGCAATTTTCTAAAACAGACGAGATTCACGAAATAGTAAATAATTTTTTTTCAAAATGTCTAGAGGTGCGTTGTAATCAGGGCTCATGTAATATAATCTGGTGGACGAAAACACCCTCTCGATGTAGCTTCCTCGACTCGAAATAAAATTAACGATTATTTCCATACAATATTTACACTTAAACAAAATTAACCAAAAATTGTAATTTTTTTTTTAAGGCTGGATAAATTTTATACGAATGAAATAATATTCTGTGAGACTCATAAAAGCTTTATTTCCCTTCGTAAATATTAATTGGTAGTTACTGGCAAAAAGACGTTAAGATAAACAGTAAACTAAACTACGAAATCCTTAAATCTTTGTGAGATGCAACCCCCGAAAACCTTTGAAATTCCGAAAATATTTAGCTTTCTCGATTAAACTTCTCGACTGGACTCATAAAAGCTTTCGTTTCTTAGGTAAATATTAATTCGTAATTACTGGCAAAGCGCATTAAGATAAACAGTAAATTAAACTCCAAATAAATCCTTGCGAGCTGCAATCCCTGTAAACCCTGAGAATTCGAAAAATATTTAATGGAGATTTCTCGACCAAACTTGAGGTGTGTTGGATGAGTCAGAGTTCGTGTAATATAATCGAGCATCAGCATGCACGAAAACATCTCTCGAAGCTTATTCAACAAGGGTTGATTGCGTCTTCGTATATGTGTAAAGGAATATATCACCACGTGATAACCCACCTCATCCCCCATCCCCTAGCAATGTGTCGTACCACCCACCGTCGTAAACTGACGAGAGAATCAGCGAAGTACATGCGATACCCTCAGGTAGAATATGCACGAACCATCATTGAATTCTACCCTAATTCTCTGTAAGCCAAAGTCTCCATTGTGGCTTTTCATCCCTTAGCTATAGCACATATTAGCTCTGTGCAAGAGAGACGGGCATGTTATATTGTACAAATGGATTTTGTGCTTTTGCATTACCATGATTCTGATCGTATAACAACTGTTTGCATCTACCCTATATATATATATATATATATATATATATATATATATATATATATATACATATATATACAAGCAATATAACGATATACTACGAGGCTATTGTGATTCAGGCCACTCGCACTGTCCAGTCGATTCTGATTCACACAGTCAGCCATCTACCCTATATATATATAAGCAACATAACTATATACTAGGAGGCTATTGTGGTTCAGGCCACTCGCACCCTCGAGTCGATTTTGATTCACACAGTACTCACATAACCCTTAAATAAGGAACGTCACGCACTCTCGAGGGCGTATATTGGAAATTCCGGACATGGACATTTACCATGTCCTCTCGCAGACACTTGCTGCCCCACACACTCACTCATCTATTTATTTAGTCCACATTTTAAATTCACTTATAGTCATTTTCTTACATCCTGGAAGTAGACGAATTACGATGGGCTCAAATAATCATGGGCGATTATTTTTTCATATTATTTAGTCTAGTGAGTAGAGGTTACTCATTTTATTAAATTATTTTTCTTTCGTCAAGTGTCAGCGCTACAAATTTTCCAAATTTTTACTGTAGTTAATTTTTACTCATACGGTCATTCGGGACGTCCTCACATATACTCACTAATACTTACGATATACTAGGAGGCTATTGTGGTTCAGGCCACTCGCACCCTCGAGTCAATTTTGATTCACACAGTACTCACATAGCCCTTAAATAGGCAACGTCACGCACTCTCGAGGGCCTATATTGGAAATTCCGGATATGGACATTTACCATGTCCTCTCGCAGACACTTGCAGCCCCACACACTCACTCATCTATTTATTTAGTCCACATTCTAAATTCACTTATAGTCATTTTCTTACATCCTGGAAGTAGACGAATTACGATGGGCTCAAATAATCATGGGCACTCATACGGTCATTCGGAACGTCCTCACATATACTCACTAATACTTACGATATACTAGGAGGCTATTGTGGTTCAGGCCACTCGCACTCTCGAGTCGATTTTGATTCACACAGTACTCACATAGCCCTTAAATAGGCAACGTCAGACACTTGCAGCCCCACACACTCACTCATCTATTTATTTAGTCCACATTCTAAATTCACTTATAGTCATTTTCTTACATCTTGGAAGTAGACGAATCCCGATGGGCTCAAATAATCATGGGCACTCATACGGTCATTCGGGACGTCCTCACATATACTCACGAATATTTACATCACGGGCACTTGTCTCATGACAATACAAACACTCACGGACACTCTCGCAGACACTTGCAGCCCCACACACTCACTCATCTATTTATTTAGACCACATTCTAAATTCACTCATAGTCACTTTCTCACATCCTCGAAGTAGGGGTATCACGATAAGTGACACTTTGGTGGATTCGTTTCGTCATTTAGGGTGGAGACTTAAGTGGACGGTAAAATAAGCGATTCACGTCAGTCCTGAGTAATCTAATTGAAGGGGGGTGGCTTAGTTTTCAAATGTATGCTAAAATGAGATAAAAGAAATTTGCATTATTGGAATTATGATTTTTTCGATCGAAAAAGATGGTTTTCCAATTCTGATTGGATTTAATTCTGTCTTTGAGGGTTATTTATTTCCTTGATAATATGATTGAAGTACGTATCATTTGAGTACAAAAGTAATGTTATTAGAAGGAAAGAAAAATTTTGATGATCGAAAAAATTTAACAGAATTCATTGTATTTAATTAATCAATTTTTGTTTTTAATTTCATTGAAATTAAATTTTCTGTGATTCACATAATATGTAAGGGAAATAAATCTATTTTTCTATATACAGGTCGGCTGACCTCCATGTAAAGCTTTAACTCACAGTGAATATCAGTGTGTTCCAAAACGATATATATATATATATATATCTATGTATCTGTTTGATACATATCAAGCCTTTAACTGATATCAGATTGGCGAGCTGATAGACTAATTTATAACTCTCTTCCTTACATTCATATGATCATGTACTCTACTTTTTGGTCTTTCTTTATGGGTTTGGCAGTCTGGCGAACAATATTGTGAGTGTACTTCGATAATGTGGCTGTATATTGCTATAGATATAATGTAGAGAAACATATAGAAACCATTCTTTGAAATATGACTCTTTTTAATATGGGGATTTCCAGCTCAACTCAACCAATCCCTCCACCTGACCCTGACGCTCTCGTATTTTATCCATCATTTAAAAAAAAAATATTATTCACACTTGCGATTACAGTATAAAGTATACTCAATATTTCAGAATTATTAGACTTCGGTTTTCCAGAGTAAATTTTTTTCAATACTTCGTATACGATCAAGTTTAAAGAGTTTGTATCGTGGCTCATCGTGAGAATCTGAGTTTTAACATTTATAAATATGGTGTAATTTAATTGGTATTGTTTTTTCGATACCAACGTTGAACAAAAAAATTGTAATAGGATTGGAGACAAAAATGGATCAACCTGAAATTACCACGAATGTGAGCATGTATTTCATATATTTCCTTATCCTTTCCTCACATTTCCTTTCATATACCATTAATAATTCATAAGATATATATAGGCGATTAAAAATTAACTAAAGTAAAGATTTGGAAAATTTGTAACGCTAAACGATGAAAGAAAAATAATTTAATAAAATGAGTACCCTCTACTCACTAGACTAAATAATATGAAAAAAAAATCGACCAAATCCAAGATACTCAGAGTTAGGAGTTTTGGTCGATTTCAGATGGAATGCCCCATATGTAGTTTGTCTCTGGGGATTCCCTGGAAAGCTTATGGTCTGTGTTGCAGAAGCGTGCAGGCTGTAGAGGAAAAGTGCAAAAGAGCCGAGTGCAGGAAAGGACTTTGGACAAAATCTACGAGGACACGTCGTCACGTACTCGTGTCACATAGATAAGAGCCTGGGCACCGTCAATTTTCGGCCATATAACATATGAGCAAAGCATCTTTTTCCTCCCACTGCCTACTTTCCCCTTTTTGCCACGTTTGCTTTTTCTTTTTCTCTTCTACTCTATGTGCGAGTTTTCATCTCTCCTGGGCTTGGATGAATTTATATACTTTTCTCCTGCCATTTTTCGCTCTCATCTATACACGTTAATCGCGAATTGTCTTTTTGCAGTAAAATCGTCTATTCCATGAAAAAGTATATAAAAGGATGACACTGATTTTGGAGGAGGAGTCGTTGAAAAGAGTAATGAAAAAGCTTATGCTCAACTCGGACGAAAGTTTTCTCGGGGTGAGTGAATGATGGAGAAAAAATATCGCAGTTCTGGTGGGAAAGGAATCTCCCAGTTTCAAAAACGGAAAGAGTGTGCTGATGTGCGTTGGGATTGATTTTTTTTTATTTCTACTCACAAGCGCGCGACAGCTTTTTCACTGGTTTAAGCTCAAAAACTTTATTATCATCGTAAAAAAGAGATTTCTTTGATTCGCTATTATTGGATGTAAGATTTTACGAATTGAGGGCAAAGTCACTTGGGATGCACTTTTGAATTACGTATAAGGTAAGATAGTGCTTTTCCGATACTCGACCCACCTTCGAGAAAAATTCGATCCAACATTTATAGGGTGGGGGAAATGGCTAAATGGGAATTTCACCCATCGTTAAAAATATAAAATGCTGGCAATATCAAATGATGACAAGTTATAATAAAATGTATAAAATGAAATCTAATGAGGCGAACATAAAATCATGTAAAAATAAACATCAATGATCTCTATATATAAAATAACATTTCTAGACTGACTGATTCATCATCGCCGAGCCGAAACCGCCGAAGCTATAAACATGAGATTTAAGGAGTATATTCCTTCTATAACGTAGGCATCCACTAAAAAGGGATTTTTCGAAATTCAACCCTTAAGACGGCGCTTTTCCGATACTCGACCCACCTTCGAGAAAAAATCGATCGAACATTTATAGGGTGGGGGAAATGGCTAAATGGGAATTTCACCCATCATTAAAAATATAAAATGCTGGCAATATAAAATGATGACAGGTTATAATAAAATGTATAAAATGTAATCTAATGAGGCGAACATAAAATCATGTAAAAATAAACATCAATGATCTATATATAAAATAAAATTTCTAGACTGACTGATTCATCATCGCTGAGCCGAAACTGCTGAAGCTATAAACATGAGATTTAGGGAGTATATTCCTTCTATAACGTAGGCATCCACTAAAAAGGGATTTTTCGAAATTCAACCCATAAGACGGCGCTTTTCCGATACTCGACCCACCTTCGAGAAAAAATCGATCGAACATTTATAGGGTGGGGAAAATGGCTAAATGGGAATTTCACCCAGCATTAAAAATATAAAATGCTGGCAATATCAAATGATGACAAGTTATAATAAAATGTATAAAATGAAATCTAATGAGGCGAACATAAAATCATGTAAAAATAAACATCAATGATCTCTATATATAAAATAACATTTCTAGACTAACTGATTCATCATCGCCGAGCCGAAACTGCTGAAGCTATAAACATGAGATTTAGGGAGTATATTCCTTCTATAACGTAGGCATCCACTAAAAAGGGATTTTTCGAAATTCAACCCTTAAGACGGCGCTTTTCCGATACTCGACCCACCTTCGAGAAAAAATCGATCGAACATTTATAGGGTGGGGGAAATGGCTAAATGGGAATTTCACCCATCATTAAAAATATAAAATGCTGGCAATATAAAATGATGACAGGTTATAATAAAATGTATAAAATGTAATCTAATGAGGCGAACATAAAATCATGTAAAAATAAACATCAATGATCTATATATAAAATAAAATTTCTAGACTGACTGATTCATCATCGCTGAGCCGAAACTGCTGAAGCTATAAACATGAGATTTGGGGAGTATATTCCTTCTATAACGTAGGCATCCACTAAAAAGGGATTTTTCGAAATTCAACCCATAAGACGGCGCTTTTCCGATACTCGACCCACCTTCGAGAAAAAATCGATCGAACATTTATAGGGTGGGGAAAATGGCTAAATGGGAATTTCACCCAGCATTAAAAATATAAAATGCTGGCAATATCAAATGATGACAGGTTATAATAAAATGTATAAAATGTAATCTAATGAGGCGAACATAAAATCATGTAAAAATAAACATCAATGATCTATATATAAAATAAAATTTCTAGACTGACTGATTCATCATCGCTGAGCCGAAACTGCTGAAGCTATAAACATGAGATTTAGGGAGTATATTCCTTCTATAACGTAGGCATCCACTAAAAAGGGATTTTTCGAAATTCAACCCTTAAGACGGCGCTTTTCCGATACTCGACCCACCTTCGAGAAAAAATCGATCGAACATTTATAGGGTGGGGGAAATGGCTAAATGGGAATTTCACCCATCATTAAAAATATAAAATGCTGGCAATATAAAATGATGACAGGTTATAATAAAATGTATAAAATGTAATCTAATGAGGCGAACATAAAATCATGTAAAAATAAACATCAATGATCTATATATAAAATAAAATTTCTAGACTGACTGATTCATCATCGCTGAGCCGAAACTGCTGAAGCTATAAACATGAGATTTGGGGAGTATATTCCTTCTATAACGTAGGCATCCACCAAAAAGGGACTTTTCGAAATTCAACCCCTGAGGGGGTAAAAAGGGGTCAAATGCTGATTGAACGCGTGCGAAGCCGCGGGCAGCAGCTAGTAATCCTATAATATAATGTTGAGAATGCATCGTGAAGCCTGGGAGTGAGAAAAATCGTTTGGATTGTTGTGTTAAATTTTTTGGCGACTCTCGAAGCATTTTTCCTCACGATCAATTCTATATAACGCGATTGACTATAGTGGCGAATTCTGCACAGTCAAAACTATCAATGAATCGAAATACATTTCTAAAAGATCCCTGGGGCTGGGTCAAAAACCCGCGTCGAAGTGCACCATTATGAGGCTCCCTCATACGTTAGTTCCACGACTGAGGTGGCGCGGCGATGGAAAAAAAAAATCCCCACACGTGTTACTCAATTGTAAGGATAATAATAATTTTAGTGCGAAAGCTGCTACTAATACTACGACGAGAATTAGTGTGTGTGTGTGAGGCACGTAAGCCTTGAAAAACGCGGAGCCCACCGCCACCTCGCGCTAGTTTCGAATCGATGAGCGGTTGAACTGTAGCGTATTTAGCGCCAAGCTCAACCGTGAAATATTTTTCAGTCCAAAACCCGACTGAACTCTATTCCAATCCTTGTCCTCTCATCAGTCAATTCAAAGCACGAATAAAAGTGTTGCAATGGCCTTGACATTTTTTATTATTTCGAGATCGGGTATAATTTTTTTCTAAATGGATTGGATCAGAAAAAAAAGGCTGATGGTCATCAATGGGTTACGACTGGGAGGCATATTGGAGTTAATATCGTTGGGAGGACAAGATTTCGAAATATCAGAGGACAGAGAGGAAAATTGAGATCCACTTTTGTAAGTGGGCGAAAACGTACCCGATAGATATATATCGGTCCATATGCGGACTAGTATAGGTCCAAGCCTCCACTTTTTTGGTGGCTATATCCTTTTTTATTTATACCGAAATAAATTAAAATAAAAAAATAATGCAAAAAACTTTTTTCACCGAAAAAATGTTCCATATGTTTGAAAGTTTTTTTGTCAGTAATTCACAATGAGAATACTAGTAAAATCTGCGTGATTCCCAATGAGCCCCGAGTGGGTACTACAGACTTGCCTATGGTGATGTTTGAAATCGATTCGACTGTCCCCTTTGGCATATTTGAAATTCATTTGAACATATCCACAAAAGTGTTGAATTTACAAACGTTTTCACTACACGAGACTCTCGCGTGTGGTGATGACCAATGAGAGCCATCAACGAGAAAATCTGTCGCAGTAATGAATTTGGACAGTCAATAAATATAATATGTAAATATTTTTCATTTTTCTATTACTATTTTTTAAAAATAATAATGTTTATTGAATTATTTATTTATTTCTTGAATAATATTTGACTTGAACCTTTAATGATAATTTCATACTAACGATTAATAAAATTTACAGCCCAAAAAATTACATTGTTTTAGTTTCCATTGTGAAAGAAAATATTTCTCTCTCGAATTTGTCTTGTCCGAGCTTTAAACTTGAATTATAAGTAAAATACACATATATAAAACTTTAGTGCATCCGCATATAATGCTCGGTTCTATCGCGTGTAAGTTCACTGCCTCATAAATACATCGCTAACCTTTCGGGTCAGAGCAGACGGTCCGTGTGTGCTGGAGAGTTGATAAAGCGTATAGTAAGGGAATATTGCAGGGATGTGCGTGCGTAGTACGATAGGGTGGCGACGAGGGTAGCCATCATATCCTCGAGATAGCAGGTTTTATCGGACCTGTGAATTAAACCTTTTGCCAACGGCGCGCCCTTCGCGTGTATGCATTATCAACTAGAAGCGAAAGAGAGAGAGACAGAGAGAGAGAGAGAGAGAGAGAGAGATCCGAGCTAACTGTAGTCTGCAATGTATACTTGACCTATACGGTTACGTAACAAATCTCACTGGACTGAACTTTCACCTCACTGGACTTCTATCGTTTACGATTACCCGTTTATCGGATACTATTCCATCGTTTATGATTTTATCACAGTACTCTATCCTAGCACATATTTTTTCCTTTCTTATTTAAATCGAATTCTTTTACATTTATTAATTCAACGACATTAAATTCAGGATTATCATCCTAAATATTTTATATTTTCATAGAGAAATTGATCGATACTTAATTATTATTTTTATTCAATTTTTTAAATTTCAACGTATAGATTTCCGGGTTTTTATACTCATCGCCTTTATCCTCTCAGAATTGCGTCCACAGTCCAGCTGGGCTTCACTATAAAATGTATCCACGAGGGAAAATGAAAACCGCAGAAAATCAGTGCGAATGAAATTCGTTCTTCGCACTGATTTCGATGTTTATGCAGGGAATTATCAGACTGAAAAAATGATCTCTTGCTCGGTAATTCCATATAGTTGAGGTAATTGCTCAACGCGTGGCTGAACGATCACCGATCCAAGTAGTGACCTCGGCCAATGATTGCTTAACATCGCAGTGATCGCTGATAGTGCAGCTATCGCTGGAGAGGGTTTGATGGATGCTTATTAATTTATATCTCGTTTGATGGTTTGATACATTTAATTAATTCATTAATTGTAATTTTATTAAATTTAATTAAATATTATTAAATTTTATATATTTGTTGATGCTTTTTGTTGATCTTTTGCTGTTTGTGAAAGGATAAAATTAACATTTACATTTGGTCTATCCAGAAATATCTTGGATGAGACTTGACCTTTTGTGTCTGACCATCAGGAGGAGTAACTACTGAAACGACCGTCTGCCTATGCTTTACTTTCTCTACGTGCCGTCCGATCAATAGCGTTTATTACTACTAGCGAGCACATTGCCCATGAGAGTTTAGATGCTTCACACCTTCCTGAAAATATTTGCCAATCATATTTTCAATTCTACAACGTTCCACGACTGGGAATAAAATGGTCGGGACGATACCACGAATTTCAATGTATTTTCCCAACAGATCGTGACGAGGAATTTTTAAATTAAAAACAATACGAATATATTTATTCGTATTTTACATTTATAAAATATTCAATATAGGGAAAAATCTCAGAGTTTTCACGTCGTTGCTATTCTTTAGTTATTTCTTCTCATTTTTGGATGCGCGCAATTAATATTTTCCTACCGCTGTTTTCGGCGAAAAAAAAAACGTTTTCGTCAGATATCCATTGAAATATTCGCGTGCTTTTTTTTTGGGAATAATTTGAGCACAATTATCCGTAAAAATTCGTGATCCATTAATTATCACCAACCATCCTGTGGAGCTCTTGGTACTCGATATGGTATATTGAGGATTTTCGTCTGCATCGTGTTCGACATTAGCAGAGTTTGTTATCGGTTTATGGAGAAATCCGATCTCTCTCTCTCTCTCTCTCTCTCGATCATTGGGAGCCGTAGAGATGCTAGCATAGAGAATGAGAGGAGAGGAATATATATATAGAGGGAAAGAGACGGAGAGATAGGATGAACCTTTGGGGTGGGCAGAGAAACGCGAATCTCCCGAATTCGAATCACGTCCCTTGGCTATCGTTAGCGCCCGTCGCTCGTCTCGAGAGCATCGCTGGTTCGATTTCTCGATACCAAACGTTGCGGCTACACAGGTCTGTCCTATCACATCTACGGTTATCTATCTATACGTTATACGTATACCTGCAGGCAAATGCATATACGTATATATAGGTAGATAATAGGAGGAGAGATTCAGGTCGGATGCTTTGGCTGGTTTGCCCCCTTCTCTGACGTCCTGTGGATAATGAAACTATATATATATATATATATATATATATATATATATATATATATATATATATATATATATATATATATATATATATATATATTATATCACACCTTGCTCGCTGATCCGTACCACATAACTTCATGAATTTCCGATATATATATCACAGTGACGAAAATTTGAATTTCTCATCACCTACAATCGTCTTTATATCTCATTTTATTCGCGTATAATGTGGGTCACGTTTTTTTTTTTTAGTTAGCATTAACAAATAATTTAAAAAATCATTAGACTGAAAGATGATCTGTAGTGAAATAAAGAGAGATGATATATATATATATATATATTGCAGGTGGCTGCAAGAAAAAAGAATATATATATGTATATATTTAGATGGTAGGGAGAGTTCGCACCCTGTGTGCTTCGAGCTCCACCCCCCCTCCCCCCCGCCCACTGCCTACTCATCCGTACCACATAACTTCATGAATTTCAGATATATATCACAGCGACGAAAATTTGATTTTCTCATAACCTACAATCGTCTTTATATCTCATTTTATTCGCGTATTATGTGGGTCACGTTTTTTTTTTTAGTTAGCATTAACAAATAATTTAAAAAATCATTAGACTGAAAGATGATCTGTAGTGAAATAAAGAGAGATGATAGATATATATATATATTGCAGGCAAGAAAAAATAATATATATATGTACATATTTAGATGGTAGGGAGACTTCGCACCCTGTGTGCTTCGAGTGCTACCCCCCCCCCCCCACCCCCCTCGTTTCTCACTGCCTACTTCTCCTCGGCCTGTTCCCCTTGAGACTTAACTTATGCGGGGTTGAACTTTTTCTTTATTCAGGTCAAGGGAACTGGACTTAACTTATGAGGGGTCGATCGATTTTTGTGCACGGCGGCGGTGGCAGCGGTGGCGATATTTTTTTATAATATTAAGAGATATTGGTATGATTGTCAGGATGACGATCTATAGCTAACGATTAACGAAAAAGACAAACGAACGAATGGTGAACTTTATGACTATCGTATTTATTGACCAGTTTAGGTTGAGACTCGAAGACGTACATGACGATTCACGATGGAGATTATATAATATTGTAACAAATATATCCGATCCAATATCTAATATATATATATATATATATATATATATATTTATAGATCAGCAATAAACTTGCTGAGAATTTATATCGTATTTTTCCTCAGTTAATAATTAACTGTAAGAATTATATAGATTTTTTTTTCATTGAATAGTTTGAAAAATAACCTCTGGGGTTGTTGAAATAGCTCGCGTGAGATTAATCATTAACTGAGACATTTTTTGAGTGATATAATTTATAATAAATTAGAAAATAACGAAATCGATGCACACGCGAAGATAAAGAAATATTTTATTTTATTTAAATGCCTCTTTGACAATTTTTTTTAAGCTTGACAAATACGTTGTTACCGTTTTAACGATAGTGTGTGTCAAGTAGCTCTAACGGTGGATAAGAGGGGTTTTTTTTCGGCAAAGAAAAAAATAAAGAATTTTCGCGAACGTTGTTAAAGTTAAAGGATTAAGATTCTTGATGAAAGTGGACTGGATTGCCGAGTTTCCGGGGGTTTTTGTCGAACGAGAAAAAAGCGAATCAAGTAGAAAAGCGAGGCGGAGACGATGGGGGATGGCTGTGTTATTGTGTCACGAGAAAATGTCCAACGGTATTCCATTCTATAAATATACACGCGGGTGGCTCTTTCGGTTCACTGTCCTTTATGCTGTCGACTGACGTCTTTTCTCATTACCGATTTTTGCCGTTTTTTTTTTTTTTTTTTTTTTCGACCGTTCGTCTGGCTCTTCTATTCTTTTCGTCGAGATATTCAGTTTATCTGACATTTATTCTCCTACAGACTAAATGATTTTGCTGCTCATTTTTCGAAGCCCTTTTTTACGCTTCAACGGGACCTACCGATGATTAATAAGTGTAATGAAAATTTTAGTAATATTCTAGGCACATTTTTCATTTACCCTTTGATTTTTCTATTAATTACAGATATCAGTCAAAATTTGAGACTCAAGGAAAAATGATTGAAGAATAATAAATAAATAAATAAGTTACATTTACCTTTCGGTCGATGCAGTATTACATTTTTTTTTTTTTTGCAAACGACTAGTGGCTGTCTGCATCTAGAAAAAAATTAGCACAAGAACGTTTTGCCACGAAAAAAAAAAATGTTGGGCCCTCTTTGAGAGAATTTCCGAGATTTTTTTTTTCTTTGCTCACAGTGAGACTCGACCAAACTCTCTATGACACTACGGTGTCCTATCTCTCTGATCGCGTTTACTCATTGGCAAGAGAGAAAGAGAGAGAGAGCGAAAAGGAGATTCTAAAATTACCAAAATCCACATGGACCAAGGCATATTTTCCGCCTAATCCTCCAATCATTTATTATTTGGGTTTTGGAAAAAAGTCAAAGGTGAGTAAATTGTTGAGTATATTGACCAATGAACTGTGACCTTTCATTTCTAAATTAAATTATCAATGATAAGGAGTAAAAAGGTTTGGGTCGTAAAGATAAGAGAAAAGAAAAAAAAAACGAGTATTTCGTAGAACGTGTCACGAGCGTTTAATGTTTCGTGCAATTACGACATAGCTAATATCCGCAGCTGATAATCCATATGCTATGCACAAGGGACTCAAATTTCGCCCGTATATTACACATATAACATATATATATATATATATATATATACATACATATATATTGTACGTATGTAGATAGTTAATAGTAACGCGAGGGATGAGAGACTCGCCTGTCGCTGATGCTTTTGGTGCTCTCGGAAACGCGGCTAATCCCTCTACGGGTCCTGTGATAGGTCTAACCGTGACGTGTTCCGGACTAACAACTGTCCCTTTCCCGCGTCCGGGCACCAGGAATCAGCCACGCGGCTCGTTGTAATCTCCCGGTGAATTAACCTTGCAAAGACTCCAAGAGAAGGGATCCAGTGTACTGGTAGAGAGCAGGATGAACATGAATTTCTGCCTACTCAGTATCCTTTCTATGTTCTATACCTACAGCACGACTTTGCTATTCACCCAAATCCCCAAATATCCCGGGCGTATGCTCTACTGTGACGTTTTAATGAAAAAATTAACGAGTCCTATGATTATGAAGATTCTCTTTAGAATTTTCTCAATAAATTCATCCTTTTTTTAAATTCAATTTTATTAATTATTCAAATCTCTCTACAATTTTTTTTTAATTAGTGAAAATGAATTCTGTTTGTAATTCTGAGGATGAAGATAAAATCTTGAAACTTTCGCCGCGATGTTTATTTATTTTTATTGAAACGTGACATCCATATGAGATATTTTATATAATTGTTGATATTTTGAATAATTTATTGATTGCGAGATAAAAGAAAATATGACAAGTGTGAAATTAATTTTCTATGCATTCTGTATTAAATTCTTAAGTCAGAGTGAAATGTTGTCCTTGTAAAAAGACATGATGAAATCGAACATCGAAATATCGAGGGTATAATTATCATCGTTGAGAACGTAAGCGTTGTGGATATTTTATTTGTGCGTCCGATTGGTGCGTTCGGAGTCCAGGCTTGAGACAGATTCAAGTTGGGTTTTTGACGAAAAAATACTTGACGTTAAAATTTGATTGAAGACGTTGCAGCGTTAATGAAAAAATTAACGAGTCCTATGATTATGAAGATTCTCTTTAGAATTTTCTCAATAAATTCATCCTTTTTTTAAATTCAATTTTATTAATTATTCAAATCTC
The DNA here is from genome assembly GCA_963669185.1 of Dyspetes luteomarginatus. NCBI lineage: Eukaryota > Metazoa > Arthropoda > Insecta > Hymenoptera > Ichneumonidae > Dyspetes > Dyspetes luteomarginatus. The sequence continues at coordinate 7,067,588 of OY769906.1, forward strand.
TCTACAATTTTTTTTTAATTAGTGAAAATAAATTCTGTTTGTAATTCTGAGGAAATTGACGATGAAGATAAAATCTTGAAACTTTTGCCGCGATGTTTATTTATTTTTATTGAAACGTGACATCCATATGAGATATTTCATATAATTGTTGATATTTTGAATAATTTATTGATTGCGAGATAAAAGAAAATATGACAAGTGTGAAATTAATTTTCTATGCATTCTGTATTAAATTCTTAAGTCAGCGTGAAATGTTGTCCTTGTAAAAAGACACGATGAAATCGAACATCGAAATATCGAGGGTATAATTATCGTCGTTGATAACGTAAGCATTGTGGAGATTTTATTTGTGCGTTCGATTGGTTCGTTCGGAGTCCAGGCTTGAGACAGATTCAAGTTGGGTTTTTGAAGAAAAAATACTTGACGTTAAAATTTGATTGAAGACGTTGCAGCGTTAATGAAAAAATTAACGAGTCCTATGATTATGAAGATTCTCTTTAGAATTTTCTCAATAAATTCATCCTTTTTTTAAATTCAATTTTATTAATTATTCAAATCTCTCTACAATTTTTTTTTAATTAGTGAAAATAAATTCTGTTTGTAATTCTGAGGAAATTGACGATGAAGATAAAATCTTGAAACTTTTGCCGCGATGTTTATTTATTTTTATTGAAACGTGACATCCATATGAGATATTTTATATAATTGTTGATATTTTGAATAATTTATTGATTGCGAGATAAAAGAAAATATGACAAGTGTGAAATTAATTTTCTATGCATTCTGTATTAAATTCTTAAGTCAGAGTGAAATGTTGTCCTTGTAAAAAGACACGATGAAATCGAACATCGAAATATCGAGGGTATAATTATCATCGTTGAGAACGTAAGCGTTGTGGATATTTTATTTGTGCGTCCGATTGGTGCGTTCGGAGTCCAGGCTTGAGACAGATTCAAGTTGGGTTTTTGACGAAAAAATACTCAACGTTAAAATTTGGTTTTCTCGAGAATTTGATTTTCAATTATCTCATGAAATATTGATTTTCGGATCAAATACGAATGAATCATATTTCTGAGGGTCTTAAGATTAAGAAACAAATCGTATTTGTTTGAAAAGCTTAATTTGTTATAGAAAAATATATAATTGAAGTTGGGGTGTTGGGTAAACTCCATGTGAGGGTTCACGGATTATTTTTTCACGTGAGTAATGGAGGGTATTATTAGTAGCGGGTTAGGGTATTATTAGGAGGAGACCCCACCAATGCTACTCGTTAATGTAGTATTAGTAGCAGCTCCGTGTATTCGCTCTTTGTATATAGTACGTTGTATTAGTAGCAGACCCGACCAATGGTACTCGTTGTCACAGTATTACTACCAGCTCCCACTAATATTACTACAATGTTGACATGAGCAACCCCTGCATGTAAGGGAAGAAAAAATGTTACCAGCCACGCCACTCGATCCCCGGGACTATCCTATCCATGGAGCCATGGATCCTAGTTGCAATAAGTGATGATGTAACGGACTCGTCTTCCATCACCCTCCAATTATACCTCTTCCATCTTGTCATTGGACACTAATTAATACGTAAACGCATTCTCTTAAATTCATTCGTTCATATCTGCTCGACCATCGCAGCAGAACGAAGAAATTTCGAGAGATGGAATTTTATAGCAATGAAAAAAAGTTAAAATGTAACTCTACAAAGCGGTACCAAAATCTGCGTTTACATTTAGTTTACTCTGTCAAGGGATGGCGAACAATAAAAGAGAGGAGTCTGTCAGCATTTCGTGTGAGACGCTCGTTGCTCGTCATGTAGGGGCTGATACAGTATCGCAATCCCACGTATGACTCCATTCATCTGTCGGGAGAGTGGACGAGTTAACTAAGTTAACAAAACTGCTGGTGAAGCGCTGACTCATATTGAGATGGCCATCAGGGTTTGAAAGACCGGGAGTACCACGACAAGTGTCCATGTACTACACAGTCGAATGTCACCTGTTTGACCTCCACGTATTGGACGAACTCAAAAATAACTGTAAAAATAATATCAATAATTTTATAAATATCCAGAGTTAATTGGATGATAAATATTCCAACGTTATTCAAGTATCCAAGAACATTAATAACTGCTTTTTGGCTATGTTAGCTCACATCATACACAGCTGGCTAATAATTTCGATATATACAATTATAACTACAAAAATAATATCAATAATTTCATAAATATCCAGCGTTAATTGGATGAGAGATATTGCAACGTTATTCGAGTATCCAAGAACATTAATAACCGCTTTTTGGCGATGTTAGCTCACGTCATACACAGCTAGCTAATAATTTCGATATATACACAGGTAGTGATAATGGAAATGTCTGTATCACGTAGAGCGTTCAATTTTCAAAGCGTAACAAGCCAAAACCAATTTCTCTTGTACTTAGTCTGTTTACGGATGTAATAAGCGTATACCGATGGCATGAAGAGAGACAGAGACAGAGAGAATGAGAGAAAGAGAGAGAGAGAGAGAGAGAGAGAGAGAGAGAGAGAGAGAGAGAGAGACGTACTATAAATACATAAACATTTTGGCCAAGTTAATGCACAAACGATGAACTTCCCCTCCGTGACAGCAGAAGCGAGGTTTGCAAAGCTAATATTGACGCGACCGCAATTCTGTACCGCTCCCATTCCTCCGTGAAATACACCATGGACAATGGGAGACTGCCAAGAATGTATACAGCATACACATATGCGGTTACATACGCCATGATGCTTTTGCACATACGCTCTTATGCATACGTAACGTAGGTCTATACAATATGAATGGTTCCACCATCAACAAACGAACTCTTCCGGCACTAAAATTTTAATTCTTCTGCCGTTTCCACATCTAATTCTGGACGAGAACACATTATTTGGCAAGTTTTAGTCCTTTAACGCTTTATTGGTTTTCGAGAAAAAAAAAAATCATCTATAACAAGATACAGATTAAGATCGATTTTTTTTTCGATTAATCGCAACTTCTCATGGACAATTTGCGGAGACAAAGCGCATCAAATGATCATTAAATAGTTTGCATGAATTAACATCCATTAAAAAAAAACCCTCGATTGCCTATTGCCATCTTGCGATAGCACCTGCCACTGTGTAATATCCATTTTAATATTCTAAAAAGTATGGGTACACATCAATTTGTTCAAAACAAATATCGATTTGTTTTTTTATTTACAGCTATTTCCGAATGACGCTTTGCCAAAAAGGATAATTAAATTATCATTAATGATAAAATATGGTGATATATGTACGTTTTGCTTAATTTTTGTAGCCATTTACTTCGATTTTTCATTCACTCCTTATTTTCTAATCTTGAAAAAAGACATGACAAATCGTCTACTTAGTTTAGATAAGACATATGGAAATGATGGATATGGCATGATGGAAAAAAATAAGACTAAAAGATGGAAAAGAATAAGATGTATACGGTTTGCTTTTATTTTTATAAGCAACAATTTCCATTTTTGTGCGATATTTATTCTCTAATTTTGAATAAGAACCAGTCAGATGTACATTATCGTATATTAGAGGGGTTTCATTTATTGCAGAGGATTCAAGGTCGATGTTACGAAAAGAATTTTTCATCCGCCACGGACGCGGAGTATATAAAGAATAAGAAGAAAAAAAAAGAGAAAGAGGAGGAAGAAAAAATGAAGAGAAAATCGATCCTCGGGCGATGTGAATTTAAGTTTCTCCTCGTTGTGAACGATGTCGACACATAGAGGACCCCGCTTGGAAGCGATAAGATTCACACGAGCTGTGTACAAGTCCGGCTCTTCAGACACTTCTTGAAAAGCTGCTCGTTCGCGCCGATGTCGCCATATCCTCCCTCCCCTTCGCCCGCAAGCTCGTGATAGTCGCCGACAGTTTTCATCCCCGGACTACCCTCTACCTCGCTCTTGCCTGTGCTACCGTCCTTCTATTCGTCTCCATCACCCTCGACCGTCTACTTTTCTCCTTTCAACTTTTTTCTTTTCTCTTTTTTTCGCCCCTTTTTATGTCGCCCTTTACCCCGGTTTTTACTCGGTCTCGCGCGTCCTCTCATTACCAGGATTGCGGGCATCGATCCTCCGCAACTTTACCTAGCAAAAGCTAAACCATTCCTTCATTTCTGGATTGTCATCCCGAGGCCTCTGGCTCGCTAGAAAAATGACGATTGGTCAGTTGGTGGTGAAGCCAATGACAGTAGCATTACCTCTCATGGATCAACTTAAGAATTGCCACTCTTATTAGAGTGGCAATTTTATTAAAAGAAGAAAAATTGTTTCATTTTTATTACAGATTTAGAGAGGAAGCAGCGGAAGGGATAAAATGCGTTAGAGAGAAAGAGCTTCCGGTTGGCTGGTATGCGATGAAAAAAAGTTAAAATGTAACTCTACAAAGCGGTACCAAAATCTGCGTTTACATTTAGTTTGCTCTGTCAAGGGATGGCGAACAATAAAAGAGAGGAGTCTGTCAGCATTTCGTGTCAGACGCTCGTTGCTCGTCATGTAGGGGCTGATACAGTATCACAATCCCACGTATGACTCCATCCATCTGTCGGGAGAGTGGACGAGTTAACTAAGTTAACAAAACTGCTGGTGAAGCGCTAACTCATATTGAGATGGCCATCAGGATTTGAAAGACCGGGAGTACCACGAGAAGTGTCCATGTACTATACAGTCGAAGGTCACCTGTTTGACCTCCACGTATTGGACGAACTCAACCATTTGACCGGCGTAACCCCACCTCTCACCTAATTTACATCTCATCGCTTCTTGTGGGTCAATTTCTAGGCCCCTGCACTAAGAGAGGCCCATATCCAGAGGCTTCTTTGGTTAGTCCAAAGAGGGTGACACCGTTCGTTTCTTCAAATAGGAAAAACGACGCCCGACACCAGTTTCGTCCAATCGGCAGAGTGCGATTGTATCAATCCATTTACGACTGTGGCGCCCTCTATAGTTCCGTTATAACTGTTATCACTTTGGTACTTGACCAGGCTATTTCACTTGCATGAATTCACCTTATGTTTGACTTGGACGAGTCTTTGCTCATCTCTAATTGTGTTTCAATTGCCAAGGCCCCTGCATGAAGGAATGCCCATTTTCTCAGGGGCTTTTGAGGGCCCAAAGAAAAGCCCCTCTTCTTGTCAAATAGGTGAAACGTTCGGCTCACACTTTGCCGAATAGATGGGGTGTAACTGGAGTGTCAACCGCGACGGTGATGACCTTTACATTTTTATCACTACAACTTTCACCCCGCAATTTGACTGCATGGCTCGATAGAAAAAAAGCGGAGGGTGGAGAAGCAGAAAGAGACGTAGTGAGTGACTAACATTCGTTGAGTGCATCAAAAGGTCTCGAATGCTTTGGTATTCGCATTGATCGTACTGCACACCGTCAGTTCGTCGCGGACCGAAAATGAGTCTTCCATAAATTCCCCTCTCCCCACCCCCCAGCCCCCCTCCCATCAATGTCCCTCTTCGAATCATGCTGATGATTTTATTTCGTGCTGTTATAGCACAAAGTGCGATAGCTTGGCTCGCTTGGCAATCCTTTCGTGATCGAAAACTGGTGAAGGAAAAATCCTGGGTCGAGTCCTAGGGGTGAATGTCACAATCATTAGAGAAGATTTTCCCGGCTGCGCATCGTCCTAATGAGAATCTCCGCGAGAACATCGGCTTTTTTGTGGCTGTAGAACGCTGCAAGTACAGTCTTTAGAAAACGAAAGAGGACACAGGGCAAAGAGAGAGGGAAAAACGTGATAGAGGTTTTCTGCAAAGATTATAAAACAGTTGAGAGGGATAAATTGATAAAGGAGAGGAGTTGGAAATACGAATGACCTGAAAAGACTCAAGCATTAAGTCATTTTTTCCTAGACTTAATCCCAGTGGAACTTTTGTCCTGGTTAATGGAAAAATCAAATAAAATATTGCCTACAAAGTTACTTTTAGATGTTACGTTCAGTTTTTACGAAAAAATTCGTAGCGAAATAACGTGTTTGAGGTTTTCTGCGTAGATTACGAAACAGGAAAGAGGGATGAAGTGATAGTACCGGGTTGAAAGTAACGTTGAAAAAAACTAATCAAATTTTGACTGAAATGTTTTTTTTAGATGTTACATTTTTTTTTTTTAATTCAGCTTGAAATGAGACAAAAATCGATCGCTGCTGAGAGAGCGAAGGTGGAGAGTGAGGTTGCGAAAAGTTCAAGAGTATTCCTTCGGTCCTTATGGCTCTGCCAGTTTCATCCCTCTCGCCTGAGAGAGCCCCGAGGGTGCGAGAGGCAAACAAAACGGTATTTGAACGGGCTTACACGTGTTGAAACGTTATATCGTATATATTCTACATCCACACTCCTGGCCCTTGGACCTCTCGTAATAACACTCGCGGCCATCTTTTTGCACTCGGATCTCATCCCTCTCGCCTCTGGTGCTCCAGCAGCCACTTAGCTGTACATGAGTTTAATATATATACACATGTGTGTGTGTAATAGTACACAGGCTGGTCGATAGAGATTCCTTCGCTCATATGTATAGGGAACCTCTTATAACAATTTCTTGCTCCATTACTACGAAACAGAAACCAAAAAATCATTTTCTAATTTTTTCAACCTCTTCCCGAATGATTGATGTTATGGTAAAAAAAAGCTACTGAAGAAAAGAAGGCAGTGAAAACTGTAGAAAAAAATCATCATCCCAGCTCTTTAATAATAACTGGAATGTTAAAGAAGAATTAATTACAATTTTTTAACACTTTCTCTATTTATTAATATTGTAGCTGTAAAACAAAACTATTTATCGAAGAGATGATATGAAAATATTAAAATTGTTTTTCGTCCCAACTCTGAATAATTAATTCACTGGCAGGAATAAAAAAATATTTGTTAATTTTTCATTTTTTCGGATTGTGGCAGCGATATTAATTTGAAAATAGGAACAACCCCTAATTCTGAGTAATCAGTGAATTTTTTTTTTGATGCAAAAGGTTTGATAAATTTTTTGTTTATTTTTCGTTTTAACTACAATCAAACGTATTTTCGCTATTTATTAATATTGTAGCTGTAAAACAAAACTATTTATCGAAGAGATGATATGAAAATATTAAAATTGTTTTTTGTCCCAACTCTGAATAATTAATTCACTGGCAGGAAAAAAAAATATTTGTTAATTTTTCATTTTTTCGGATTGTGGCAGCGATATTAATTTGAAAATAGGAACAACCCCTAATTCTGAGTAATCAGTGAATTTTTTTTTTGATGCAAAAGGTTTGATAAATTTTTTGTTTATTTTTCGTTTTAACTACAATCAAACGTATTTTCGCTATTTATTAATATTGTAGCTGTAAAACAAAACTATTTATCGAAGAGATGATATGAAAATATTAAAATTGTTTTTTGTCCCAACTCTGAATAATTAATTCACTGGCAGGAAAAAAAAAATATTTGTTAATTTTTCATTTTTTCGGATTGTGGTAGCGATATTAATTTGAAAATAGGAACAACCCCTAATTCTGAGTAATCAGTGAATTTTTTTTTGATGCAAAAGGTTTGATAGCTTTTTTGTTTATTTTTCGTTTTAACCACGATCAAGTGTATTGTCGCTATTTATTAATATTGTAGCTGTAAAACAAAACTATTTATCGAAGAGATGATATGAAAATATTAAAATTGTTTTTTGTCCCAACTCTGAATAATTAATTCACTGGCAGGAAAAAAAAAATATTTGTTAATTTTTCATTTTTTCGGATTGTGGTAGCGATATTAATTTGAAAATAGGAACAACCCCTAATTCTGAGTAATCAGTGAATTTTTTTTTAATGCAAAAGGTTTGATAACTTTTTTGTTTATTTTTCGTTTCGACCACGATCAAGTGAATTTTCAATAACGCGCTTAATGGGTCTTTTTAAATCGACCCAAATGGACTCGCGAAAAATATTTCTATAATAAAGCAACCCTTAAATTGAGGCCATAATTGCTGGAATGTTTCAGGCATACCGTCCACGAGACGTTGAATTAACACCAAGAATAAAGTTTGTACTATGGTATTATATTATCGCAAAGTAGTGGCTAACTTAGTTCTCCAACCCTGTCAATAGACCGTCGGCTTTTGTAGAGCTTCGCGGAATCCCTAGAGAAGCGAAAGGGGAGACTTTGACCTTCGTATTATAAGGGATACAAGCGTGTTTCAATGCAGAACTTTATCTACTTGGGGCGAGTTTCAATTTCTTCTCTCTCTCCCCCTCTCTCTCTCTTTTGCTGTCGCACGACCCACATGGCGCTATCTCTCTCGCTCTCGAGAGTTTGTCATCCGTATTAAGGGGAAGTATCTTTGTAGAAAATTGCCAGATAATTTACGAGAGTCAAAAACAATTTTGTAAAAATGAAAAATTTGTCTTTGATAAAAATGTATCCTCAAAATAGTATTATATTTATCACTTTGGAAAACGTGCAAAATTTAACAAATTATTTTTTATTTCTGTACAATTTCACAATTTTTAAATAAATTTTGTCATTTTTTTAAATCGATCGAAAAAATTGTGAAATCGAATTAAAAAGAATGAAATTTTTCGCTCTCGGGAAATTTGTCAGCGTTTCTGTAGCCAGGTATCACAATGGAGCGTAAAAATAATAACAGAGAACCATCCCCTCGTGTATAATTTTGGGTACTCGTTACGGATTTATCGAGATAATAATTAACGCCGTGTTAGAGGGAGGGAAGCAAAATGTGCAAAACTGCTACGAGATATACCCCATCGTATTATGTGGCGATTAACGATGTTCAATTATTCCGAGTGAAAGTTCGGGTTTATCGACTTTCATAAGTTGGTTACTTTCACCAAATCGACGCAACGCATTTTATTTCATCGACTTATCAATTATTATTTGCATTTTAGTTGAGTGTCAAAAATTTGATGGTCATCTTTCGACATGAATTTTATCAGCTTTTGATAAAAAATTTCGTGTTCTTCGTAATCAGCAAATTTACGATCGGATTTACAATGTAGAAATAGACGAAGAAAAAGCTTCCTATAATTTGCCTGAGAAATTGAAAAAAAATAAAAATTCCGATTTTTAAAAGGCTGTTACTTTGGTCCTGTTTATTAGATGCAAGTGTAATTGTAGTGTTTTAAAAAAGATTGCCAATCGTCGCAGTTAATCTCGTTTAGTTAACTTTAACATTTTCCTTATTGTGTCCACGAGGCCATTTTGAAAAGCATCGAAATCGTCGTAACAGCCTTTTAAAAATTCGCATTTTTAAAAGGCTGTTACTTTGCTCCTGTTTATTAGATGCAAGTGTAATTGTAGTGTTTTAAAAAGATTGCCAATCGTCGCAGTTAATCTCGTTTAGTTAACTTTGATATTTTCATTATTGTATCCACGAGGCCATTTTGAAAAGCATCGAAATCGTCGTAACAGCCTTTTAAAAATTCGCATTTTTAAAAGGCTGTTACTTTGGTCCTGTTTATTAGATGCAAGTGTAATTGTAGTCTTTTAAAAAGATCGCCGATCGTCGCAGTTAATCTCGTTTAGTTAACTTTAACATTTTCATTATTGTGTTCACGAGGGCATTTTGAAAAGCGTTGAAATCGAACGAAAAGAAAAAAAATGTTTGGGTTGTTATTAAATTGTAGTTTAATAAATTGTGTATCATATTTAAAATTAAGTGATAATCAACAAAATTTAGTACACATCAAATTTGCCCCTCGATTTGGTGTTAAAGTGACAGGCATTTTAGCATCGTATTTTTTCATTTTTTACCAGTCACATGTAAAAGATAAAAATTCGCAATTTCACCAGCCCTCTTTTCCAAAAAGTCCAACATTTAAAAGGAAACATGAAATACAATTAATTATTATTATCTCATGATTTCAGTGCATATAAATTATTTGTCTGTTCTTGAAATTTATTGATTTTTGTTGCTGATTGAAATACGTATAAATATGGATACATAAATATATATACATACGTATATGTATTCGTGCTATGAAAATAAAGTCAAAGCATTCGGTCGAAATATATCCGGGTGAAATACTGAAACGAGGTGTCCATCATTTCCCTTTGTATGAATATGTTGCTCCAGAGAGAGAGACAGACAGAGAGAGAGAGTGAGAGAGCCAGAGAGAGAGAGAGAGAGAGAGACAGAGAGAGAGAGAGAGAGAGAGAGAGAGAGAGAGCTTTCGCTGCAACTTCCTCGATTATGCTGTGTTCTACGGGCGTATTTGATCGCCGTCATAGCCAACAGCTTCTCGCCGGCTCACCGAGACCCTGGGCAAAGTGAAATGCTCTCACGCTCTGTACTATATATATATACAAGAGAACATCCGAGGATAGAATGCATTATCAGCTGTACGAATTACCATATATTTCATATTTCTCGCTATAACCTCTCTCTCTCTCTCTCTCTCTTGTTCTCTTCGTCTCCTGAGTTTGAATAACATACGTCAGTTATATATACTCTCTCTGTGATCGCTGACAAATATTGTGACGTGTATATGTAACATCATATTACGTCGTGAAATATGAGAAAATTAATTCAATTCTTTGTGAGAAATATAATAAATAATTTACCTGACAACATTTTTATGTAAAAAGAATAAATTTTATTCCATATAATTTTGTTAATTTGATACATTTATCTCGTGCATTGCAAGTTGAATCAAATTAAAACGAAATAATCGGTGGTTGAAAATTTTTATGAGAACAAATTGATATAGAAATTTTATGAGAACTGAAAAATAAATTTTAAAAATGTATAAAATAAAATGAAAAATTTCATTTGAAGCTTAATGGTAAGAGTGAGGATTTTTTCAAATATTCGAAAAGTTTCGTGATCTTCACCTGCATTTCAGTGTACAATTTTTCCCCTACTATTTCAAGAAAATCGTACAGACATGTATTTGCGGTTAAGCATTGCTGAGAATATTAAAAAAAAAAAAAAAAGATCAGCGAGCGATTAAATAACCACCGGAAATTAGACCATTATAAACATGGACTTGGGACGTTGCAAGCTCGTAACGAGTAGCTGTTTTGCTTTGCGTATATCGTTGATAAAGTCGTATTTGGTGCACGCGAATGCTCGGCGAAACGAGGCAATGGCTGGTTAAACTCTGACCCCAAAAGAGCGCAGAGGAAAGAGGGAGAGTGAGAGAGAGCGAGATCATCAGTGTATAATGAGACGCCGCGAGTCGATATTACCCATGGGGGCTGTCATCCCCGTTATGATAGTAAAAACTACCCAACCGCGGATCTAATTTGCAATTTGTCCAAATGCTTGTGCAAAAATAAACAAAAATTACCAGACAAAATCATTCGAACCCTTTTACGACGAGTTTTCTTTCCTTGCTCCGCCGAAGCTTTTACGAAGCTAATAGTGTCGTTCGTTTGCCTGATAAAATAAAATCGAGGCGAAAACAAAATTAAATGTATTTAAAAAAAAAAAATGTACGTGTCATCGGGGAGAGCGGAATTCCACAGCGTTTTACCGATTTTTTTTTCGTATGCAGCATAAAAAATTTGAATAAATTACAGAACACGAGTGGACCGAAATTATGTCACGAATTTCCCCGAAATTCAATTGCAGACTTCACAGATACGCATTCTTTCACGGTTTTACTACGAAAAATATTTTTTTTAATTCAAGTTTGGAGCGATACATATAGTAAATTTGCAGCCCATGGCTCTAAAAGCAAGTCTTGCTTCATATTTTATATTCTATTAGGCTAAAAAACTACGCACAATAATATCATTTTGGATAATTTGAATTTTATATGACAGGCTCAAGTGGCGCAGCTCACGGCAAAAAATTTCCCTCCACTGAGTAAGCATTGTCTTGATCAGTCCACCTTCTACTTCACGTCAAATCAACAGGCTCATGACTTTTTCCCAGCTTCTGATATTTCATCCCCAATTTTTTATGTGGCTACAACCCTGCGGGACATACAACATTTTTTATAGATTTTCTTGGCCATCCCCTATTTAATAAAAAAAAATTAAATAAAAATATTATCAAATAGGGGCAGACCAAAAAAAAAATAGAAAAAACGTTGTATGCCTCTCGGCGTTGTAACAATCATATAAAAAAATGGGGACCAAATCTCAGAGTGTTGGTCACGGATCTCACGATTTGACGTAGAATATCCCATGTATGTACGATATTCGTCGATCTTGTCGGATTCACGGCTCGTCGAATTTTCTGAAATTTCGGTTGAGACGCATAATGGCCGATTCGTCGAGCTTATCCGGACGCCGGAAGGGCGTGAATTATGGCCTGAGACATTGCGACGAGGGGACAATCACGTGTCTGTTAATATACAGCCGATTCATGACATTTTCATTCATCTCTCCGAAATTGATATTTTCCAAGGGTTTCTTCGGATTTTGCGAAATCGAACGTCTTCGATATTATTCTATATAATACATACATGTACCATCTATTTTCTCGTTATATACCGGAAGAGAAATAAAACGAGATGGACGTACATTTTCTGGGATACCCTCCAGAAGCGTATGTGGCTTTGAAGGGTCACCGATTGCTTTTATAATAATAAATAAAATAGATAAATGTCTGAAGAAGGAATGATCGAATGTTTTTTTTTTTTTTAGACAAGACACTGTACGATCTCAAGAAATTCAAAATATTTTTGTTAACTGAAGGCAAAGAATAATCACAATAAAATTCTCACGTGATGTAATTTAAATTGTAAAAAACAAATTAAAATTAAAAAAAAAAACTCCCGACTGCAACAGTTGCCAAAAATTCAATTAGACTGTAAGATTTATAAAGGGTGAAATAATTTTCAGCATTATAAGAATAATTATAAATGTTAATTAATTATTATAAAGATTCATCGATTATTTTTAATACACTCGGGAGACGCCTTCCGATGACACAAACGAACGCGGAACTAAAAAAATACAATATGAAATTTTTTGGACAAAAGAAAAATATTAATTTTGGTAATTATCCGTCATTATATTTATGCATGTGTAGCCTATTCGTTTCGTAATGAGTGTAAAAATAAAAGAAATAATAAAAAAATGTACTTTATGGTCAGCAGAAAAGTCAGACACGAAATAAATAAGGAGAGGAAATTGAATCGGAGGACATTAGGACGAAAAGCTGGATGGAGGGATGTGAGAAAAAAATAGGAGGGTGGAAAAAGACATCGAATGACAAAATAATATTTGTCGAACGCTTTCAAAGAGTCCATGACAGGGGCGAGATAGTCTCCATGTAATATATGCTTGCTCATGTTTTTTCATATAATTTTCCACGTGGAAGTAATTTTAGGAGTTTCGCAAAGAGTATGTCGACAATGGCATCAACAGGGGGCACTAAATCGTAAACGAATTAGTGCCCCCTGTTGATGCCATTGCTCTTGCAAACAATAAACTTTGAGCATGATGAGACGAAAGTAAAAAAAAAACGTTAAAGAACGAATTAAATTAAACTGAATGGAAATTGGGTTAAAACTGAATTGAAATCGCATAAAAATAAAATTGAATTTATAAACAACATGAGACTCGTTCAATCCGCGTGTTAAAAAAAAAATAGCGAAGTATATTACGAAAAAAAGTTGATGAAATTCGTTCTAATGTTAAATTAAAGTTTGCACAAAACAAAAATTACTTTCGTTTTAACATCACAGGATACTCGGCTTATAGCGGAAATCAATTTTAGTACGTGAGTGATTCGGTTGACTATTTTTTTTTGCGATTTAACAAAGCAACTCAAATAACAACGAAATATCATTCCTATAATTTGTTTAACGATTATTCCATAATTTTTTAATTAATTAGGGCTTAAGTAGATCGCGAAATGGCCGGCCAAGCCAATTACATGGTGGGAAGAGTCCTGATTAGCCAGTTTGACTATTTCCTAGCATTAAATAGGGCAAGAGGGGTAATCCATATTAAAATCTGAGTTCCAGCTCAGAATTGAAATTACGATCGAATCAAACTTAAACAACAACGAAATATCATTCCTATAATTTGTTTAACGATCATTCCATAGATTTTTAATAAATGAGGGCTTAAGTAGATCGCGAAATGGCCGGCCAAGCCAATTACATGGTGGGAAGAGTCCTGATTAGTCAGGTTGACTATTTCCTAGCATTAAATAGGGCAAGAGGGGTAATCCATATTAAAATCTGAGTTCCAGCTCAGAATTGAAATTACGATCGAATCAAACTTAAACAACAACGAAATATCATTCCTATAATTTGTTTAACGATTATTCCATAAATTTTTAATAAATTAGGGCTTAAGTAGATCGAGAAATGGCCGGCCAAGCCAATTACATGGTGGGAAGAGTCCTGATTAGCCAGGTTGACTATTTCCTAGCATTAAATAGGGCAAGAGGGGTAATCCATATTAAAATCTGAGTTCCAGCTCAGAATTGAAATTACGATCGAATCAAACTTAAACAACAACGAAATATCATTCCTATAATTTGTTTAACGATCATTCCATAGATTTTTAATAAATGAGGGCTTAAGTAGATCGCGAAATGGCCGGCCAAGCCAATTACATGGTGGGAAGAGTCCTGATTAGCCAGGTTGACTATTTCCTAGCATTAAATAGGGCAAGAGGGGTAATCCATATTAAAATCTGAGTTCCAGCTCAGAATTGAAATTACGATCGAATCAAACTTAAACAACAACGAAATGTCATTCCTATAATTTGTTTAACGATCATTCCATAGATTTTTAATAAATGAGGGCTTAAGTAGATCGCGAAATGGCCGGCCAAGCCAATTACATGGTGGGAAGAGTCCTGATTAGCCAGGTTGACTATTTCCTAGCATTAAATAGGGCAAGAGGGGTAATCCATATTAAAATCTGAGTTCCAGCTCAGAATTGAAATTACGATCGAATCAAACTTAAACAACAACGAAATATCATTCCTATAATTTGTTTAACGATCATTCCATAGATTTTTAATAAATGAGGGCTTAAGTAGATCGCGAAATGGCCGGCCAAGCCAATTACATGGTGGGAAGAGTCCTGATTAGCCAGGTTGACTATTTCCTAGCATTAAATAGGGCAAGAGGGGTAATCCATATTAAAATCTGAGTTCCAGCTCAGAATTGAAATTACGATCGAATCAAACTTAAACAACAACGAAATGTCATTCCTATAATTTGTTTAACGATTATTCCATAAATTTTTAATAAATTAGGGCTTAAGTAGATCGAGAAATGGCCGGTCAAGCCAATTACATGGTGGGAAGAGTCCTGATTAGCCAGGTTGACTATTTCCTAGCATTAAATAGGGCAAGAGGGGTAAGGTCAGCCGATTTTCCCTACCAAAATTTCCATTTGGGCTGGGACTTACCGAGTTTATAAGTTGTCCACAGTTTTTGTATTTGTTTTAAATGTATGCATTTTTTAAATACTTCTATTCAAAATATGAATATTTAAAAATTCTGCTTTACAATTAATAACGTGAGAAATTTTTATTTTAAATGAAAAATCAAGAAATGCCAACATATGTACAGTCTCAAAGAAAGCTGAAAGTCATCCTTAAAATACTCTCCTTGGACGTCAACCAGTTTCCAAGTTGCTGCAAGTTTTTTTTTTTCTTCTATTCATAGCGAGCTTCAGACTTACATGAGAATTAATTATACCGCGGGATTGTGCCCAGGGCGGATAAGCTTGCAAAATACGGTGAGGAAAAAGCCATGGTCCGTTCGTTTTATCCTCTCGCCCAAGCACAGAGAAAACAGGACAATAACGTCCCCAGGGATACTTCGTAAGGTTATACTTGGGGAGTGCAGAACCATCTCATCGTCTCAGAGACGCGAACGTAAACTTTTCAACCCCTAAAACCAAAGTTCATGTGAGCTATTAGTTGGAAACAAGCTTTCGGACTCGCTCCTGATAGTTACGTGCTGGAAATTTTATAGTTTCCATCGGAGTAGAATGGGTAGAATGTGACACGAAAAGTAGTTTTTTTTTCCGGGACAACTATTTTTTGTCCATGAAATTTGCTCATGAAACATACACATGCTCTTAACGATAATTGCGTTTGCAACAGAGCGTGTCAGTCGATCGAAGTTTTCCTTTTTTTTTGGACTGCTCGATGAATTTTGAAGGGTGACTAAAGAAATTTCTTTCTGACGGTTTTCTTGCCATCCAATAAACAGAATTTGCTCTCCCACATAAAAATAAAGTATTAAATTACAATAGTACTGTTGAGATATTAAAAGTTTAAATTTACCAAGGCCCCAATTTTCAGTCCTAAGTTTGATTCGATCTTAATTTATATTCTGAGCTGGAACTCAGATTTTAATATGGATTAGCTTAAATTTGGACCTAATCTGTGATGCACGCTTAGACCTAATCTAGGATTAAACTTAAGGTCAATCGAACAACTACAAATTTGGGCCCAAGTCTATCCCCGTGAATTGACAGACATTCTATTAAAACTTCCAAAATTCTCGACGAACATCGAGGGGTATTTTTCGAGGGTACGATGTTCGGGCTCTGACTAAAATCCGGGATAAACATTTGCTAACTTCAAATAGCCTTCAATTGATTTATTGTGCTTCGTGAGTTTTCAAATTTACGTTAACAAAACTGCATCCGATTAATCATCATTATTGAGACTCCCGAGACGCGAAATTATCATTAGATGATCAGTAAAATTATTTTCGATTAGTTTCTTCTAATCGAGCAAATAACGAAAGTAATTTTCAGTCTAAGGCCCAAATATTTAGTTGCAAGTTGGAACTCAAGCTAGATTTGAAGGTTAAAATGACCGTACGATTCATCTATTAGCTCAAACTTACGACGAAACATTATCCCGTAATTACGGGATTATTAAACAAATTCGTTGGATGGGAGCATTTTTTCCCCCTATGAATCATCATCGGTGTAGTGCATTAATCAATACATGTTCATAGCTCCATTACCTTGACTTGTAGTAGCTGCTAGTCAAGGCATTATTTTTATGGTTATACATAGGAGTTAAAACTTCATAAGGATCCATGGTAAATTACCTTAAGGATCCATGGTAAATTACCTTAAGGATCCATGGTAAATTACCTTAAGGATCCATGGTAAATTACCTTAAGGATCCATGGTAAATTACCTTAACGATCCATGGTAAATTACCCTAAGGATCCATGGTAAATTATTCTAACATTCCACAAGTCGCCATCGACACGAGCCAGATGTTGCTACACGGGGGAAATAACCAAAAAAAAATGACATGAGCCAGATCTTGCTAATTATCTGAATTTGAAACAGTCTGTATCGTTGTTAGGCATTGGAGTGTAAGATTGAGACTTTCAAGCATTGGAGTCATGCAATTTCCAGATCACTTTTCCTAATCGGGAAAAGTGTATATTTAACGCGAGTAACTCTCAGTCTTAGTTACGGCATTATTTGCCGAATTTGGTGGATGAAAGCATTTCCGCGCACTCTTGAAGTTGGGGGGGGGGGCAGATCTTGGCAAGCAATCGATTGTGGACATAAAGTGTCCCAACTGCAGTCTAAATTAAAGTAAACACACGATATGAGTTAGATAATCAGTAAGATTTTCAAGCATTGGAGTTAACCAATTTCCAGATCACTTTTTCTAATCGGGAAAAGTGTATGGTTAACGCGAGTAACTCTCAGTCTTAGTTACGGCATTATTAGTCGAATTTGGTGGATGAAAGCATTTCCGCGCACTCTTGAAGTTGGGGGGGGGGGGGGACCAGATCTTGGCAAGCAATCGATTGTGGACATAAAGTGTCCCAACTGCAGTCTAAATTAAAGCAAACACACGATATGAGTTAGATAATCAGTAAGATTTTCAAGCATTGGAGTTAACCAATTTCCAGATCACTTTTTCTAATCGGGAAAAGTGTATGGTTAACGCGAGTAACTCTCAGTCTTAGTTACGGCATTATTAGTCGAATTTGGTGGATGAAAGCATTTCCGCGCACTCTTGAAGTTGGGGGGGGGGGGACCAGATCTTGGCAAGCAATCGATTGTGGACATAAAGTGTCCCAACTGCAGTCTAAATTAAAGCAAACACACGATATGAGTTAGATAATCAGTAAGATTTTCAAGCATTGGAGTCATCCAATTTCCAGATCACTTTTTCTAATCGGGAAAAGTGTATGGTTAACGCGAGTAACTCTCAGTCTTAGTTACGGCATTATTAGTCGAATTTGGTGGATGAAAGCATTTCCGCGCACTCTTGAAGTTGGGGGGGGGGGGACCAGATCTTGGCAAGCAATCGATTGTGGACATAAAGTGTCCCAACTGCAGTCTAAATTAAAGCAAACACACGATATGAGTTAGATAATCAGTAAGATTTTCAAGCATTGGAGTCATCCAATTTCCAGATCATTTTTCCTAATCGGGAAAAGTGTATATTTAACGCGAGTAACTCTCAGTCTCAGTTACGGCATTATTAGTCGAATTTGGTGGATGAAAGCATTTCCGCGCACTCTTGAAGTTGGGGGGGGGGACCAGATCTTGCCAAGCAATCGATTGTGGACATAAAGTGTCCCAACTGCACTCTAAACTAAAGCAAACACACGATATGAGTTAGATAATCAGTAAGATTTTCAAGCATTGGAGTCATCCAATTTCCAGATCATTTTTCCTAATCGGGAAAAGTGTATATTCAACGCGAGTAACTCTCAGTCTTAGTTACGGCATTATTAGCCGAATTTGGTGGATGAAAGCATTTCCGCGCACTCTTGAAGTTGGGGGGGGGGGACCAGATCTTGCCAAGCAATACACGGTGTAGACATAAGGCGCCTGAACTGCAGTCTAAACTAAAGCAAACATTCCTTACGCAGCCGTTATCCAGCCTCTGTAGTTTCGCATATCCGAATTGTGATAACAGGTACTGTTCACCAATTCTACACACACACACGCACGCACGCATGTGTGCAAAGCTATGTACACTCTCGAGTAAATGTGGGAAAAGCATTCATGACAGTGTGTGCATCGTCGACAGTGAAAATTCACTTTAGTGTATAGTTTGCCTTGGATAACAAGCCAGCATGGGAAATTTCCCAGGGTCTTGTAGACGTTGTGATTTTCTCACCTCTGAGTGTGAATTTAGGTTATGTGGCTAAAATATACATATAAAAAAGGGTTGATGGTCCTGCGCATCACGTAGGCCATGGCTGCGTGAATCTGTGCAGGCGCAGATCTCGGATTATTATTTTTCTTAACGCAATAAAAACTCTAGTATGGACTACGGCTGTTTTAAGAGGACATTTCCTCCGCATCCTTTCTTTACAAGTAAGTCCCGAGGAGGGAAGGCATTCCAGAAGGAGCCCCAAATTTCTATGGTCGGCTTAATATGATCAGTCAGGCTCTTTTCTACAGTATGTGTGATAATAGATATCACACACATACTATCGCAGTATTTATCTGTCACAGAACTCTGTAACAGCCACAGAACTAGCCACAGTAAGTCTTGCAGGGGAATGAATCGTTGACAAAACGCGTCACACTGTATGTACAACTAAGGAGATTCGACTGTATCTTCAAAATAATTGCCAGACTTTCCTGTCCTTTTTTCGTTTCGTAAAGGGTCATTTTTTCTCTTGTCAGAAAGATAAGCCTCAGGTTGGTCACTCAAATTTCCATTTTGTTAAAAAGTTTTTACACTTTACAAGGAGAATATTTATTTTATCGTGATCAACTCAAATCCATCGATTTGTTCACATTATTAGTTTGTTCCAACGCCAATGATGGGGCTCAACGACGCGATGCAACGTGGAAAATATATATCAGAAGCAGCAGCACAGCGAGAGTAAATCATACTGACATCGTGCGCACCTTGCACGAAACTTTTGACTCGTATAGATGGGCCGTATATTTTCTTGAAAAATAATCGCGCCTCCCTTGCAAAACTCGTTCGCTCTACTCACATACTCTTACTACAAACTGCACGACGCGTGAAAAATTTATTTTTTCTTCTGTTTTCCACCTCCCTCGGAAAATATATGGGACATTCGATGACACGGGCAAGGAGGCGCATGGCTATCTCGCGTGTTACCAGCGCATAACTCTAAGACAATACAGCGAGGTCTCACAGGATTGGCTGTGCGAAGGATGAGCAAAATAGAGTTTATTGACGTCGAGGAAAAAAATCCCACCAAGAATTTATCGTAAAAAAAAAAGGTAAAAACGATACTTATGAAATAAAAATTGAGCATTCATTCGTCATTTTTCTCCTCTATGATGAAGCGCAGTAAATATTGGATTCCTTTAATGAATACATTTTTTTTTATATGCGTTTTCGCGATAAATGTAACAACGATAATGAAAAGAGCAGATTATGAAAAAAAAAAAATGTTCACAGTGTGCTTTGTACTATTTCAGCGGTGTCAGAGTGATCGATATCTTAATACTTAAACCAGAGGATCAGAGATCATACAAAATAGGAAAACCTCCTGTACGAACGAGCGTTATGAAGACTGCTGACTCCGTGAGACATCAAGACATCTCAATTTATCTAGAGAGACGCTTTCTCGTTTCTCTGCACGGTTCCATATGCACTTTGCGTTGTAAACTCTCTGTTGAACTCTCACACCTGTATATTTTCATATCATACACATATACAGTGCCAACTCGGTTAGTGCTCGCCTGTTTATTGCACCATTTCACCCTCCATCACTCTATAACACCACGCCTACCTGTCTGCGCCAGTATGCGCCGTAAACTTCAGCATCACTTTCGTCGACTTTCCCTGCGACACCGCTAGACAATTGTTGTATGAGCGATTAGTGGAGGGATGCCTTTGATTAACACCTCGCTCAATCAGCGAACCAAATATTCCGTCTAAGTCTCATACCTGTATATCCTTAGATCATATAAGTACAACTACAGTAGAAGCTCCGTCAGCGTCTGATTATCGATTGCAAAATTTCTCCCTCCATTACTCCGTTGGTCCACGCCTACCTCCCCCCACCACCGTGCGTCATAAGCCTCGGCGTCACTTTCCCCCACTTTTTCCTGCGCCGAAGCAAAACGATTGGCGCGCGCTACTGGTGGAGGGGCATTCGAGTAACGCCTTCGCTGATCAAGGCATCAAAATGCACAATCCAATCACCAAAGGAGCTTACACTGTACAACCATATATATTTTATATATATTGCGATGCTGTACACCAGGCTGCGAAGTGGTTGGCGCTGTTGCTCGTATAAGGAAGGAGAAGAATTGAGTGAGAGAAGGGGGGGGGGGGATGGCAAGGAAGCAGGAGATCTGGAGGTACATGCCGAAGGCGCATTAATATTAATATTCTGGGATTTACTGCGCGACACTCCACTCACGGTTTCTCGTCTTCGTCATATATTATATACACATACGTGTACTAAATAAATACCAATACGATATGTTTATATAAGTATATTTGTGAACCAACATACACGCATGTGTGGTAGACCTGTATACGACGTACGATGCATGTTCACAAATAAATTTCACGACAAGGCGAATATAGACGGAAGTTTGCGCAAGCCAGTTATACCCATGTACATCCGGTTGCCCGAAAAAACTTCCGGAATAATTTTTCTTCCTTCTACCAAGTTGAGGGAGATTCGCGTACATACAGAAGAACTTATTGTTAGTGCATGATAAAGATATCCGAAAAATGGACGTATGAAAATTAATTTGTGTATCAAAATGGTTATTTATGAGTTTCAAATTCACCAATGAGTTGATATTCGGATAAATATCCCACACAACAATCAAATATTTTTATCACGAAAATCATGAATTCCAAATCCCACGTTGAAGAAGTCGCAAATTTTATTTTATAAGAGAAAACGTGATTGGCTTCGTTGAAAAAGTGAAGATTCGTGAGGTTACATGTCCATCTTGGAAATACAATTTTTAATTTATTTTTTAATTGACGATAAAACTGAAAAATAATTTAGGCTGCTGTAGATAGAATTGTTATGCACCACACACATTTTTAAAGGGAAATATTGATGACAGTTTTTTCCCAATGTTTTTTTATTCTCGTTCATCTACTGCATTTTGGACCAGCATAGTTGGATTTCGTGGCAATCAAAGTACTGATATAGTCACAGCAGTAACCAACGAAATCAGCGAAGGGACTGTATTGTATTAGCGAGGGAGGGGGGTGGAGGGTGGTGGCAATAACACAGTATCATCCCGCATACGTCGAAAACACACTACTCAATTTTGGATACCAACGTGTTTTTTTTCCCAAACTCCCGTTGGAAAAGTCGCAAATTTTATTTTATAAGAGAAGACGTGATTGGCTTCGTTGAAAAAGTGAAGATTCGCAAGGTTACATGTCCATCTTGGAAATACAATTTTTCATTTATTTTTTAATTGACGATAAAACTGAAAAATAATTTAGGCTGCTATAGATAGAATTGTTATGCACCACACACATTTTTAAAGGGAAATATTGATGACAGTTTTTTCCCAATGTTTTTTTATTCTCGTTCATCTACTGCATTTTGGACCAGCATAGTTGGATTTCGTGGCAATCAAAGTACTGATATAGTCACTGCAGTAACCGACGAAATCAGAGAAGGGACTGTATTGTATTAGCGTGGGAGGGGGATGGAGGGTGGTGGCAATAACAGAGTATAATCCCGCATACGTCGAAAACACACTACTCAATTTTGGATACCAACGTGTTTTTTTTCCGCACTCGTGTATAAATACCGGAAAGCCCCGAGTGCGTCAGCGCAGTTTTATCAAGTGACTGACTCGGTTGGTCCAGCTGTTAGGGACAAAAGCTCGTCGTATTATATTTGGGCGTAAAAAAAAATCGAGCTAGACAGAGAGGATGGAATGTATATAGATAATGGCTCGAGAGCTGCTGGGCCGACGATAAAAGCTCTCTCTCTCTCTCTCTCTCTTCGCTTTTTCCACTTTCACAGCTCACGAATAAACTTGGCGCGGAGTGGATGAATCGCGAATAAAAAAATTAAATAAAAATAGCACACGAGAAAAATGGGAAGGAGAGAGCAGAAAGTAGGAGAAGGCAAAGGACTCTCAGAGAAGAGAAAACTGCAGCAGCGCAAAGAAAGAAAAAAAGCAAAACGTGAGTAACGTGCCCTCTACAAGTATGAAGCTCTCGTTGCCTTGGGGGTAATTAAAAAATTACGAAGACCACAGGTGATTATAGTCCGCCGAGTGGTTGAGCCCAGTGTGGTCTTTGCGGTCGAGCATCTCTCTCGTCCCGGTTCCATTAAAAAGGAGAAGAAAATAAATAATGGGGGTAAAAAAAAATACGTGTGTGGAAAATCAAAAGCGAGCCTGTGGTTGTTTTCGTGGCGGTTCAATCATCTCATCGCCTTTGAATAATTTTGAGCTTGTATTTTCTTCTCTACTGAACATCTTTTCCTTTTTCACGAGGCATGCATATTTTCTGATAGGAGGTTGTTTCAAGAATACTAAAAAAAAAACAAAAATTTAAATGCATTTTTTTCTAATAGGCGTTGATACTTCAAACCGATGGTTAAATAAAATTATAATATCAATCATAAAGCAGCACAGTTATAGGAAAGTAAGTTTTTATCTGACTTCAGGGTGCATTGGTCGAGAAATAATTTAAAAAAAAATAAAAGACAGCGAGAGAAGAAATTATTTGTGAAGTAAACCACGTGGCAAACATCAGTTGACACTCGTGTTTTCAGCCAAATGGCTATTAGCCGCCATTTTGTCGTCGGAAAGTTTTACAACTGTTTTTTTCAATTATATAAAACAGATTATATACCTATATGTACGTATATATACCGTCGAAGAAAGGATTTTATGTATCTTCGAGTTTGTCCCTTTCGAACGTAGAGATCGTCAGTTATAGTTCGATTTTCTATGTTTCGCCCAGCATCCATTTTTATGATTTCTGCCGTAATAGCCAGAAGGAGAGGGAGGGAGAGAGAGAGGGGGAAAGAAAGAAAGAAAGAAAGATAGAAAGGCTTTAATTGCCGTCGAGCATCGTTTTACAGCCACGTCATAACGCATTTAAAAATTAATGGAACAGACAAAACTTCGCCCTTTAGGAAAACTCCCATGGTCTTTGCATTGTTGCGCGAAGCGTCGTCAATTTTCCTTATAATAACAAAAATTCAGTTGTCATACCGACGCGGATTACAAAATTTGAAAACATTTAATAATATTTTTCAATGTGCTTCAAAAAGTCTTTAAAAGGGCTATTTGCTACAAGGGTGTGTGCAGAAAGAATGTGAGCTAGAAGGATATTTGCAAAAAGGATACGAGCAAAAACGATGTTTGGAAAAAGAATTTTCGCTATAAGGATGTTACCGAAAAGAATGTTTGCTAAAAAAATATCTTAGTGTGAAAAAATGTGTGAAACAAGAATGTCTGAAAGGGGAATTTCAAGAACAAGGATATATGACTATCAGCCATAAAGATATGTCGGGGATTCGTCCCGCCGGTTATATACATTGGGCTGTATAAAATGTAATAATTTTTTGTTCGCAATTTAGTATAATATCCCAGTATTTAACACATGTCATTTAAATATAGAAAATTTTTTGTCCACCCTGAAATTGAGACCATCATCACCACTTGACCTTCCATTAGGATACGAAATTCTGCAGATTATACTGATGTTGACCGAGGCTACCAAAACTCTTTTAAGTTAGCTAATTATTGTGAGAGTTCAAAGTAGCACGTATCGAGACCACAATAATTACCCTCGGGACAAAGGACCACGCAAAGTCCTCTAGAATCTCGATTAACACAGTTGCGCTTGCCCACAGGAGTGTCTCGCAGTGTGTAGTGTGCGCTGTGCATGGACATCTCTCCACACGTGCATATGTCAAACTCTGTCATAGCAAGTATAGTAAATGCATTTTGGGCACTTTCCTCTGGGAGGTTTATATACAGGTGAATAACGAAGGTGTCCGATGCAACGGACGAGAATGTGGAAAGTTTGCCTTGATCCTCTTCTCTCGCTCACTCTATCTCGTTCTATAAACACATATTGGTCGCGGGCCGGAAGTGAATCTCTCTGGAGTGGGAGGATCGGTCGACCGAGATTCCCTCCATCTATCTATATCTATCTATCTCTATCTATAAGAGACAGCAGCGCACAAAGGGGTGAGGAAATATTTCCGGCAGCAGGTTGTTCGGTTTGGTTACAAGTATCGTTGAGCTCGATGCTCGTCCGTATGTACAAACTCTCTCTCTCTCTCTCTCTCTTTCTCTTACACACACACATATTATATATATATATATACATATATATAGTGTGAGTGTGTGTGTATGGCTGTGTATAAATATAGGCACGTCACTAGTCGCGAATACGTGCCACACACAATAGAGAAAAGCGTTACCGCATCCGTGGGCAGATCAGAAACACACGGGGACACGAAGAAAGTCCAACAACTCGAGAAACTAACGTCGTTTCACGTAATTCCCATTAGACTTTGTCGTTGGCAACGATACTGCTGTTATAAACCCAAACCCCTATCGCTGGGTCGACCATTTGTCTCTCTGTGTGTGTGTGTGTGTGTGTGTGTGTGTGTAAATCTAACGCGCCACAAAGGATTTTGGCTGTTCCTAACTCGAGTCCTGGGAATCCACAGACAGGTCTGTCGCGTCCTAAAGTTTTCGATGCTCTACAACATGCGCATAATATTGGATTTGTTGAACCATTCGACCTATATACGAATTAATACAGAGGAGGGGAAATTATCATAAAGTTACAAGTATTGAAATAAATAAATAAATGGAATTGCATATGCTCGTTTCGATCAACAAGGTCGTCGAATCAGTCAAATAACAAATCTCTATGATTTGATCGACTGTGTATGGCGTTGTCTGTGTATGGCGTTCGACCTATATACGAATTAATACAGAGGAGGGGAAATTATCATGAAGTTACAATAAGTATTTAAATAAATAAATAAATGAATGGAATTGCAGATGCTTGTTTCGATCAACAAGGTCGTAAAATCAGTCAAATAACAAATCGCTATCCTTTGATCGACTGTGTATGGCGTTGTCTGTGTATGGCGTTCGACCTATATACGAATTAATACAGAGGAGGGGAAATTATCATGAAGTTACAATAAGTATTTAAATAAATAAATAAATGAATGGAATTGCAGATGCTTGTTTCGATCAACAAGGTCGTAAAATCAGTCAAATAACAAATCGCTATCCTTTGATCGACTGTGTATGGCGTTGTCTGTGTATGCTGTTCGACCTATATACGAATTAGTACAGAGGAGGGGAAATTATCATAAAGTTACAAGTATTAAAATAAATAAATGAATGGAATTGCAGATGCTTGTTTCGATCAACAAGGTCGTAAAATCAGTCAAATAACAAATTGCTATCCTTTGATCGACTGTGTATGGCGTTGCCTGTGTTTGCTATTCGACCTATATACGAATTAATGCAGAGGAGGGGAAATTATCATGAAGTTACAATAAGTATTTAAATAAATAAATAAATGAATGGAATTGCAGATGCTTGTTTCGATCAACAAGGTCGTAAAATCAGTCAAATAACAAATCGCTATCCTTTGATCGACTGTGTATGGCGTTGTCTGTGTATGCTGTTCGACCTATATACGAATTAGTACAGAGGAGGGGAAATTATCATAAAGTTACAAGTATTGAAATAAATAAATGAATGGAATTGCAGATGCTTGTTTCGATCAACAAAATCGTAAAATCAGTCAAATAACAAATCTCTATCCTTTGATCGACTGTGTATGGCGTTGCCTGTGTTTGCTATTCGACCTATATACGAATTAATGCAGAGGAGGGGAAATTATCATGAAGTTACAATAAGTATTTAAATAAATAAATAAATGAATGGAATTGCAGATGCTTGTTTCGATCAACAAGGTCGTAAAATCAGTCAAATAACAAATCGCTATCCTTTGATCGACTGTGTATGGCGTTGTCTGTGTATGCTGTTCGACCTATATACGAATTAGTACAGAGGAGGGGAAATTATCATAAAGTTACAAGTATTGAAATAAATAAATGAATGGAATTGCAGATGCTTGTTTCGATCAACAAAATCGTAAAATCAGTCAAATAACAAATCTCTATCCTTTGATCGACTGTGTATGGCGTTGCCTGTGTTTGCTATTCGACCTATATACGAATTAATGCAGAGGAGGGGAAATTATCATGAAGTTACAATAAGTATTTAAATAAATAAATAAATGAATGGAATTGCAGATGCTTGTTTCGATCAACAAGGTCGTCAAATCAGTCAAATAACAAATCTCTATTCTTTGATCGACTGTGTATGGCGTTGTCTGTGTATGCTGTTCGACCTATATACGAATTAGTACAGAGGAGGAGAAATTATCATAAAGTTACAAGTATTGAAATAAATAAATAAATGAATGGAATTGCATATGCTCGTTTCGATCAACAAGGTCGTCGAATCAGTCAAATAACAAATCTCTATGATTTGATCGACTGTGTATGGCGTTGTCTGTGTATGCTGTTCGACCTATATACGAATTAATACAGAGGAGGGGAAATTATCATAAAGTTACAAGTATTGAAATAAATAAATGAATGGAATTGCAGATGCTTGTTTCGATCAACAAGGTCGTCAAATCAGTCAAATAACAAATCTCTATCCTTTGATCGACTGTGTATGGCGTTGTCTGTGTATGCTGTTCGACCTATATACGAATTAATGCAGAGGAGGGGAAATTATCATGAAGTTACAATAAGTATTGAAATAAATAAATAAATAAATGGAATTGCATATCCTTGTTTCGATCAACAAAATCGTAAAATCAGTCAAATAACAAATCTCTATCCTTTGATCGACTGTGTATGTCGATCGAAGGTGCACAAAGGATTCTGGATGTTCCGAACAAGAATTCGTGGGATTTCACACACACAGTTCTGTCGCGTCTTAAAGGTTTCCATGCTATACAACGTGCGAATAATATTTGAATTTATTGAATGGTTTGGCAGATATAAGGTTGAATTTAGAGGGACAGCAATTATAATAAAATTACTAGCCAATGTTGATGGCCATTCTCCATGGAAAGAAATAAATATATTCGAGATATTATATGCCAAATATATTATACGCAATATATAGTAACAAAAAGTCGTATATTTTGTATATACAATATATTTATTGTATATCCATTGGATATACAGCATATTTATTGTATATCCATTACATACATATGTGAAATACAAAAATTATGCATCTACAATATATATTCTTTATATTTCATAATATGCGAATATTGTGCACTAAAATTTATATTGCGGTATGGTACAGAAAAAAATCTTGAAAAACAAAAAAAATTAAAAACAAAAAAAATATTGATTTTTGAAAGAGGTATTTGAAAATAATGTTTTAATATTCAGTTATAAATAAATACTGATAAATGCGCTCAACGAGGAATAGCAGCAGAAACTGAATTGTCCTCTGGCAGTAAACAAACCCAACTCTTTTTAGAGCTACATTACAAAACGTGAACAGCTCTTTTCAGAGCTTGGACGATTGTTCGTAATATACTTTTTTTAACCTCCCCTCCTCCTCCTAATCCTTGGGCGCTTGCCGTCGTACTAGCATAGTAGGTCACCTCCTGAACTCGATCAAAAATCAATCATCTTCTGTCTGTACTATGATTATTTAGTGATTTGAAAACTGCTGATTACAAAAAAACATGCTGTTTCAACAAAGTTATACCCCGAGGCTAATACCATTGATAATTATTTTTGGATTTAATTTAAAACGTGTTCAAAGTCAAGAGTAACTTCGGATGTCGGAAAAAAATGAAAAAAAGCTTATACAAGATTAAGGGAGCAATAACGTCACGAGCTTCGAAGTGTACCCTGTCAGTAAGGGAATGAATTGTTGACTGGAACGCGAAAGAATTGTAGTGTACCACGTGCAAGAGAGAAAGAGAGACGGTGCGAAAAACGGTCGGGTAGTGGTGCGTGACGTTAGAGTGGGGAGACCGAAGTCGTCAGCATCGTTTGTGGTGGGGGTAGACGAGGATCCTCAAATGGAGAGACTGCAGTTTGGTATTATCCACGGTCTCGTCAGCACCGCTTGCGCTCAAGAAATCTTCATTTCTGACATACGCAAATTTAACCTCGACTCATAGACGTTTTGAGAACATTGGTCACTGTTGCACCGAAACTTACACTTTATTCGCTTTGTTAAAAATAAATCATAATACGACATTTTCTAAACTACATATATGCTTATTGATACAATTCACAGTGTATAAATCGAAGAAAACACAATTCAACCGCATAACGCGATTGATTTATATACAAGTTTATAACTATTTTACATAAAAAATGATTTTTCAATAATTAATGTTAATAATATAATAATAATAATCATAATAATAATTTTTATCGTCTGCAGCTTTTCAAGTTCGAAAGGCGGGAGTCAATCCCAAATAAAAAGTCGCCTCATTCTTTCAAAGTTAGTTCGTCAAGTTAATACACTACGAATAAAACTTTGGCGCAATTATATAACGTAAAAAATAATGGATTGCTTCGTTGTATAAGAGTGATCAAGCACGTTTAGGATATTCACGGTGAAGGCGTAAATCGCGTATGTCGCGCGCACACCCGGCAGAGACTAAAAGTTGTAACGCCCGAGAGGCCGCTACGATCGAATAGGAAAGAGCGAGTGAGAGAGAGAAAGGAGTGAGTGAGACCGGCCAGCATAGAGAAGAGTAGCACTAGCGCACCAGTCGCTCGTCTGACTTCGCACCGTCTGGTCGTCGTTTAAGCATCGCGATACAAAACAATTTTTTTACGCGCGTTTCATTCTCGAGATCGTAAAAAAAAAAAAAAAATCACCGAGTTAATCGCGCTCAGTTTTTCAGTAAAAAAAAATCGTGAAATCGTCGGAGAGGTTTGAAAATTCGAAAAAAGCAACGTAAAAAAATCGCGAGTTTTGTTTTGTTTATAGTGACGTGAACTTCGTCGATCGTTACGATCCTTCTTTTGCGTTTGTTTATACTGTGAGTTTTGTGATTCTTGTGCAAAGTTTTTTTTTTTCGATATAATCGAGAGTGGAAAAAAAAACCTAAGATCATTAGAAAAAAAAATGACTATGAAGAAATCCGTTATGATGCCGGCATTTACGATTTGTGGCTTCATGCTCGTCGTTCTTGAGACGTTCACCGGCGTCGCTGCAATCACTGTGGATGCGAGAATACGCGAGGATCCCGATCTATCGCAGGTTAGACTGACAATCAATATTATCGATCTAATGATCTCTAATTAAAGAAGTTTATTCTCACACAATCATCTTTAATTTCTGTCTTGGAAAAAAATTGAAAAAAACAATCGAAAAGCTACGAGGACAAAATTTGATGTAAAGATTAAATACTAAAGAGGATATGGCAAATAGGGTCTGGACAAAAATATGTCAAGATTGATTTATTTAAGGCTGAAGATCGATATCATCGATCTAAAACGCAATAAAAAAAAGTTTTAAAGGCTCGAAAAAAATAGTTTATAAAGTGATAAAAGCCAAATTGACATATAGAGTGAATAGATAGACGTAGGGTATAGGGGATGTATAGGGTAGAGTAAAAACGAATGACGAATGACAGTGAGTTGAAAATAGAGATGAAATATTTTTCGTCATATCGAAGCGAAACACGTGTATAAAGTTTCAAATTATTTTGGTGAAACCAAAGACTGAAATTTTTCGCTGCATATTTTTTAAATTTTGTTGAAATTTCATTCTTTTCCGTTTTGGAATTCTTTTCGTTTTCTCACTTTCGCTGTTCGCCGTTTCGTGTTTTATCCTCTCCGAGCATCGACGGTTATGTAGCAAAGCAGTGGAGAACGGCAACGTAGCGGTTTTGCTCGTGGGTCGAGGTCGCCTGTCGAGCCGGCACACGGGACGAGACTGGCTTACGCGTTTGCCGGTCTGGATGCCTGACAAAAACATTTCTCGTCGTTTCGTCCCAAGTTGCAGTCTAGCGCGTAAACTCGCGTCCTTGGACTTGGCGAGTGAGAAAGTAGAGATGAAGCGATCCACTGATTGAATATATAGAACTTTTTTGTCAGAAAGAAATGCTTACAATTCATCTATAATTGATAATAATAATAATAGTAATAATTTATAAATAATGGAAAATTTATAACCAACTTATTTGCCTGTATTGGGTCAGGTCAGCGATCGAAAAAAAAAAATCGATTTTTTTTCTTTACGTACATAAATGCTTTACACAATTCATGTTGGAACTTATAAAATAAATCTTTGAAAAATTCTTGCTTAAAAAAAATTACATACGTTGGGGGTATGAAAAATTAAGTATGGAAAGAAACATTAAACAATAACGACTTTATAAACATATAATTAGAACAATACAATTAATAAAATCAATTTTATGGCTATGCAATAGCCATTTCAGTTAATTTTAGTTATTTCGATATATTCGAAATATATATCGAATACGATATTTCGATATATATCGATATAACTAAAATAAAATGATCGCGATTGTTCGATCAGGTGAATTTACGAGACAAGGGAGTCATTGCAAAGAACCTGATTGAAACATTTTATTAGTCTGCCATTGCCTGAAAAGCTCTACACACTTCACTGTAAAATCCGATATCGTCGCTAAGTGCCCAAATGCCGATGCATTGAGAAATCCAGGGTAATTACCTTGCTGGAAACGAGAGCTCGTAAAAGTATCGAGAAAATCACTGAGAAACTGGAGAAACAAAATCGATGTATTAAAATAAGAATGGACTCCATGAGAGAACATTAGATACGGAAATTTATCTCAACGGAATTACGAGAAATACGCGAAATGCTAAATCCGACATTTTCTCCTAACATTTTGAGATAAAGCTACTTTGAGTTAAACGCAGCGAATAAATCGTAGAAATGTAAAGGAGAATGGAAAAAAAATCCTGAAGACTTTAGAGGGAGAAAAAAGAAGTTTTTATTTTCGCTATAATTGGTAATTAATTTTATCGTCATGCTGAAAATGGTCCGTCGCAATTACCAATGAAAATCTAGAGAGAGGGAGAGAGAGAGAGGGAGA
The DNA here is from genome assembly GCA_963669185.1 of Dyspetes luteomarginatus. Lineage (NCBI taxonomy): Eukaryota > Metazoa > Arthropoda > Insecta > Hymenoptera > Ichneumonidae > Dyspetes > Dyspetes luteomarginatus. The sequence goes on from OY769906.1 coordinate 7,099,622, forward strand.
GCGATAGAGAGAGAAGGGATGAAGGGATGAAGGGATGAAGAGGAAAAGTTGAGAAGGCAATAAAGGACGAGGAAACTTCGAAAACGACATTTAGTGCTTTTTATCGGGCGTAAAACACGTCAAGTATAAAGTCGATGGTTGGGCGAGTACTCGAAACCGCAAAGAACACCCTCGCTCACCTTTATATAGGGGAAAAGTAGGGAAATATGGACCAGTGAAATATTTCTGTCTAAATTCAATTTTTTCGGTGTTAAATTTTTTGAGAGAGAGAGAAATTTATAAAATTCCAGGATTCAAATATTTTTTGCATTTTGTTTTTCAGTTAATTGTCAACACTCGTAATTTTATTTAATTTTAAGTATACGCAAATAAAGGGCAAAATGTCTGATTTTTTCTACTGTTAAAAATTTTTTAATGTATAAAAATAAAAATATAGAATCTGAACATTAATATTAATAAATAATATTAATAATAAATGAATAAAATTCTCGAATAAAAAAATTTGTTGCATGATTTTGTTTTTTTTTTGAGAATGCATTTAAAATCAACTAATTTAAAAATGCTGGGCCATATTTCCCACCTTTATCCTGCATAGTACAAAAAAATATAGTGCCATTATAAAATACACAGAGAGACACCTCTATATATCGCGTAAAACCAACACGCTACATTGCCCGTCTTCTTCCTTTTACGTTTTTTTTTTTTTTTACATTTTTTGCTTCCATGCTTTTTCACCCTCTTCCTTTTTTTTTTTTTTTTTTTTCATCCCCGTTTTGTTCTGTCGAACTCCCTGCTTCGTGTAACTTGCCTGAATAATCGAAGCACTCTCCCGGATGGTCGCAAACCCCCTCAAAGTGTCGATAGACCGGAAAGACTCCCTTACGCTTTTTATTGCGTCGAGCACGAGCTTTTGACGTTATAGTTAGAAACATTTAATCCTTTCAGGATCGTTTCACGAGAGTGGCAGATTTTTGGGTAAATTAAAGTTGTCAGATATTTCTGACGAAGAATTTAATTTTATGGTATTTATAATGAAGCCTTAACTTTTATTTAGCGTTTTATTTACAATGATTTTAAGTTTTTCATTGTAATAATAATAATAGCAAAAAAGCAACGAAATTATTTAAAATATATGTATAATTTTATATGAACTGGAAATATAATTTTCATTAGGTTTTTTTCCAAAACGATCAAGTTTTTTTTTTTTTTTTCATTATCCATATTGCACCTCAATTTTTGTTCTTTACGAGCATGTAAATCGGGAAAGACAAATCTCATTAATTATTTTGGCTTATTGAATCGGATTCGTAATTTTCCTAGTTTGTCATGATTAAGCCCTCGTGCCGCATCTGCAACTGACGCGCACTCGGTCGCTTGGTATTAAAAGAAAAAATAATAATAATAAAAAAAAAAACACCAGCTCAACCCTCCACTTCCGGTTTTCGAGCGTGCTACACACGCTCGACACGCACTCGACGCATCGGTTCTCACCATACTGTGCATTATGGGTGTATATATATATATATATATATATATATATATATATATATATATATATATATACCCATATTTGTGCTTATAGCGTACATCTATATATATATATATAGAGTCCTATCTGGTATTTCAAATTTGTTTCTCATTCTCTTTTTTTCCCTATCCAACTCTTTTTTTCGAGCTTATTGTTTCAATCGATTATATATATATACATATATATATATATGTAGACTAAATCATTGACACCCTGTTACCATGACGAGAGTCATTTCGAGTCACTCAGAGCTCCGGAAGAGCGCAAAATTTTTTGTAATCCCGGAGACGAACCATATGTCAATTTTTATCAAAGTAATCTGACATTTTTACATTAATTTTTCATATGTTTTATTTTATATTAAACGATAAAAGTGCTATATTACATCAAAAATCTTAAAAATTCAATTAAAAAAAAATAGTTTTAGAATTTTTTATTTATTTACTCGCCTCAGGATAGAAAAATTTGAAGAAAAAAGGCAACTAATACACGGATGGATCGAAAAATAATGTTTAAAAAATCCCAAAAAGTACTTTCAAAGGGGGAATTACAAGCGATATTATAGCTAATTATGCGAAACATCTGAGAGATTTGGGAAAAAGAGGCTCGTTTGACCGAGAAAGCCCCATATGTATGGAAAATAAGGAGATGAAGGATTCCATGATGGCTTCTTGTAGATACATACATATTTATATATATATGTGTGTGTGCAGGTTCAATATCGATATGTCACTCGAGATTTTCTCGTAGATTTTTATCTGCTATATATTCACGATGCTCGATACTCGTTCGAGTTAATCGTAAGATTTTCCTATGTACTGTACCGATTTTTACATATATATATATATATCTTGCCGCCGCCGCCGCCATTGCCGTGTACAAGAATCGGGCGTGGGATCACACAGGCGTTCACAGACACTCCTAGAAACTCGCTGAGAGGATGACATAGACACTCACGCACTCACAGATCCTCACAGAGAGTTATTTACGCATACATAGACCACTCACGTGAACACGTATGGGGGCGCAAAGACACTCACGTAAACACTTATGGGGGCGCAAAGACACTCACGTGAACACGTATGGGGGCGCAAAGACACTCACGTAAACACTTATGGGGGCGCAAAGACACTCACGTAAACACTTATGGGGGCGCAAAGACACTCACGTAAACACTTATGGGGGCGCAAAGACACTCACGTAAACACTTATGGGGGCGCAAAGACACTCACGTAAACACTTATGGGGGCGCAAAGACACTCACGTAAACACTTATGGGGGCGCAAAGACACTCACGTAAACACTTATGGGGGCGCAAAGACACTCACGTAAACACTTATGGGGGCGCAAAGACACTCACGTAAACACTTATGGGGGCGCAAAGACACTCACGTAAACACTTATGGGGGCGCAAAGACACTCACGTAAACACTTATGGGGGCTCAAAGACACTCACGTAAACACTTATGGGGGCGCAAAGACACTCACGTAAACACTTATGGGGGCGCAAAGACACTCACGTAAACACTTATGGGGGCTCAAAGACACTCACGTGAACACTTATGGGGGCGCAAAGACACTCACGTAAACACTTATGGGGGCGCAAAGACACTCACGTAAACACTTATGGGGGCGCAAAGACACTCACGTAAACACTTATGGGGGCTCAAAGACACTCACGTAAACACTTATGGGGGCGCAAAGACACTCACGTAAACACTTATGGGGGCGCAAAGACACTCACGTAAACACTTATGGGGTCGCAGACACGCACGTGAACACTTATGGGGTCGCAGACACTCACGTGAACACTTATGGGGGCGCAAAGACACTCACGTAAACACTTATGGGGGCGCAAAGACACTCACGTGAACACTTATGGCGGCGCAAAGACACTCACGTGAAAACGTATGGGGGCGGAAAGACACTCACGTAAACACTTATGGGGGCGCAAAGACACTCACGTGAACACGTATGGGGGCGCAAAGACACTCACGTAAACACTTATGGGGGCGCAAAGACACTCACGTAAACACTTATGGGGGCGCAAAGACACTCACGTAAACACTTATGGGGGCGCAAAGACACTCACGTAAACACTTATGGGGGCGCAAAGACACTCACGTAAACACTTATGGGGGCGCAAAGACACTCACGTAAACACTTATGGGGGCGCAAAGACACTCACGTAAACACTTATGGGGGCGCAAAGACACTCACGTAAACACTTATGGGGGCGCAAAGACACTCACGTAAACACTTATGGGGGCGCAAAGACACTCACGTAAACACTTATGGGGGCGCAAAGACACTCACGTAAACACTTATGGGGGCTCAAAGACACTCACGTAAACACTTATGGGGGCGCAAAGACACTCACGTAAACACTTATGGGGGCGCAAAGACACTCACGTAAACACTTATGGGGGCTCAAAGACACTCACGTGAACACTTATGGGGGCGCAAAGACACTCACGTAAACACTTATGGGGGCGCAAAGACACTCACGTAAACACTTATGGGGGCGCAAAGACACTCACGTAAACACTTATGGGGGCTCAAAGACACTCACGTAAACACTTATGGGGGCGCAAAGACACTCACGTAAACACTTATGGGGGCGCAAAGACACTCACGTAAACACTTATGGGGGCTCAAAGACACTCACGTAAACACTTATGGGGGTGCAAAGACACTCACGTAAACACTTATGGGGGCGCAAAGACACTCACGTAAACACTTATGGGGGCGCAAAGACACTCACGCATATACACTCACAGAACTGACAGAGGCTCACAAAGGCTCACAGAGGCTCACACAGGCTCACACAGATATTTGCAGCTATGCTTCGCTATACAATAAGCTATAATATACCCTGGGGTTGATGCGCGGAGCGTGTATAGGCCTCTCGTAGTATATATATATATATATATATATATATATATATATATATATATATATATATATATGCACATGCAATGGAAGTTGTGCATATAATCCATGATGACGTCTCAGATAAGATTACTTGCCAAGCCAATTCTAGTAGGGGATTCGTTTCCAGTGGCTGGATTGCACCAGTTACGATGATATATATATCTATATTTATATTTGCGACCTTCGATACGCAGCCTAGATCGATATTACGTATTATCGCGTGTCCATTACTGTTTCTATCGATCTCTTTTAGCCGCACCCGAGAATAATTTTTTTTTTTGTCATATTTTTTTTTTGTAAATCATATAATGTATATTCGTGAGAAACCGTCCTTAGTTTCGAGCTCACGAAGGTCAAAAGCTCAGTATGATCTTTTAGGTTATCTTGTTTTTTTTTTTTTTTTTCGAACACGAGATAAAACTTTTGACCTAAAATGACGAAATGATTTGCGATGATAACGAGCCAAATATTGTGAAATTTTACAAATAAACTTTTTTTCTCAATCGTCTTTCATGCAAATTTTTATTTATTTTTGTTCATTGATTTTGTGTCTTCAATAATCGTAAATATTCGTGAGAGAAAAGAAAAAGTTCGATTGGAGAAGGCACGAAGATCGAAAGCTCAACACTCAATTTTTTAAACAAGAGACGAAATTTTTTTTCATCCTGAAATGAAGACATCATGCGATGACGTAATGAAAATTACGAAACGTTCGAGATAAGTTGAGAAAAAAAAAATCGACAAAAAATGAAAGGGGATGAATTATACAATGTAAGGAGAATACAAGAGTGTGCAAGAGAGCTAGATAAATTCGAAACCGTAATTCAGACCAATCAAGGAGAGGAGAGTTCGGGTCAATTGGTTGGGCATCGTGACGCGGTCGTAGCGGAGGATACTTCGTTGGTAATTGATTAATTGAAGCGTGTCCACAGGGTTCTCTCTCTCTCTCTCTATCTCTCTCTTTCACTCTTCCTCCGGCTCTTGACTCACGAAAGGTTCGCAACGATATTGGGCAATCGGCAAACCACCGATCGTGCCCAACCAGCAATTTACCTTTCGTTTGCTGATCCACTGGGTGAGCACGTATCACGTCCACAGATGCACGGACAATAAACACATTGAATTTCTTTTTTCCCAGTAACGACGAAAAAAAAATTATAGATATGTAAAAGTGGATCAAAATTGTTGGTGAACGAAAATGAAAAATCAATTAAATTAAAGAATGAATATTATACTCAAAAAATGAAATTGAAAATTGAACGATAATTTGATAATGAAATTATCATAAAAATATTATTTGTTATGAAAATGATTTCAAATATTTGAATGATATATTTTTTCAATTAATATAATCGTGCCAAGTACGAAAAAAATTGAAAAAAAAATGAATAAAAAAATGTTTTAAATCGTTTAAGTTAAATTTTTTATTTAAATATTTTTCGTCGTAGAAAAAACGCATTTGATTCAAAATAACATTTGAATTCATATTTTAAATTGCATGAGATAAATCGATTTCCGGGCCTTCGCTCTCTCCCTCTCTCTCTCTCTCTCTCTTCTCACTCACTCACTCACTCTGTATGATTTGACGAGAAATTCGATAGTCAGATAGTGGTCGATTCAATACCTTATGTATATTACGTCAAATGCACAGGATCTCGCTGTGGTCCAATTTTGATTTCATTTCAATCTCCGGTGACCGGGAAAACTTGTCAGAGAAAAGATTATTCAACCCGGAAAAGGCTTCGAAAAAAGCCGAAGAAAAATATGGAAAACGAAGATAAAGATGATGGAAAAGTATGTGAAAAAAGAATCCATAATAATAAAAGTCATCTGTTTCCAAGTTTCATGTTTTCATTAACACATTTCACGAGAACAGAGAAGACATTTCAGATCACATTTTACGAGTTAACTGAATAAATTACTTAAATAATTTTAACTCGGTAATGAAATCATTAATGATTCTGCGGACCTTTTTCTGGAATCGTAACTATAAATTCACTTGTGAAAATTCACGAATTGAATTAACGACTTTTGTCGATTAAGAGAATTTCCTTATCACGTCCTTTATTCCAACAGCCATGCAAAATTTCTGTACAATTTTTTTTTTTTTCGTTCTTTTTCATAATATCACAAAAGAAAAAAAAATATAAAATCGTACGCAACTTTTTATTATCTGTATGATTAACCGCAATAAGGTCGTTGCTTCTGAAATAAGAATGATGAAGAGAAATGAACCAAGACCCGCATCGTATACTTCTCCCTCTCATGGTGAAATCAATCAATCCTGATTCACCGGTGATTAATTCAATGAGTAATTACTGATGCTGGGTCGCCCTTGCTCTTGCCGACACTTTGGATAAACGTACGCAGTTGTAAATATATAATATAATATATAATATAATATATAATATAATATATAATATAATATATAATATAATATATAATATAATATATAATATAATATATAATATAATATATAATATAATATATAATATAATATATAATATAATATATAATATAATATATAATATAATATATAATATAATATATGATATACGGTTTTAAAAAAAATTTGCATTTTTTATTTTGAAGAAATACGAATGTTTGCTACTTTACTTGAATAATTTTTAAGTTCGGATGAACGAAATGTTTATTTTTATTTTTTTCGTCAGAATTGTAGGAATTTTTTGCGACAGTCATTTGTTTTTGTGGCTGCGGCAGCATGGAATGCCCCATATACTCTTGTATGAATCAATAAATGAATAATTGATATATGCATATATATATATATATATATATATATATATATATAATTTTTTTTTGAACGTTCTATCTATTTACATATATTTTTCATTGGCGAGCGCGCATTTCTTGCTCGCATCCTCTCAGTTCCTTCTCGCCATTACATGGCGTGTGACGAACCCCCAACACAGCGGAGATATCGATTCCCCTTATATAGGAACAATCGAATTCGATTGATATAAGCCTGAGCGCAGTCTGACGCGTAATTGGAGAGGCTCCGCTTGTACTGGAATATATATATATATATATATATATATATATATATGTGTGTATTTATGTATATATGTATTTATAGTGCATGAATATATATACAAGGATTGAGAGTCAATTTTCGTCACGCTCTATTGCTCTTGCTCGGTTTCTCGTCTCGTGTGATCTCATCGTTCTCAAATGTGAACGTCTATATATATACATATATAGTATAATGAAAATTGTTCGCAGCCTCATCCTTCCGTATTCAATTCACGAATTGTTTGACGATATACAAACATGGTGAAAAAAAATCGATGGAATTTGTTGCCAATAGAGCAAAAAAAAAAAAATAAACAGTCAAAAATGCATTCTTTCATGTAGGAGAATTAAATTAATTTAACAAAAATAGTAATTTATCAATCTCAACCCTAACGATTTTCACGCAAGATTAGAACTTTTTGAAATTGCTTACAGTGACAGTGCATGGCTGGAGATCGGAGTGAGTTCCTTAAAAAATGAGCCGAAGCAACATTTTGGTGAATTTTGGGCTCAGGGGTCAAACCCTCCCTCTGCGCGGGCTCAATCGGCGTTTTTTGCCTATTAATTCGTGAAAAATTATAATTAATCTTCTAGATAAGTCAATTTTCTTTATGGAGGAAAAATTGCAGCTAGGAAAAGTGTTATTCTTTTTAAGTGACATTTTTCATTTTTTCATGTTTGTTTTTTTTTTTTTTTTTATTCCATCCGTATACATATATGATGAAACATCGCTGTGGTTTGTATTGGCCACACATAAGTGTCAGAAAAGTTGGTGAAAATGGCTTAAAAATTTTCCTCCTGCTGAAAAATATCAGCCAAGTTTTTTTATTCTGCCGCCACGTTTTCTCACTATATTTTATTTATCTCAATTTCTTACTGCGTACGTTCTCGTATTACGTTAGCATGGGCGTAAACTGTATAACAAGCGTATTTTTCTCCCGACAGGGATTTTCGAAGGAAACTCGGCTGGTAGTCAAACTACACGTAACGCATATTGTATCGTATAAAAATCCCGAGGGCTTGCGTGTTTATACATTTCATAAATAGAACACGCATATGTGAGATAGTATAAATCGCACCTGAAATTGTTTAGCACGATATGTGTAGAGCGAAACGAGATCGTATGTGTGGTAGCACGAGCAGAAAACGTGTAATGCATTGAAAATTCAACTCATCCGTACGAGCCGTTTTCGATGAAACTTTTGACTGGAAAAATTTTAATGTGTAATAAAATCGAGGGAATATCATAAAAAAATTATCAAGGCTCTCTAAAAATTATTATGAAAAAAATTATTTTCAATTAATATTTTTTCATTATTATATTACTTAAATTTAATTTAATCTTATTGGATTTTTTCATGATTTATTTAATTCATATTGGAGGATATATAAAATGCATTTGAAGAGTAAAAAAAAATATCACATCAACTTAATTATTTAAATGACATTTATTTATTTTATATAGTTTGCCTATATAGTTGCATTGAAAATTCAACTCATCCGTACGAGTCGTTTTCGATTAAACTTTTGACTGGAAATTTTTTAATGTGTAATAAAATCGAGGGAATATCATAAAAAAATGATCAAGGGTCTCTAAAAATTATTATGAAAAAAATTATTTTCAATTAATATTTTTTCATTATTATATTACTTAAATTAAATTTAATCTTATTGGATTTTTTCATGATTTATTTAATGCATATTGAAGGATATATAAAATGCATTTGAAGAGTAAAAAAAAATATCACATCAACTTAATTGAACTTTGAATTTATTTAAATGACATTTATTTATTTTATATAGTTTGCATATATAGTTGCATTGAAAATTCAACTCATCCGTACGAGCCGTTTTCGATGAAACGTTTGGCTAGAAAATGTTTAATGTGTAATAAAAACGAGGGAATATCATAACAAAATTATCAAGGCTCTCTAAAAATTATTATGAAAAAAATTATTTTCAATTAATATTTTTTCATTATTATATTACTTAAATTTAATTTAATCTTATTGGATTTTTTCATGATTTATTTAATTCATATTGGAGGATATATAAAATGCATTTGAAGAGTAAAAAAAAATATCACGTCAACTTAATTGAACGTTGAATTTTAAAAAAGTACTTTTATTTATTCTATATATAGTATACTTTTGTATTCTCTCTATATATATAGTATATATAGTATCGTGATCAGGTAAAATTTTATTATGCTCGTCTGTTAAAAAATTTACGATAGTATTTATTGATATACGATTTTCGATATATATATATATATATATATATATATATATATATATATATATATATATATATACGTAGGTAAATTTAACGTAGAAGACTTATATGCGATCGACCGATTTACTCGGTTGAGCAAACGTACGGTAACGTGTACAGTGTTTTATTATCGTTTCTCCCATGTATATATATATATATATATGTATGTATATTCCAGAATGGAATTGGATTAATCCACCTAGGATATATCTGCGGCATTTCGGATTCGAATCCGCGAATTCTCCACGCGGTGTCTGAGAGAGCTTTGGTCCATCTGCCATTCCAAATAGCCCTGCATATCCTCTCCTCTATGCCCACTTCTTCCATATGTATATATCTACAGACTGCAGCAAAATCGATCATTTTGCCTCAAAAGCAAATAAATGTTTCTTGTAAAATAAATTTCACTAGATTATCTTATGAAGAAGTAATTACTCTGACATTAGAGTAATTTAATCTCAATAGTTGTTAATTTTATGTGAAATTTTATCCTCTCCACGAATTATTCGTCAAAGATTTGTTTATTTTTAATAAAATAATTTAATTAATTATTTTCCAATAATTGCGTTAATTAATTAGAGTGTAAATTTTAAGATATTTTGTGGGAAAACTTGTCATTTTATTAAATTTAAATGTAGTTGAGAAATTCGATTTTTCATGGTTATAAAAAAATATATAATAATTTATCTTTTGTGCATGATTTACGTCAGGATAATCATATTTCCGATATATTTTCATATATCATGCGAGCCCTGTACTTGGTTTGAGCGATTCACGCGCGTATAATGGATGTTTGCCTGATTGTGAGTGGTCTGTGTGAGTGTCAGTGAGTCTCCATGAGTGCCTGCGAGTGTCCAGTTGAGTTTACTTTATTATTATGTCGAGAGGCATTGGGCACTGTTGTCATGCCTCATCCCCATCATCATCTTCTGTCTTAGTGAGTGTGTGAGTGTTTGTGAGTGCTTAAAACTCTAAACAAATATTATGCATGCACTATTCCATGACACTTTATCATTGCCATCTGTGTCAGTATCTGTATGAGTATTCGCCTCCGGTGGGCCTGTCAGTTCCGAATCAAAACGATATCAGTTATAGTTTTTGTGGCACATCATGCATTAACATTGTCTGTGTCAGTGACTCTGAAAAAGATTATTGCCTAAATCTAAAAAAATATTTGCCGTGGCACGATATCAAAGGTGTGAGTGAGGGTGTCTGGGAGGGTTTAAATAAATGAATAAATAAATAAATATTTGCAATGGTGCTCGAGCATGACATGAAGGTGTGAGTGTGGGTGTCTGTGAGGGTTTAAATAAATAAATAAATAAATAAATATTTGCCATGGTGCTCTAGCACGACATCAAGGTGTGAGTGTGGGTGTCTGTGACGGTTTAAATAAATAAATAAATATTTGCCATGATGCTCTAGTACGACATCAACGTGTGAGTGAGGGTGTCTGTGAGGGTTTAAATAAATAAATAAATATTTGCCATGGTGTTCTAGCAGGACATCCAAGTGTGAGTGCGCGTTTCAGTGTGTTAGTGAGTATCAAAGTCTAAATATATTCGGCACGGTGCTGTGGCACGTAATTTCTGCGATCTGTGTTAGTGTACGTGTCAGTGTGTCACTATTTGTCAGTCTCAGGGATGTCTGTGAGTGTCTGTAAGGGCTTGTTAGTGTCCGTGAGTGTCTGTGAGTATCTACCGAGCTTTTACTTTCTTATTATGCAAATTTTTATTTTGATTTATTTTTTTATCAAATTGCATATTGTTGGCACAACATTGCACGTTATACGATATACAGAATGTGGCAAATGCTACAATTGTATATATGATACTATTATAGAAACGTCTCTTGGTGCGCAGAGTTGGACATTGAGCGGATACGATGGCCTAGAGCTTTGCCAATTTCGAACGGTTTTACCCTCCTCCGCTATGCTTGCATTGAAATCGATGCACTTCGAATTTATACCGTGACCGCAGATAGTACCGAATTTCGAGCCATTTCGGTTTTGGCTCTGCGGGTGTGGTGAATGGTTGTGTGGCAAGGGAGAAGGAGATCCTGTGAGATTTCCTAGCGCGAGGACGAAATGCACAAGGCGTCGATTTATATATATATATATATATATATATATAACCGTTAAATCGGTTCGATTGACCGAGGGATTGTCGGCGAAGGTTTCTCTCCGACACTCTCGGACTTCCGGCCAACCCGGAAGTGAGTTTGGTCGCTTTGAATGGGGAAGTAAATTCACTGATTAGACTATAAACGAGCGTGGTACATTGAAGAAGACCCAAACAAGTCTTGAAAGGATCTTCAGCTTTGTATCAATCTTACCAAAAGTGAATATATAAATTTGGTGAATAAAATAATTTTTAAGTATACCATTCAAGATAATTCCATTTGAATGAACTATAGGGATAATTATTATTTAATAAATTTGAAAAAAAAATAATATCTGACATTTTTTAACTTGCTGGAATAATTTTTATTTAATTCGATTACAGTTCTTTTTATGGTGGTGTGAAATTTGAATTTCATGGATATTAAATTTACGATAACGACTCTTGCAAGGCTATGTTTGGCTTTTGTCCAGTCGCTCGCATTTTCCAATCATCCCCCAATCTCTCTATATATAAGATGAAGATGAATATAAGATTTGGTGAATAAAATAATTTTTAAGTATACCATTCAAGATAATTCCATTTGAATGAACTATAGGGATAATTATTATTTAATAAAATTGAAAAAATTTTAATATCTTACATTTTTTAACTTGCTGGAATAATTTTTATTTAATTCGATTATAGTTGACTTTTTTGGTGGTGTGAAATTTGAATTTCATGGATATTAAATTTACGATAACGACTCTTGCGAGGCTATGTTTGGCTTTTGTCCAGTCGCTCGCATTTTCCAATCATCCCCCAATCTCTCTATATATAAGATGAAGATGAATATAAGATTTGGTGAATAAAATAATTTTTAAGTATACCATTCAAGATAATTCCATTTGAATAAACTATAGGGATAATTATTATTAAATAAATTTGAACAAATTTTAATATCTTACATTTTTTAACTTGCTGGAATAATTTTTATTTAATTCGATTATAGTTGACTTTTTTGGTGGTGTGAAATTTGAATTTCATGGATATTAAATTTACGATAACGACTCTTGCGAGGCTATGTTTAGCTTTTGTCCAGTCGCTCGCATTTTCCAATCATCCCCCAATCTCTCTATATAAAATGAAGATGAATATAAAATTGATTGATTGAAGATTGAATATAAGATTTGGTGAATAAAATAATTTTTAAGTATACCATTCAAGATAATTCCATTTGAATGAACTATAGGGATAATTATTATTTAATAAATTTGAACAAATTTTAATATCTTACATTTTTTAACTTGCTGGAATAATTTTTATTTAATTCGATTATAGTTGACTTTTTATGGTGGTGTGAAATTTGAATTTCATGGATATTAAATTTACGATAACGACTCTTGCGACTCTTGCGAGGCGAGTCCAGTCACTCGCATTTTCCAATCATCCCCCAATCTCTCTATATATAAGATGAATGTGTGCATAGTGCGGAGAGCTAGTTTAAGATAGTTGAAGGCCTGCGGGCTTTTCGCTTCGCGAGACAGAGGTGACAGGTCAGAATCCGACGACAGTGTGTGTGTGGCGACAATTTCGGATGTTTGAATGACCACGATGAATTTCTTCGACCAATCAATACGTCGGTATTCCGAGAGATCCTCTCAATATAGAGAAGTGAAGATGGGAGAAGATGAAAGTTTGCCAGTGACGTGGCTATAAGAACTTTTTGTAGATTCGATCGAATACTCTACAAATTTTCGTTTCATTTTCTAGATATATTCTAGAATTCTAGAATATATTTATATAATATATATATTCTAGATATATTATAGAATTCTAGATATATCTAGAATATATTCTAGATTTTGTTTAAATTATTTTTCTTTGTCCCATCCGGGTTTTCCTGAAGATTTTTTTTTCTTTTTATGATGATAATGATTTGTATGACTCTATAAATGAGTGGAAGATGCAAATTTTTAATTTTTTTAACCACGAAGCTATACCATCCAGGTCACTCGGCAGAGCCTTCATTACCGTCAAATTTTCTGGACTTTTTTGTAGGACCTTTTACCGTTAATTTTTCCAGGACTCTCGAGAGTATGTGAAAAAAAATGTATAGGATTAAAATAAAAATAGACCAAGAGTCCACTAAGATATAAAAATAAAATACATTACTCAAACGCGAGTAGGGGGGACTTTGGATTTTTTTTTTTATTTTTTCATCAAACGGTACGAATATTTTTACGATTTTTTCATATATATATACGAAGAGCTTTAACAAAATCATATTGAGATGATTCAAAAAATGATGATATAATTATCAAATATGAATTCACATATTTCAGTGATGATTAAAAATTTATTTAATTCTCGGACTCTCGAGAGTATGTGAAAAAAAATGTATAGGATTAAAAAAAAAATAAACCAAGAGTCCACTAAAATATAAAAATAAAATACATTACTCAAATGTGAGTAGGGGGGGACTTTGGATTTTTTTTTTTTTTTTCATCAAATGGTACGAATATTTTTACGAATTTTTCATATATATATACGAAGAGCTTTGAGAAAATCATATTGAGATGATTCAAAAAATGATGATATAATTATCAAATATGAATTCACATATTTCAGTGATGATTAAAATTTTATTTAATTCTAGGACTCTCGAGAGTATGTGAAAAAAAATGTATAGGATTAAAATAAAAATAGACCAAGAGTCCACTAAAATATAAAAATAAAATACATTACTCAAACGCGAGTAGGCGGGGACTTTGGATTTTTTTTTTTTTCATCAAACGCTACGAATATTTTTACGATTTTTTCATATATATATATACGAAGAGCTTTGAGAAAATCATATTGAGATGATTCAAAAAATGATGATATAATTATCAAATATGAATTCACATATTTCAGTGATGATTAAAAATTTATTTAATTCTCGGACTCTCGAGAGTATGTGAAAAAAAATGTATAGGATTAAAAAAAAAATAAACCAAGAGTCCACTAAAATATAAAAATAAAATACATTACTCAAATGTGAGTAGGCGGGGACTTTGGATTTTTTTTTTTTTTCATCAAACGGTACGAATATTTTTACGATTTTTTCATATATATATATACGAAGAGCTTTGAGAAAATCATATTGAGATGATTCAAAAAATGATGATATAATTATCAAATATGAATTCACATATTTCAGTGATGATTAAAATTTTATTTAATTCTAGGACTCTCGAGAGTATGTGAAAAAAAATGTATAGGATTAAAATAAAAATAGACCAAGAGTCCACTAAAATATAAAAATAAAATACATTATTCAAACGCGAGTAGGGGGGACTTTGGATTTTTTTTTTTTTTTTTCATGAAATGGTACGAATATTTTTACGAATTTTTCATATATACGAAGAGCTTTGACAAAATCATATTGAGATGATTCAAAAAATGATGATATAATTATCAAATATGAATTCACATATTTCAGTGATGATTAAAAATTTATTTAATTCAATAGAGATATCTTCGTCGAGACATTGACTGGGAACCGGGAGGACATTTGTCGAGTTGAATTCTGGCGGATAATTGAGGAGGAACGTCATAGGGTAAATTCATCAGTAAATTAACGCTTAAGAGTCAGACCCAGTGAATAAACATCCGTGTTAAATTCTTTATACACATAGATATTTTTCGCTTGAGAGTGTTCATTTACCAGTCTTGACCATTCACTGGTAAGGTTAACTTGTACGTATAGGACGACTCATCGCATCACGTGAAGCGAGTCTCGATAACGTACGAAAAAATGATTCACGACAGTCGACGACAAGTGCGAGAGAGAAAAAAATATATAGATTGTCAGAGAACAGCTGTATAAAGACATATATATATAGCATATTTGCTGCGAGAATTTTATATATATGTATATATATATATATATATATATATATATATATATATATAAAATTCTCGCAGCATCGAGACCTCAGCAAACTTCTTCTCTGATGCATCTATAAAACTTTCACGTTTCTGTTCGAATTCTTGCATTCCACTACGATGACACGACATCGTCTATATTTTCCTTCCCTTCTCTCATTCGTCATTCCAGTTTTAGCTACATCGACTTGCTCAATACGTTCCCATTTCTTCTCGATTTTATACTCGACCAATTTTCTGAAAAAATAAAAGATTTGAAATGTAAATTATAAAATGAATATAATTTTGAATTAGTCCACCGAATGGAGCAAAATCATTAAATTTTAATAAATGCTATTACAAGCGGAAAGTTAATCCAATTTTAATCAATAATAATGATGATAAATGTTAATATAAAATTTAATTACCTTGAAAATTTTGTCAAATATTTTTCGATATAAATCTCCGTCTAATTGATAAGCTCTGGGCTGTTTTAACATCGTCACGTATAGCTCGAAACTGTTGAAGCGATATGGGCCTATCCTGTTCCTCTCATTGAACGGCTCTCTCGTGTGACACAGAGAGGAGTCCAAAGGGGGCACAGGGAGGAGGAAGATGAGGAGAGAAGAGCGTCGGATATATAGTATAAACCGAGGTGTTAAGCGAGGATGAGACATGATTACCTCCTCAATTACGTGCTCAATGCCGCCCTCGCACGTTGCCTCCATAATTCATACAGTGTCACACTTGTATATACATATATATAATATCCCATTCGTAACAATATATATATTCGTGTTATATATATATATATATATATATATATATATATATATATGATATCCCATTTGCGACAATATATATATATATATATATATATATATATATATATATATATATATATATATATATATATATGTATATACATATTTATTGTACAGTAGATGCGTGTATTTGTGATGGTGTAAATGCGTTATCGGTGTACTTGGCTCGTCTGAAATCTCCTCGAAAGATCTTTTGTCCATCTCACAATGAAGCTTCTCGTTATCCACTCAATCGATAATACAATTTATTTGTCTATCTATCGTCACATTTTTTCGCAAATTTTTCCTGACGAAAAGAATTATTTGCTGAAGGAAAAAAATATATTGGCGAAATTGTGCCAATTGGCAATTGCATTTGGAAATGTTCTCAATGGTACGATAATTTCCAAGGATTTATCTGACACTCTCACGATGAATAGAGTGTGCTATTCGTAAAATGAAAAATTCGGTAAATGCGATTATTTTTGAATTTTTGTTAGCTGATTCGTAAGGGAAATGAATGAATATGATTTATGTAGAGAATTCAAAATAAGAATCAAAATTTTGATGTTTTTTTTTTCTTTCTATTTTATTGCAATTTCACAATGAAAAATTGGATTTTTCTTAATTTTTGCATATTCGATCATAACTATATTTTTATTTCGGTAATTTAACATTTTTAAATTCGTCTGCATGATAAATTTAATTTTTTATAAATATTTATTTTTAAAGTCTACCGAAGTTACATGATGATTGAATTAATTCCTAATTTAGCTGGAAAATATTTGCAAGATCTACTTGTAGTTTGATCGAGTATGCCGACAAGTCAATATATGTACGCGAGGCGACACAGCTCTCAATCTGTGAATTCTGGGAACAAAAGGGTTGGAATATTTGAGTATTTCTCGGTATTGCTGGGTGTCGAGGTGGTTCAATCGAGAGCGAGAGGAAAAAAAAGAGAGTGAGTGAGTGAGTGAGTGAGTGAGTGAGTGAGTGAGTGAGTGAGTGAGTGAGTGAGTGAGTGAGTGAGTGAGTGAGTGAGTGAGTGAGTGAGTGAGTGAGTGAGTGAGTGAGTGAGTGAGTGAGTGAGTGAGTGAGTGAGTGAGTGAGTGGGTGGGTGAGTGAGTGAGTGAGTGAGTGAGTGAGTGAGTGAGTGAGTGAGTGAGTGAGTGAGTGAGTGGGTGAGTGAGTGAGTGAGTGAGTGAGTGAGTGAGTGAGTGAGTGAGTGAGTGGGTGGGTGAGTGAGTGAGTGAGTGAGTGAGTGAGTGAGTGAGTGAGTGAGTGGGTGGGTGGGTGAGTGAGTGAGTGAGTGAGTGAGTGAGTGAGTGAGTGAGTGGGTGAGTGAGTGAGTGAGTGGGTGGGTGAGTGAGTGAGTGAGTGAGTGAGTGAGTGAATGGGTGAGTGAGTGAGTGAGTGAGTGAGTGAGTGAGTGGGTGAGTGAGTGAGTGAGTGAGTGAGTGAGTGAGTGAGCGAGCGAGTGAATGGGTGAGTGAGTGAGTGAGTGAGTGAGTGAGTGAGTGAGTGAGTGGGTGGGTGAGTGAGTGAGTGAGTGAGTGAGTGAGTGAGTGAGCGAGCGAGTGAATGGGTGAGTGAGTGAGTGAGTGAGTGAGAGTGAGTGAGTGAGTGAGTGAGTGAGTGGGTGAGAGAGAGAGAGAGAGAGAGAGAGAGAGAGAGAGAGAGAGAGAGAGAGAGAGAGAGGAGAAAAGGTGAATACAGTGGGCAATAATTCCTCAATTATTTGGTCAACCACAAAACGGTGCTGTGAAGCATTTATTATACACATACAGATCTGCTATAGTGCAGTTGTGCTATTATGGGGGCGTACAAACGAGAATTATGGAGGCTTCTACAGTTTATTCTCTCTCTCTCTCTCTCTCTCTCTCGCTCTCACCCACGCACACACACACACTTTCTCTCGCTCCCTATTCTATTCCGCTCTTCTGTTTCTATTGAACAACGCACTTGACTATGGATTCATTCGCTAATACTCGTAAATATCATTCGCATGAATAACTCACAAATTGATTGTACGGCAGTGTCATCAACCGCGGTTAATGTGGCTTCATCTATTATTGAAGGAACGTGAATAGCATTTGAAGCGAGAGCGAAATTATGTGTGCATATATATATATATATATATCGCAGCCTACTTGCCATGCACCACAAAAACCCACGAAAATCATGCGAATTTAATTTTTCTCTTGAACCGTCAGTTGATCTCAATAGGGAAAGAGTGAAAATTTGATTAAAGAGATGCCACATTTATGCCAGCAGAATATTTGATAAAAAATGCATTTTTAAGAGAAATATTTAAATTTTTTCACGAATTGAATAAATTTATCATTTTAGCAATATTTTTTTTAAACATATAAAATGCACAATTTTATCAATTATTTGAAAACAATAACGATCCTTATTATTACTTTTCTCTTACTGTTTATTGTAATAAAAATAAAATATATTTATAATTTTTACAACTTCCAACAAAATTTACCAGACCTAATATAAAAAAATCGGTGAAAACAAATAATTTAATAATAATTTTTTCTTCAACTGTCTTCAAATTTCTGTCAATCAGATTTTTTGTTTTTTTCATAAGATACATCTTGGTATCAAAAAATCAAAACAGAGATTCTAAGAGTTCATTTCAAATTTCGAAATTGGTGCTCAATTTTTTTATTCGATTTTTTAAATTATTTCATTTTTATGACATCATTTTTCTTAAGTACAGAGTGTACAAATCGAAGCAATTTTCGTCGAGATGAATTTCAGTAGTTTCGAAGGCTGTATTTCTCGTCGTATTACATATATATATATATATATATTAGTGTTGCTCCAACGGAGAGGAATTATAGCGCTGGATGCACGTGTGACCACGTATGCAAATTCATGTGACGTATGACGTGCTTGCATGCGTTCTTGCTGTGTCTGTGTGTGTCTGCTATGTCGGTGCATGTATGTATATATATATATATGTATGTGTGTGTGTGTGTTTGTGAGTGAGCGTCAGCAGGAGAGAAAATCGGAATCGGCTGTGACGTTCTCTTTCTCGCTCTTCAAATCCCGAGATCACTCTCGTCTTTTCCCCCGAAAAAACCAACGCGATTTATATGCTAATAGAAAAGATCCCAAGCTTCCCCCTCCCCTTTTTGTCTTTTTGCGTCAAATTACCATAATATCAATTCGTATCGATCGATCATTCGTGAACTGGATTGTGTTTAAATTTCGTCTCCACCGAAAAAAATTCTCCTCGATCACGATTACTATTGTACTAAATATACATTTTATAATTCTATACGGTAAGATAATAAGCAAAAGTACAAGTTTTTCCAGAAAACACGGAATTCATAAGAACTTTAAAAAATCGTTTGAACATCATCATACAATGTGTACAATTGGTACAAAAGTTTTTTTTTTAAAACAAAAATCCAAATAATATTTCATCAAGGCCAATTTAAAATACATATAGATATAGGTATAGTAAGAACTTTAAAAAATCGTTCGAACATCATCATACAATGTGTACAATTGGTACAATTTTTTTTTTTAAAAACAAAAATCAAAATAATATTTCATCAAGGCCAATTAAAAATACATATAAATGGTCTAAAATGTTATTTTTTTCATGTATTTTTTAACATTTGGAAGTTTCGTAAAGGAAGAGGATAATTATAATGAAAATAAATTGGAATAAAAATGTGAAACTAAATTCACTACATTTTTTAATTGGATTTTTTTTTTTCTTTTTTTTTTCAAGATTTTTATATTTTCTGCAAGATTCACCAGCGATTATATAATGCTTAAAGCGAGTTAAATAAAAATGCATGCCGTTTTGCTGAGCAAAGTTTATTTTGTACTCCCTAATTACTTTATGGTTTCGAAAGCTTCGTGCAACGGTTCACTCGATTCTCTTCATCACTATTACGTATAGATATAAATCTCGTTCTGAGTCTGTTTCACTCCGTCCTTTCTCATCTCCCATGGGGCTGTTGAGCGTCTTCCAATTTTGGTAGACGCTTTGGCCATTTGCTCTTTACCCCCCTTCCCTCTCTCTCTCTCTCTCTCTCTCTCTTCCGGTAGAGCTTCCTCGACCATGTTCTCGATTAGTCTGGGTTTATTAAATAAAGCCCGATTTCCATTAGCCATATATATATATATATATATATATATATATATATATATATATGTATATGTATATCAGGCGAGTTCTCAATCACCTCAATCATAATATAGTCGCCCTCTCTCTCTCTCTCTTTCTCACTCACTTGATTCTCATCATTACTGCTGTACGAATCCGCAGTTTTTAACGTATAAATAGTGCACCAAGTGCAAAATTCCTAAAATAATTTCGTTCAAATACATAACATATTTGCTCGAATAAAATAGGACATTTTTTTTTCCATGATAAATTCTAAATGATTAAAAACCAAAATTGATCGATCAATATTATGCCCGATTCAAATAAAAATCTTCTCAAATTGAATAAATTTAATTCAATCCCATTGAACTTTTATTGGAGTGTTGAAAAAATTGCTGTTGATCAAATAAAACTCATTTGTTTATCAATTTTTAAATTTTTCATCGTCTCCAAATAGTTTTCCATTTAATACCAAACACATTTTCCCATTCATTTTTTTTTCTTAATGGATAAAATTTTATAAATTAAATTAATGGAATTCCATGAACTCGGATTAATTTTTTTATAATTAAAAAAACAAAAAAACAAAGCAAATTTGGATCCAAGTACTTTAATTTGCATCTTGCTCAACTAGTTTACCATCAACCCTACATAAATTTTTGTCCACTTTTGAAGCAAGCCACTTTAACTCCATTTTATCGTGGTAACCACGATTTGATGCACCTGTAGCAATATCCAAAATCTACACGGTCGTTACGAGCGTGTTGCCCATATAGCAGAGCTAATATGCGTTGACTATACGTCTCTCGTCAGTGTCCAAAAGCTGTTCAATCCTCGATTGCCCGCATGAGCCTTCAAGCCTCTGTGACGTCATATGTGTGCGTGTGTGTGTGTGTGTGTGCTGGATTAAGCGCCGTCTGTAGGACTTGAGTGGCTCTTGAGGGTGAGTTGGGTGGAATCGGTAATCAAGGCAATGGTGGATCCACGTGCTACATCGGCTGTGATTCACCCAACGCTAGAATACAGCCAGACATGGTAACTCTCCGCTCGGTATGGCAAGCATCACGCACTCTCACGTCGACTTGGTGATCTATCCGATGGTGATCGATGTAAAGACCTTTGTACGTACACATATATATATATATATATATATATATCTGATCTTGAATTCTCGTATGTTTGTAGGATGGTTTCGTAACAGCTAAACCCTTAGTATATATATATATATACATTAAGGGTTTAGCTGTTACGAAACCATCCTACATACATACGAGAATTCCAGGTGAGTTGGGACATCATGGAAGATGGGTCAATACTAACATTTAATCCTCGATCAGCAAACATATTTTTATTGACGCGGTCAGCAATCTGGGTCGTTTCAGTTTATATTATTTCACGTTCTAGACTTAAAAAAAATCTACCAAAATTCTGGGTCATTTTTGAGAATTCTCGTCTAAAGTTTAAACCTAATTGTGAGATTGATCTAAAAGTTTATACTCAAATCTTGATAGTATTGATCTTGAATTCGAACGTTTGTTGAAATTGAAGTTCAAACTCAAGATTAAACTTGCAAGTAAAAATTCGGGCCTTAAAATCCTTATTGCCAAAAAGTGTACCAACTATTCTGGATTTGATGTATATTTATATATGATTAGGTAAGATCGTACCGGCAAGTACAATACATATATGTATATATATATATGTGTGTGTGTGTGTGTATATATGATACTATTCAAGACATGCCTATACAGTAGTAAGGCACCTACCATGTGAATAGATTATATGTATATATAGA
This sequence comes from Dyspetes luteomarginatus, assembly GCA_963669185.1. Lineage (NCBI taxonomy): Eukaryota > Metazoa > Arthropoda > Insecta > Hymenoptera > Ichneumonidae > Dyspetes > Dyspetes luteomarginatus. The sequence goes on from OY769906.1 coordinate 7,122,135, forward strand.
TATATAGTTAGGATATAGGAACCCTGCACTCTCTATCGTCATCTATACGGTTGACTGTCCCGCATAGCAGACAAACATACACATGGGACAAGATAAGCCATATTGTACATTGTAGAGGGCCATTTGACATATGATACTACATAGATACCGATCGAGTCGTCGATTTCCATCTTGGAGAGTTTCTCAAACGATCCTCAATTATAATCTTGACACATACTGGACATGTACATGAGTATGCCGCACATATGTATGCATATATACGTGGAAACGTATACGTGAAAACAGTGAATCAAAGAGAAGGATGCAGATTCAACGACGTGTATTGTTGTGGTGTAAAAGTAGTGTGAAAGTAGTGTGAAAGTAGTGTAAAAGTAGTGTAAAAGTAGTGTAAAAGTAGTGTAAAAGTAGTGTAAAAGTAGTGTGAAAGTAGTGTGAAAGTAGTGTAAAAGTAGTGTAAAAGTAGTGTAAAATGAACGATTGTGAAAACAGTGAATCAAAGAGAAAGATGCAGATTCAACGACGTGTATTGTTGTGGTGTAAAAGTAGTGTAAAAGTAGTGTAAAAGTAGTGTAAAAGTAGTGTAAAAGTAGTGTAAAAGTAGTGTAAAAGTAGTGTAAAAGTAGTGTAAAAGTAGTGTAAAAGTAGTGTAAAAGTAGTGTAAAAGTAGTGTAAAAGTAGTGTAAAAGTAGTGTAAAAGTAGTGTAAAAGTAGTGTAAAAGTAGCGTAAAAGTAGTGTAAAAGTAGTGTAAAAGTAGTGTAAAATGAACGATTTGAAAAAATTCGTCAATGATATTTTATGATAAGCTGACGCATAATCCAAATTATTTTTTTACGTTGCTTAACTTTCCTCTTAATACCTGGGTATCTTACTGCCCACCTAAGCATGCTGTGCTTGTTTAGGGGCGTTTTAGTATTAAAGGGTTGCTGCCCTACAGAATTATTTGCACATACACATGTTACTGAGACTCCATAAAAAAATTTAATTATGAAAGTGATGGGTGAGGTTGCACCTCCATAAAATCAGCAGAGAAAAGTAGTCAAAATGGATTTACTATATATATAGTAAATCCATTTTGACTACTTTTCTATATATATATATATAAACCAAAATTACATGCTTCTTAGGTGCTATAATTTACTGCTCAGTTTAGAATTTTCTGGCTCTTTTCATGTCATTGAAAATTAAATCTGAAAAACTCTTTGCCAGCTTGGAACTTATGGCAGCAGAGTGAATTCTTTCGGTGAGGCTTGTCAAAACGATGATTGTTATTATATATTCAAATGTTAAAGATTGGATAGTTTGACTTTTTTTGATTATTGCACCTTCTTAGAAAACAATCTCGCGTTTGAAATGAATTTTAGCGACACTCTCGTATTTCTTGGATGTTGATGAGGAAAATACTCACGCACACTTCATTCTCCTAGTTTTCGTCGGATAAAGCTGTTTGGTGCGGAACACGATCGTTGTGGTAACTCACAGAACAGACAACAGAAACGACGTGCGCCATGGATTTGGTCACGTTAAAGCCCCAGCTATGTTTTTCCACGGGGATGGGCCAATCGACAATCGACTCAATTGTCCTCTCTCCTATTTCCACTCTATACGTGCCTTAAACATTAAATGTATTGGACGATCAATCAGTGCACGTTGAAGTGACATCAACATATATCTATCTACGTTAAATTGTTTGGCAAGGTTCCAGTCTATTGACGTAGAAAACGAAAAAGAATTCAAAAACACATTTTCGGGCTCTTTGGGTGGATTTTTTTTTAGTCTTAGAACAAAAAAACATCGATCTAGGGTTTTGAAGGAATTTGTACAGTTCATTTTTTTTTTGCACCCTGACGAAAAATTAGTTTATGAAAATTACGATATTTTACATTTTCCATATATAGAGTAAGGATCAAGTTTGGGGATTTTCTCTTCGCAATTCTTCCAGCTTTGAATAGCCCTTTGATTAATTGAGATACGATGTAAAAAAAAATATATTTTACCGAGCTAAAAAAATTCGGATGATTGATTTTTGGAAAATGTTTGCAAACGTTCTCGTTTCCAATCGATTTATTTCGATGATTTTTAATATAATCTCGTGGCCACAAATATTAAATAATCTGATTGATTCGCGATTTGGCAAGGGCCAAATTTCAGAACGTTATTCGAACTTTATACTTTGATCCCAAGTTCGATCTTTATGGAGTTCGTTCTTCAACTCGATCATGAATTAGATCGCATTTAGATTCCTGAACTTTAATTGCACCCTTTTTTGTGAAAGTCACCTTTTTTTTCTTATTACTTATTCAACTTTTATAAAATTCCATAATTTACTGATAAAAAAAATAGCGAATTATCGCAGTTCAAATATCAATATTTTTTTTTTTTACATTTACGTAAAAAAAAAAAATAATGAAAAAAAAAAAAGTTGTTCATCTTTTGAATCTTCTCGTTGATTTAGATCTTCCTGAATTTTCACTGAAAATTTAATAACTTTCTATGAAAATGTAAAAAAAATTGAATTCTCACATTTCCATGATCCCAAGTTCGATCTTTATATGGAGTTCGTTCTTCAACTCGATCATGAATTAGATCGCATTTAGATTCCCGAACTTTGATTGCACCCTTTTTTGTGAAAGTCACCTTTTTTTTCTTATGACTTATTCAACTTTCATAAAATTCCATAATTTACTGATAAAAAAAAAGCAAATTATCGCAGTTCAAATATCGATATTTTTTTTTTTACACATTTACGTAAAAAAAAAAAATAATGAAAAAAAAAAATTGTTCATCTTTTGAATCTTCTCGTTGATTTAGATTTTCCTGAATTTTCACTGAAAATTTAATAATTTTCTATGAAAATGTAAAAAACAGAAAAATTTTCACATTTCCACCCTTGTAGAATCTGCATTCACGTTGTAATATATGCATGTGGATGATGTTGTACGTTGTCGTAAAATAAAGTCTACAGTTACAGATTTGGGTTACTTATATATGACGTGGTTATATAGTTTCTGCATCCTCAAAAACGAAAACAACCATAGAATAGGTTTTAAGATCTTTAGAGCGATCCAACTGCCAGATAAGTTACAAGAACAAGTTTTGCTGGCCAATGTTGAGTTTACGCTTCGAGCAAACACTCTGTCTGGCAGCACGTACGTTTACGTCTGTCCAGACGCAACCGCCTCGTGTGTATTTCGTTCCAATTGTGTATCCTTTTCTTCGCTTTTCCTCGTCATCTTTTACATCTATAGGCAGCATTTTCTATAGAGCTTCCCCGATCTAGAACTGAAATCGAGAATGGGTAAACACTTATCGTTGCAAAGAATACGAGAGAATGGAGACTCAGGTAGAAAAAAAAAGTTTCGAGGTAAATGGTGAGCGAGGCTTTTTTTTTCCTGGCTGCAGAAAAAGGAACTTTGTGGAGAGTCATTTCAGAAGGCGTCAGGTGCACCTGGTCAGGTATGGATGAAGTCAATTTATCGTGAGGTCTCGAGAAAAGGGCCAGAAATTATTGGAATTTTTTCATCATCTATTCTGTCGATCCCACATTTATCGTATCGTTATTGGTCAAGATTCTATTTTTAAACTTAGACTGCTCATGTTCTAGCATTATTTTCACCACCCCAATTTTTTACCTCAATTTTCACTTTTTTTATTCATTAATTCGCCCCGCAAGGTTGATTAGTACGATTTGACGTTTTAGGGATATAAAAACAAAAAGTTCGAGCTTGTCACGTGGATGGAATTTTCAGTGGGTTGAAGTGCTTGGCGACTGTCTGGACTAAATTATAACTGAAATTGAATGGAAATACAGAATTCCCCCGAGAAAATAAGTTTTTCATACGGGGTCAGGCTGACGAAAAAATTGGAAAAGACGAGCAAGTAATAATTCATAAATTCATAATTGGGTGGATCGAACGTGACAAATATTTGCAATGGAGGATGAACAAACTTTGAATAAAAAAACCTTAACAAACAATAGTTTTATGACAAATTGATTATAAAAATAAATAAAAACTGTACGTATGATTATTATTTGTTTGATAATTAATTTCGGAATATTAAACTGTAGACAAACACCTTGGGGACTATCAGATAAGCGACAAAGCGTGTGTTTTTTTTCCGCATATTTACTCTAACATTATTGATAAAAAAATGTTTAAAAAATTGCTTCTGGATTGAAATGCTGATGAATCGTCTAGTAGATATGTCAATCTATGAGAAAGATTTTTTTCAGATTTTTAAATGCACGATAACAGTTTCAAAAACGACAGGAAAGGCCACGCGAGGAGACACCCCAGGGTGTCTGTTTAAGGACAGGATTTATAGGGTGTCTGTGTAGGCTTAAAATGATTGGCCAATAATTGTACTTGCAAATTTGTTCTTCAGTAAAAATTTTAAATACTATTATTTGGATTTTTTTTTAATTTATCCCCAAGACGGTCAGTTTCACCGTGCGAAAATTAAATAATTGCAAAATAGGGATGAGCGTAACCTCGAATTGCTTTGATATCGAGCTCTCCTTGCCTTTTTCTCCTCGGGGCTGCTTTGGCGAGATAAAGAAAACCATTTGGTACGAAAGAGAGACGATAGAGAGCGCGGGAGTATCGATCCTTGGAAAATACACAGGGAGCGATGCGATGCGATGCGCCACTCTATGTCGTGAGACGAGCCAAGCATTTGCGGATCCTTGGAGGTAAAATAAAAAGGGTCAATCCGGGACAGAGTGGGGAGAGAGAGAGAGAGAGAGAGAAGGAGAAAGAGAGAAATGGAGAAATGGAGACAGAAAAACATAAAAGCGAGTGGATTTCGAGGAGTTTTGGTAAAAGGAACGAAGAAAATGGAATGGTCACACCGGTGGAAGACAACGATGTCTTGGAGAAAAATCCTGCTCTTGATAGCCTCCGGGATTCACCGGCTCGTGTTCTAATCGAATTCAGGATTACACTCGAGCCTTTCGAGTGTACTGACTATTTGTTTTTTTTATTTTTTATTATCATTCTTCTTTATTTCGTCATTACATTTCCGTTTCCGGTTTCGAGAATTGGTAATTGAACTAGAAATGTGTCAATTTCTGGTACACTGAGGAAAAAATCTGGTCTGGGACCAGGTCACGAAGATTCAAATTGACATTTTTCGTAAACAAAAAGATTCTATTCTGGAATAATTAAGGCCACATTTTCAAATCCTTTGAGAAAATTAAAGGCAGGACTAAAAGTACCAAAAATTATTTATTATCGCAGAAAAAAAAGTAGCCAGATCACTGTACTTGTCCGTTTTCACCCAATGGGATCGTGCAATATGAGGCGAACCTCTACGATCAGGTGCTAAAATTAAAATAGTTTTTAACAATTTTTTATGAATTAACGTAAACGGTATTTAGGTATAAAATCTTATTCAATTACGAAATTGTCAAGAATGTTGAATTGTTTTTTCTAAAAGACAGGATTTTTGAAAATCATAAAAACGTTTTTGTTTTTTTTTTTTTGTTTTTTTAAATAATCGAAAATTATTAAAATTACGTTCTTCTGCGTGAAGAAGATCGGTGACGCTCGAATTGTCTTCGGGATAAATTCAGTAGCATGGCGTTACGAAATCTGAAATGAATTATCCCGTTTTATCTGGTGTCGAGCTTTTTTTATTTAACCAGCTAATTTTTGCCAATTCAATCATCAAATAATAATAAATCAAGCAAAATATTTTAAAAATATTTAAGAGATGCTCAACTTTTACGCCGAACACGAAATTTCTAAAACCGATAATATTAATCCGTAAATAGATTCGCCGGCCCATATATTTTAGTGAAATTCAGTATCAGACTTGAGCATGACATTGAAGTTTGCATCGTTGGAATGCAACGAAATTCGAAAAAAAAAAATCAATCCCGGTCAAGTGTGAGTTCCGGGGGTCGGGGCAGTTTGACATAGTTCATATTATCTTGTTTATCGCATGAAATAATCTTAGGAAACAAAATTTTATGCAATGTTAATAAATATATATAGATTTTTTTCATCGAATTTCATTGCATTCCAACGATGCAAACTTCAATATCATAATTGAGCTTTCTAAGCCTTTGTACTTATACATTAATTTTCGATTCTGAGAACCATTAATTGAACCGGAAATCGATACCGTTGGAATGAAAAACCTTCAAAAATTATCATAAAAATCGAAGAAGTACCCTAAAAAAAAAATTAAAAAAAAATTTGTCATCGTTGAAATAAAAAAAAATAATTATTATTCTAAATTATTAGAAAGTGATTTTTCATAAAAAAAACTCTTTTAGCGATTTTTTTTTCACATTTTTGTTGTACCTATGGACGAAGAAAAAAAAACACTCGTAAAGTTCTTTACATGTTCAAAAAAAAAAAAAAAAAAAAAAAAAAATTGTTATCGTTGAAATAAAAAAAAGAATAATTATTCTAAATTATTAGAAAGTGATATTTCATAAAAAAAACTCTTTTAGCGATTTTTTTTACATTTTTGTTGTACCTATGGACGAAGAAAAAAAATACTCGTAAAGTTCTCTACATGTTCAAAAAAAAATAAAAAATAAGAAAAAATAAAGATAGCAAATTGGAGGTTGAAGAAAAGCTGGAGTTTTCCCGGTGGTAAAAATAAAGGATAATCCACGACGGAAGAGGCGTCGTTGCGGAAATCCAACTGGGGTTATATAGCCATGGTAACAAAAAAAGCTTCAGCATTGGGACGAACCTCAGATGCTTTTTCCACTTGTAATACTTTCGTACTGCTCACCGTGTAAGAATTACATCGTGTAAAAACCTCCTATACATCATAGACGCCATTTTATTTTTTTCCTTTTTCCTAATTCCGAATTTCTATTCCTGTGGGCTCCTTTCTGAAATTTCGACCTCTTGTATATTGCATCACGTACATTAGCTTGGATATATATTTTTTTTTTTACCCTTCAGCTGATCCGAGGGGAAATAACGTTTTAATTTATTTCTCTGTTTCAGGTGAGTCAAATTTTCACTGTGTGGTTGGTCCCTCAACAAAGTGAGTACATAGAGACAAGAAATATAAAAATGGAAGAAAAAAAACGTTATCTTATTTCTTTGTTTTTGCCAACTAACAAGTTGTAGCCCATTGTCATGCCCACACTATTTCCACTTTCTTGCGAGAGTCCTCCTTGGCTTTGCTATTTCGTTTCTTCGTGGCAAAGACTCTCGAGTCACGTTCCGGATTGTCACGAGACCTGAAACGCATCAAGTACGTAGCGCCAAGGGACTCTACAGTGGTACAGAGTAGAGCCCGAAGAATTATCATGCGACAATATCTTTTTAAAAACAATTTTTTAATCTGTCCTCCAAAGGATCGTAACTGTAAATTTCTCCAAAATACTAGCATAACATTGCCCACGATTCGGCCCAAAAATAATTTTGAGATAAATTTCTGATATTTAAATAATTATGAATTAATAACTAAATGATAATTAAATAATTACGTGGATAATCATTTTAACACACTTTTCTGATAAAATGATTCTATAATAGTAATAATAATTGATTATACCATGAGAAATAATTTCAGATATTTTTCTAATAAAATCACGATATAATAATAATGAAAAAAGCCCGAAGAATTATCATGCGAGAATATCTTTTTAAAAACAATTTTTTAATCTGTCCTCCAAAGGATCGTAACTGTAAATTTCTCCAAAATACTAGCATAACATTGCCCACGATTCGGCCCAAAAATAATTTTGAGATAAATTTCTGATATTTAAATAATTATGAATTAATAACTAAATGATAATTAAATAATTACGTGGATAATCATTTTAACACACTTTTCTGATAAAATGATTCTATAATAGTAATAATAATTGATTATACCATGAGAAATAATTTCAGATATTTTTCTAATAAAATCACGATATAATAATAATGAAAAAAGCCCGAAGAATTATCATGCGAGAATATCTTTTTAAAAACAATTCTTTAATCTGTCCTCCAAAGGATCGTAACTGTAAATTTCTCCAAAATACTAGCATAACATTGCCCACGATTCGGGCCAAAAATAATTTTGAGATAAATTTCTGATATTTAAATAATTATGAATTAATAACTAAATGATAATTAAATAATTACGTGGATAATCATTTTAACACACTTTTCTGATAAAATGATTCTATAATAGTAATAATAATTGATTATACCATGAGAAATAATTTCAGATATTTTTCTAATAAAATCACGATATAATAATAATGAAAAAAGCCCGAAGAATTATCATGCGAGAATATCTTTTTAAAAACAATTCTTTAATCTGTCCTCCAAAGGATCGTAACTGTAAATTTCTCCAAAATGGAATTATTAGCATAACATTGCCCACGATTCGGGCCAACAATAATTTTGAAATAAATTTCTCATATTTAAATAATTATGAATTAATAACTAAATGATAATTAAATAATTACGTGGATAATCATTTTAACACACTTTTCTGATAAAATGATTCTATAATAGTAATAATAATTGATTATACCATGAGAAATAATTTCAGATATTTTTCTAATAAAATCACGATATAATAATAATGAAAAAAGCCCGAAGAATTATCATGCGAGAATATCTTTTTAAAAACAATTCTTTAATCTGTCCTCCAAAGGATCGTAACTGTAAATTTCTCCAAAATGGAATTATTAGCATAACATTGCCCACGATTCGGCCCAAAAATAATTTTGAGATAAATTTCTGATATTTAAATAATTATGAATTAATAACTAAATGATAATTAAATAATTACGTGGATAATCATTTTAACACACTTTTCTGATAAAATGATTCTATAAGAGTAATAATAATTGATTATACCATGAGAAATAATTTCAGATATTTTTCTAATAAAATCACGATATAATAATAATGAAAAAAGCCCGAAGAATTATCATGCGAGAATATTTTTTTAAAAACAATTCTTTAATCTGTCCTCCAAAGGATCGTAACTGTAAATTTCTCCAAAATGGAATTATTAGCATAACATTGCCCACGATTCGGGCCAACAATAATTTTGAAATAAATTTCTCATATTTAAATAATTATGAATTAATAACTAAATGATAATTAAATAATTACGTGGATAATCATTTTAACACACTTTTCTGATAAAATGATTCTATAATAGTAATAATAATTGATTATACCATGAGAAATAATTTCAGATATTTTTCTAATAAAATCACGATATAATAATAATGAAAAAAGCCCGAAGAATTATCATGCGAGAATATCTTTTTAAAAACAATTCTTTAATCTGTCCTCCAAAGGATCATAACTGTAAATTTCTCCAAAATGGAATTATTAGCATAATATTGCCCACGATTCGAGGCCAACAATAATTTTGAAATAAATTTCTCATATTTAAATAATTATGAATTAATAACTAAATGATAATTAAATAATTACGTGGACAATCATTTTAATACACTTTTCTGATAAAATGATTCTATAATAGTAATAATAATTGATTATACCATGAGAAATAATTTGAGATATTTTTCTAATAAAATCACGATATAATAATAATAATGAAAAAATAATTAATTTAGTAGTTCCATTAAAAACCAATTGGGATGGTTTTTTTTGTATCAAATTATTGTATGTTATTTTATTTTATTTTTGTATGTTATTCTTCAAAAAAAATTATTCCTCGATTTGTATTTGATGTTAATTATTCAAAGAAATAGCCTTTTTCACAATCAATTAATCCAATTTTATATTCAAAGATTTTTTTTTTTTATTCAAAGAAATAGCCTTTTTTCATAAATTTTTCCTTAAAATGATTTTTAATTCGGATTCAGCCAGAATGACAAAACCAATGGAGATGGAAAAAATTCAGTCAGGGATTTACCCTGATCCCTTCGTCTCCATTAATTTCGTCATTCTACGCGATGTTAGTTGTACGAGCTGCTTGTACCCTTGATGAGTCCAATTATACGGTTGAGCTTTATTCTCAAAGATCCATTGTCCGGTGTATGATGTCCGAGCGTCTGTCAAACGCATTAAAAGTGTATTTCAAACGGACGGATGTAGACGACGTCGATCATCAAATTACTAATTTCCCAAACACTTGAAATTCATTGTTAAAAATTGACCACGTGTCTTTGGTCGTCTGGAGCTTCTTTTAAGATATTTATAATTTTAATAAGGATTTATCAAATTTTTCAATTCAACGTCAAATTTTTCTGTATTCGTTCTTTAAAAAAACATATTTTTCATTATAATTTTCCAAATTCAATTATAGACGAAAACGATTTATAAGCAACAAAATAAAAGATTCGAGAACGCAGAGAGATAAAAATCTAAAAAATATTCAATTACTAAATTATCGGAAAAAAAAAATAAAAAATGAGGCGATAATTCGTTTCTATTTCAAGTCTTTTATCCAATTTTATAGTTTACTCGCGTACAACTGCAATGCTGACATGTGCATGGATCGCGTATAGAAATAGACGACACGACCGTAATCGAATTCACGTTAGAACGCCATCCAAAGTTTGCGAATTGAACCACGAAATTGGCACGACTTGGACAACCTTCGAACTTCTCGGTTAACCTCAATGCTGGCTTTGATCGGTTTCCATTAATGGTTCATAATGCGGTATCTAAAATTAGAACAATTTCATGGATCACGCCATTATGGCACTCAACATTTTTCGCGATACATATACTTGGACCTCAACTAAATTATTTTATTTCCAATTTTGACTTGGCTTAAAATTCGTTCGCGTTAAAACGATTTATTCGGATTAAATTAATTATTATATTCGGATTAATTAATTCAATTTCGGGAAAAATTATTTGTACCGATAAGATCATTTTAATTTAGCAAAAAATATAGGTGCGAAAGTTTAGAAAATTAATTTTTAATGCTTGAAAAATGTATTGTAGAAAATTCGAATAAAATTTGTACGTGACGAAATATGATTTTTCAACGTTGCTCATCGTTTCACCTGTCAATTCTGCAAAACGAAGTATAGAAATAACCCAGTGAATTTGCCCATACCGAAACGCAATATCCTGGGCGCTATGTAATGTGCGCACACCAGCTGATATCCGAGCGATAGAGAGAGGGGGGAGGGGGAGATGAAATGAAATATGCGGTCAACTTGGGGCCTACCTTGTGCCCTCAGGGTCCCTCCACAGCACATCACAGGATATTATATATATAATATATATATATATATATGTGTGTGTGTGTGTATGTATAATATACATATATAATATTGTATAGATGCGTACCAATACTGCTGAACTGCCATGACCACTTTGCGTCTCACAAGGGTGGCTCCGTCGAGTCCCGCATTAATGCAATATCGAGTTACGATGGGACAGCTCTTGAGGATCCGCCCGCGAGAGTAGTTAGAGTGCTTCCCGGAACTATGTGGGTCTTGATCGTCGGATGTTTCACCTCGAAACACGAGAAAATTATGGCATATATCATAGTATATATATATATATGTATGATGTACGATCAATCGATTGTTTATTGAACCATCAAAATTATTTACTAACCGATTATCGAAATTATAGAAAAATAATGATTAATTGATTAATGAATAATAAAAATTATTTATCAAATAATTATTAAATTACGAAATAACATTCATTAATTACTAATTGATATTTGATATGGATGAATTGATTAAAAAATCATACAACGCGGAGCAAAATTAGCTTCGATTACAAATTAACTCCAGCGCTTATCACTCATGACCACTCATTACACATATTGCATAGTATCAGAAATTCAGGATAATTGAACATATAATAGGATCATACTGTAATTTTGATCATGTCGGAATTCATTAATAGGGCTTAGTTTAATATAATAATAATAATAATCGTGTAATTTCTGTATGGATTGTGGATGCATTACAGCTGAGAATCGAGAATTTCACCAATGCTTCTCAAATTATTCATTCCATAGCGAAAATATTATCGAAGCTAAATTCGTATTCATTATCAAAATACCGACCAATGGTCGTGTATATTTTATTTTATTGCAGGGGCTAATGCATCTCGATGAGTTATCGTTTTGATAAATTGAATACGAGTGAAAATTTCCATTATTATTTTGATACTTTATTTATTCGTTAAATTTTCGCACGTCATTTTGATAAATAATTCGTTCATGCACATAAATATGGGGGAATACAGAGTATGCAAAGTGTCAAGTTTTTTTATTTATTTATTAAATTTTTGTCATTAAAATGGTATTACCTCGGTGTCCCAATTCTGGCATTAATTCAATAATTATTATTTCCATCAACACGAGAATAACTCATCTTTAATTAAATAAATAATTCATAACAAAATAATTTACCAATTAATAAAAATATGAATTTCACACAAATAAAACTATATAAATTTTAAATGAATAAGAGGCAATACTTAAATTAAGAATTGCAAATGCAATTATCAAATTTATTTTCTTACCATGACAAAATAGTTTTTTATACATAAGTCTCAATAAAAAATAAATGTTTACATTAACAAGAAAACTATTTTCAAGTTCTACATTATTGTAAGAAATTCTTAAATCAACCGGTTCTCCGCTCTATCGACTTCTTTCCAAGTTTGACTCAAGCTCACTTCCTCTCTCCCGGTTTCGCGTCCGTGACTTTGTTCAAGGGTTAAGGGCGTGTTCCAGTTTTTAGCTGCGCGCGTGGACGACACAATGCGGCAAGGCCGGGATTCTCCTGTGCTTTTCTCGCCCTCCCCCCCCCCTCCCCCCTCCCCCCACCCCTCTCAACCCCTCCTCACTCTGAGTGAAATTTTGCACAAGAAATCTATACAGAGGAGAGGCGATGTTCGCAGAAAGGGGTGCAAGGAAGGACAGCTCTATCGTTGGCGAGAGGGCGAGTCCGGGTGGTAATATAGATATTCTCCAACGTGGCCGCCACTGCGACCGCGAGACCGGTGCGGCATAAATGGTTCAAGGTCGCGAGGCATTCTATCGATTCTCGCGTCCCGGCTCTTGCGCCCATTGCCGCATCTTCGAGTTCACGGGGTCAGTTTTGCGTCATTCCTGCCCTCCAAAGATTTCTCCCCACCCCTTCAATCTCAGCTCCTTCTCACTTGCTCTCTCCCTCGACCTTCATAATTCACTGCAAATTTGGCCAGATGACTTTTTAATTTCCATCCATTCATTTGTATACATAAATTGAAGATAAAAATTTGAAAAAAAAACAAAATGAATAAACAATATAATATATTCATTGAAGTTTAAAAAAAGGAGAGGCTTGAAGCCTCGAAAAATATTTCGGTATTTGTTGAATCAATGCCTATTCGATCAATATTTTATTCAATCATCTTGTCTCGAAAAATCCCCAATTTCTGGTGTAAACCCTAAAAAATATATGTGACATCGATGTATATCCGTACTTTGGTCTGAAAAATAATGTTCTTCGTGAGATTCCCCGAGGGTTCTGAGAGTTCCTCGACATACAACATTCAACACAGGGAATAGCAACACCATTTGTCTTTGGTCTCTCGTTCGCCATGGGGTTATCATACCCTATATGTGTCGAGCATTCTCCGGCATTTTGTCGTTGACAAGCAGGGGAGGCGAAAGACCACTTATCGTGATATCGCCATTGGTGCATCTTACGGATGAAAGCGTATATGCATATATATATATATATATATATATATATACATATGTATACACGATATATCTATGTAGATGGGAAATCGTGCAAGGTGATGCGTTCCAGTTATTATATATAACTACTTAAAGGTATACATGTATACGTACAATTTATATATATATATATATATATATATATATATATATATATATGGGTCTGGCACACCCCTTTTGATCGCAAACCCTCCATCGAGGTAACCGATGGGCTGGCTGGACCTCGATGAATCATACAGACTTCCGGCAGACCGCACGTATATATATCAACTCCATCTCGTCTCTCGCCCCCAGGATATAAGGTATAGATCCTCCCCTATGCTATGACGTTCCATACTATAAACGATTTTCGTGTATGGTGGATACATAGCTAGTATATAATACAGATGCGCACTAGTGTGATGTATACATCACACTAGCTCTCTCTCTCTCTTATAGTATTGTCGCAGGAGTAATGTGCAACGACTCTTGAACCACTTCCGGTATTGCACTACAGTCTACGAAATAGTGTCGTAATAACGTAGGATTGTGGAAATTGGGAGAGCATCTGCAGTGAGACGGTAAATAAAAATCAATACACACTTTTCATTGTTATAAACAGAATTGGAACAGTTTTTGAATATTCATTGAAAATATTAGAAATTTTAGAAAATTTTATTGGAAAAATGAATGAAACAATTTTGGTTAATTCAAAATTTTGCTGCTTAATATACATGTGAATATGGAGGGTCAAAATAATATCGTAGGCATTAAACAAAATAGTAATATTCGCAAAACGATCGATATTGAAATTGGAAAATTGAATTTTTATGCTCCTCAACGTCGAAGTTTTATCATTAATGATTTGCCACGCAATAATAGCGAACGAAAGGAGCTGTTTTTCTACAAGATCCTTCCTGAAATATAGCACGCGTTTTTCTTGCATCTTTCTCGAGCGAGAATTTCAATTTTTACACGGACAATGAAGCACGTGCCGTCATAAATATTTTATACAAGACAGAGAGAGAGAGAGAGAGAGAGAGAGAGAGAGAGAGAGAGAGAGAGAGATAGAGAGAGAGAGAGAGAGAGAGAGAGAGAGAGAGAGAGAGAGAGAGAGAGAGAGAGAGAGAGAGACAGAGGAAGAGAAAAACCGGACATTTTCGGAATTCGGAACTCCTCGAGGGAATAGCGGAAGTGAGTCAGGCGTGAATCCCGCGGGCCAAACCAGCAAAATTCAGCTCTTTTTTCTCCCTTCTCCCCCACATGCGTGGTTCACCGCAGTTTTTTCCACCCTACCACGAATAACGTTGACCGCATACCGACGAGAACGAGAAAAAGTCAGGAAAATTGTCCATCGACTCGTATTCCGAATCCCAGAAAATTTCAACCTCGAGATTGAATCAGATGACAATAATTTAATTTTATATATGTATATGTCATACGAGAATAATTCATGAATTTTTAATTCATAAAAATATGAATTAAAAAATCCACAAAAAATCTAAATTGCTGCGTTTCAAATATATATTTTTGTCATTATAATTAAATATAAATTTGCAAATTTTTATATTTAATTTTTACTCTGAGAATTCATTTTTTTTTTCACATTCATTTTCACCCCTCCAGTGTTTTCCGTGTGTAAAAAAAAATGGAATAAGTGAAGAGTGAATAGTTGATGTTACATTTTGCATTGCGATGCTTTATCGCGATACTGCAAATGCTCTACAAATACACGCTGGTATAAAATAAGGATATTATACTTTGCTATTTTATTGGAAGGCCTGGGAATATTATGTTTGCATCCCTCGGGATCCCATACAGATCCTTCTAATTCGCAATCGTTTTGTGCTGCTACTCTCAGCAAACATACCCACTGTTCTGTTCATAACTAATGACCCTTGCTCAGGTATATATATATATATATATATATATATATATCTATGCAAAGCGTGCAGTTACTTCGCTTGCATTTATGGCCAATTATTCATCGACTTATCGCAAAATGTGCAACGTCCCTCACTAAAGTACTGTACTGTGTTATATCTATCGATTCATCTATACCGTATGCAGGCATTATTTTACTATATACAGACAAGCAAACAATTTGAAGATACATCGATAAATACAACAGAGGTAAATAAATATGTTTGCAAGTCCATTTTTCATTTGCTGAAAAACACATTTATTAAAAGTAAAAGACATCATTTAATATCTGTTTTTAATAGTTTTTATTGAAATAGTATCAGTCTAGATTTAATATTTTCAATAGTGTTTTATTCCATATTTACCTTTTCGAGTTTTGACAAATATCCCTTTTCACTCATTTTTCGGCCATAAGGGAGGATATAATTACATATATATACATATATATATATATGAAGTGGTCCATGTTCCATATTAAATTCCGACATCCTTCACCACCATCTATTCCATAATTCTTCCACTTTCTTTGAACATTTTATTTCCCAATTTTTCACGTTTTTGACGTTGCTTTTTTTAATATTTATTTTTCAAGATGATTGTATTTTTTTTGTTTAACCGAAATGAAACCAAATCTTCACGTGTCCGTACATACCCATTGCAGTATAGTATAGTATATATATATCTAAACTATATATATATATATATATATATATATATATATATATATATACTTTATCAGGATGGTCCCTTAGTTTGGTATGCATTAAGGGGTATGCGAGCCAAGCATATCCAGGACGTTATATATCAGGCACGTTCTGTCGTTCTCTCACGCCAAAAGGCGTCGAGCTGTATTCTTGTCTTTGCGTGGATCATCCCCGAAGACTCCGGCCTCGGTGCCCGTAGGCGAGCAAAACCCTCTTCGTCTGTCTGTCTATCTTTCTAACTATATATATATATATATATATTGCGCTACTGTGGCGCCACATCGCGGGGGCTCCAGTCCTCTCTCTCTCTCTCTCGGTTTGGCATCATCTCCTCGCAAGAGCAGACCGGGACGATGACTCGGAGGAACTCAAGTTCCGTTAATTAGTTTGTCTCGTTCGTGACCAACCAAGAATTTCGTAAAAAAATTATATATATATATATATATAAATAAATAAATAAACACATCTTTTTATAATAATACGATAAAAAAATTTATAAGACTTAAAATTTTGGGAATAAATTACTTTGTATTAGATTATTAAATTAATTTTTTATAAGCTTTATTGGGTTAAAATGATTATTTCGTCTAAACGAAAAAAAATAAAACAAAAAAACTGGTTTGAAAAACACGAATGAATGAAAAAAAAAAAAATCCCCCACCCCCCTCCCCAAGTATTGTATACTTTTAATAAAAATAAATTCAGCAATGAATTCTTCATCGAGACTATAACGACAAATAAAAAAAGGGGTTTACGAATTGGAAAAAATGAATCATTCCATTCTGGCAATATTTTTTTTCGATGCATACCTTTCAACCATCGATTGACCAATACAGCGTAGCTGTTGGAGTGAAATGTATGCGAGAAAAAAAAAATACAAAAATTGTATAAAAATGGCTTCATCACGAGGCGCGAGCGTTGCGAAGCCATCGGTGTCTGCACCTTTCTCTCTCTCTCTCTCTCTCTCTCTTTCTCTCTCACCCTCTATAGCTCGTCGATATCCGGCTGTGACGTTCCCAGTGCAGTAGCTGTTACCGCGACTTTTCAATCGTTATGGAATGAACGTTTCCCAATGTATATATATATATATATATTCAATGTGGAAAAAAAATCGTACGATAGGGAATATCAACCATCTAAATATATATATATGTATATGTGACCAATAAACGTGCATGAGTCGCGAAAGGGATGAAACGTGATGGACAGAGAATCGAAGGATAGAGTATACATCGCTCTGAGGTATTACTTTTTTTTGTTCATCGTGCTTTAAAATTCGCTCACATAAATATGCATATGCACAAATATATATATATATATATAATGTATAATGTATTATATATTATATAAAAAATCGTCGAAAAAGATGCCGAGTATCACGAACTCGTCAATTTATTCTGTCTGATAGGGTTACGGTTTTTATTTTTTATTTCCCATTCAGCAGAAAAAAAAAGAATAAGAGAAATAATCGAGAGAGGAGACACTGCGAGAGAAATCTATTCTTGGATGATTATTATTTTATCACTGACGTGTTGGATATCACAAATTCACGACGCGACTGTCGATCACATCCGGCAGAGACTCCAATCGAGCCCTCTTCTTTCTATTTCCCTCCATTCGATATCTTCTCATCGTCAGCGAAATTTCTTTTTTCTCATCCATCACATCTCGCCCGCCCCCCACCTCGATTCCCTCCCAATATATATATATATACATTCGATACGAAAAATCACGTATATTTTTTACAGTCGGAAATGACGCTTCACGCTTCTTCTCCCCTATATCTACGAATGATAAAAAAAAAGTTATTTATTTTATTCGTATACAGTCACATTCGTATCAGAAAACAAATTCGCTTTTTTCAACGTGTATTACGTACTGAAAAAAAAAAAAGATTTATTTCGATTTATTTATATATTTTGTATATGTCGAAAAAATTTAGTTTAATTCGAAAACATTAGGATTACTCCTACTACTACTACTAATAGTAATAATAATAATAATAATAATAATACTAATAATAATAATAATAATAATAATAATAATAATAATAATAATAATAATAGGCTGCTATTCGTGTTGTCGTAAAAAAAACGGAACAAAAGCTCTCGTATATTATTAGTAGGGCTGTAGTAGCCACTGGAACCTCCTTTAATACGATGAAGAAGAAGCGTTCTACCACTGTCATAAACAACGTTCAAGATGATCGCTCTTATCGCGCGTAAATGTACACGTGGGCGGGGGTTGTTTTTTTAGTGGGGGAAAGGAGAATAATGCTCACATATATAAGTAGCTGGTAAAGCGTTTATATAAGAGGCACACACAGGAAACTAATAAACAGGAAATTGTACCAGCCGAGAACTGGGCACAGAGAGTCTTTACTCGCTTTTACCCCTGCATGCACATGAATCATCCGACAACAAAGTTATATTAACGGTATTTTCACACGCGGCTTTCTCACGTCTCGCTAGGGCTCGACAAGAAGTGAAGCAAAAACGTTATATGGCGTCTTTCGCGCGTTTCCACTTCCGCATCCACACGCGGCATTCTCCACATCCGCAATAGCGCGCCCTCTATATATATATATATATATATATATATATATATTTTTTTTTTTTTTCATCTCCTTTCTCGCCCCAAGGGATTTATTCCGCCAAACCAACTGAAATGTTACCGCGAGACTTTCTTTTTTATCGCGCCACGAGAAAACTTTGTCCGCGAAACTTTGCCAAATTTGAGCTTTCACTCCCTTTTAAAATGATTTCCTCCCCCCTAATAATTTTATTCCTTGTTTATCTATTAATAATAATGAGAAAGATAATACAATGATTAGATCATTTTCTCACAATTAATTGCCTAGTTGAAAATATTTGACAATATATAATTAGATAATCAAAAATGGCGGGTCCAAGGTAGTCGATACAAAAACAAAAAGTAATGGTTTAATGCCAAATTACGAAATTCACAATGGCCTCAATATGGATGTTAAAAATCGATAAAGATTTATTATATCAAATCGATTTTACTTGGTACAAATATTCGCCAGTGAGCGAGGCCATCATCAGTTATAAATATTTTATAGCAAAGAATTTTATATTTTTGTCTTTAATGAACTTTCATACAAAAACGTGAATAAAATGTATATGTCGCCTTCGAGTTCAGGACAACTACCATTTTATTAACCCCTGCTTTGTTAAATTTTTCGCCAATCCCTCGTTCCTCATTATATTTCAAAATTCAACGTTCAAAAAATGTTTTTTTTTTTTTTGATGGTTCAGTTTTCATAAAAATTTATTATCAGGTTGATATTATTATCCAATATAAAAATTCGCGAATGAGTGAGGTCAGTTGCAACTATTTTATAGCAAAGAATTTTATATTCGTCTTTAATGAACTTTCATACAAAAACGTGAATAAAATCTATATGTCGCCTTCGAGTTGAGGACAAATACCATTTTATTAACCCCTGATTCGTTACATTTTTCGCCAATCTCTCGTTCGTCATTATATTTCAAAATTCAACGTTGAAAAAATGTTTTTTTTTTGATGGTTTAATTTTCATAAAAATTTATTATCAGGTTGATATTATTATCCAATATAAAAATTCACGAATGAGTGAGGTCAGTTGCAACTATTTTATAGCAAAGAATTTTATATTTTTATCTTTAATGAACTTTCATACAAAAACGTGAATAAAATGTATATGTCGCCTTCGAGTTCAGGACAACTACCATTTTATTAACCCCTGCTTTGTTAAATTTTTCGCCAATCCCTCGTTCCTCATTATATTTCAAAATTCAACGTTCAAAAAATGTTTTTTTTTTTTTTGATGGTTCAGTTTTCATAAAAATTTATTATCAGGTTGATATTATTATCCAATATAAAAATTCGCGAATGAGTGAGGTCAGTTGCAACTATTTTATAGCAAAGAATTTTATATTCGTCTTTAATGAACTTTCATACAAAAACGTGAATAAAATCTATATGTCGCCTTCGAGTTGAGGACAAATACCATTTTATTAACCCCTGATTCGTTACATTTTTCGCCAATCTCTCGTTCGTCATTATATTTCAAAATTCAACGTTGAAAAAATGTTTTTTTTTTGATGGTTTAATTTTCATAAAAATTTATTATCAGGTTGATATTATTATCCAATATAAAAATTCACGAATGAGTGAGGTCAGTTGCAACTATTTTATAGCAAAGAATTTTATATTTTTATCTTTAATGAACTTTCATACAAAAACGTGAATAAAATGTATATGTCGCCTTCGAGTTCAGGACAACTACCATTTTATTAACCCCTGCTTTGTTAAATTTTTCGCCAATCCCTCGTTCCTCATTATATTTCAAAATTCAACGTTCAAAAAATGTTTTTTTTTTTTTTGATGGTTCAGTTTTCATAAAAATTTATTATCAGGTTGATATTATTATCCAATATAAAAATTCGCGAATGAGTGAGGTCAGTTGCAACTATTTTATAGCAAAGAATTTTATATTCGTCTTTAATGAACTTTCATACAAAAACGTGAATAAAATCTATATGTCGCCTTCGAGTTGAGGACAAATACCATTTTATTAACCCCTGATTCGTTACATTTTTCGCCAATCCCTCGTTCGTCATTATATTTCAAAATTCAACGTTCAAAAAATGTTTTTTTTTTGATGGTTCAATTTTCATAAAAATTTATTATCAGGTTGATATTATTATCCAATATAAAAATTCACGAATGAGTGAGGTCAGTTGCAACTATTTTATAGCAAAGAATTTTGAATTTATCTTCAATGTACTTCCGGACAACAAAAGTGCTATAAAATAGTGTATATCGCCATCATGTTCAGGAAATATGCCACTTTATTAACCACGAGCATGTCTTGCTGACCCTTTTTTCAACCCCTCGTGTCTCTCGTTGTCCAGCGGAAAAAATGAGAAGTTATGTGGCAAAAAGTGACGAATTGCCGAGGATTTACTTTATCCTATGCGTGTTTATCTCGGCAGGTTGTTGGCTTTAGAACGCATCAGCTTTTCGTGCTACACACGTTTTCATCTATTTCATTCTTCCGCCCCTTTTTAATCCACGTGACTTTTTTTTTTTTTTCACAAATGCACTCTGAATTACATTTTCGCGTTAATTCTCGTGAAAATGGGCGACAAACGCTATATTGGTGCAAATTAAAAGGGTGTGTCACTTGATCATGGCGACCATGAAGCATCGTTCGGACTTTCGAAAATGAAGTCTACACGGTTCAATTTTTTTGAGAAAAGTTGCACTCTCGAATTGAGTTATTAAAATTTAATTATTGTATGCACAGTTACGTTGAACCTGCTATATATATATGCCAGGTGATTTCCCGGATTGGATATTTCTGTGTATGCTAGGCGTGTTCGAGAGGCAAATGTGTTTATGCACTCGCACGTAGCTCGCTTGATCAGAGGATGAAAAATGGAGGAGGGAGGGGGTTGGAAATTGGTACAGGGAGGTCAGAGAGGCAGAGGAAACTTTTCACCCAGGCTCCGATGAAACGCTTGGGAAAAACGAAATAACTCACGGTGCAATAAAACTCTCGGCTATATATAGGGGTGGTTCGAAGGGGCGGGATCGTCAGTGGATGTACATGAAAAATTACGTAGCATCACGATGGTTTTACAGTGCCCGTGGGTGAGTTTAAAAATGGAATGTAGGCGAATCCTAGTCGAAGCACCGGGGAAAAAAAAAAACTATACAAGGCGTGTATACGTATAGAACAAAAAGTTTGCTTATTTTCCAAAGGGTTCATGTGAGATTAAATTTTCTTCGATCAATTTTTTCACGTATTGAACGAAAAAATATTATGCGATCCTGATGGTTTTTATCACGTTTGTGGCTCGTCGAACCGGAAAAAAAATCTTTTAATGAAAAACTGAAATGATACGAATTGTTTGACGATGGTAAAAAAAAAAAAAAAAATCTTTGCGATCAAAATCGACAAGGTGGAAACTACGATTTTTATTTTTCGTGTGATTCGATTAATTCTATCCACTCACTCCTCGCTCCTTTATTAATGTTATTATTATTATTATTATTATCATAACAAATTTTACGATTATTACATTGAATCCAAATATTTTAAGCCTCGAGGAAAAGAATTTTACGGTTTTGTTATTACTCGTGGATCCTTTAAAAATTGAGAAAATTTAACATTGGCTTAAATATAAATATATTTCCGATAATATCCACATACTTTGTATATATAGCTATAAACTTGTTTTCATTTGAGTCTTTCACGTCCCTGCAATTTTTCACATACGTCGGTTAAATTTTCCGACCCCACAGCGAAACGTTTATTGGTAAAAACATGGAAAATAAATTATCTCCCTCTTCACTAATACGATAATTCCCGAGTTTCTAATAAAAAATTGAGGTTAAAAATTAATTAATATTAAAATAAATATATATGATAATTAACAAGGGTTAATCCATTTCTATAATTTTTCATACATTTCTTCCCTAATATTTTTTTTTTAACTGCATCGAGCTGAGAATGAAATAAAATTCTAATGAATGCCTCCATATATAAAATGAATCGTCTTTCCATCCCGTTGGTTCTCTCTCGTTACTCTTTTTAAATTTAAACACCGCGAGAAAATGTAGGCTATCTGCAAGAGAGAGGGAGGGATAAGTTTCGATCTGACCCAGTTTCTGCGCTTGGCTTGTAATTCACGAAAGACATCCCTCGGAATTGCCATTCTACCCCCTCTCTCTGTGAATTTGTCTCTTATCTTTTAGTATCCAACAGTATAGAAAAATGTCAATTTTTCACTATAATTTTCTATTCATTCGTTTTGCATTTAATATACGAATATGATTTCCGTTAAAAAATAAATTATAAATTTTCTATTATTCAATAATTTTGTGCTAATTAATTCTATTAGTCTTTATTATACAATCTGAATTCGATAAAATTAATTTTTATCATTGTCGTACATCAACGCTGCTATTATAAAGGCTTGCCGAAGGCATTAATAATAATTGCATGGATCTTTTGTTTTTTTTTTAACCCCTGGTAACCACATTTCATCGAGTATATATATATATACTGACCACATTAGTGCAATTTGGAATTTTGTATTTTTTAAGTTCTATAACTCTCGTATAAATAATTCAAAAGTATTTGATAATCGTAGTACCCTAGGGTCATGTCATATTTGTCGTAATCATTTAGCTTGTGCGTTCGTAGCTTGTAATTCACGAAAGACATCCCTCGGAATTAACATTCTACCCCCTCTCTCTGTGAATTTGTCTCTTATCTTTTAGTATCCAACAGTATAGAAAAATGTCAATTTTTCACATTAATTTTCTATTCACTCGTTTTGCATTTAATATACGAATATGATTTCCGTTAAGAAAAAAAATTATAAATTTTCTATTATTCAATAATTTTGTGCTAATTAATTCTATTAGTCTTTATTATACAATCTAAATTCGATAAAATTAATTTTTATCATTGTCGTACATCAACTGCATAATTGCATCGATCTTTTGTTTTTTTTAACCCCTAGTAACCACATTTCATCGAGTATATATATATATACTGACCACATTAGTGCAATTTGGAATTTTGTATTTTTTAAGTTCTATAACACTCGTATAAATAATCCAAAAGTATTTGATAATCGTAGTACCCTAGGGTGATGTCATATTTGTCGTAATCATAGACGAGTTACAGAATGCCGTTAAGATAGAGCCAGAAAGAATAAATTTTAGGTGGTGAAAATTTGCACTGGTGTGGTTATTGAGGGTTAAATGTATATGGCCTATTGTTAGCTCTACCTTTATTTATCAGCGGTGGTTATATTTATGCGTATATAATATTTGTGGTACAATGTGTAGAGTGAACTTTAACAGGGTCGGAAATCGAGCGTGCGCAACGAGTAAACGATCAACTTCGTCATGCTCTCCTCTTTTTATGTCTGCACGGTCTTGTTTTTTTCTTTTTTCTTTTTTCTTTACCTTTCCCTCCACCCACAATTTGTGGACACGTGAACACGCGAGAACTCGAACTCGATCGATGCAAGCGTTCGAGCATGAGCTTTTTTCCAACCTCAGGTATCGTTCTAACAAGAACATATATATATATATATATATATATACATATAAATGTTTGTAGTATAGTTGCATCGAATCTAACCGCACGTGAAACGAGTTAAAAAAAAATCCAGGACATAAGTAACCACCACAACCAGGAAAGTCGAGGGAACTCTGGTACAGTTTTTTTTTTTGGAGCTTTTTTTGGGGTTTCATAAAATAAATAGCTGTCCAATTCCACCGATATGCCGCACGAGCTCCTCCACGAAATATTGTCTCGAGTGAATACACGCACACAGTTTTATCGATTCCACGTATATTAGTATAGATATAATGTATAAATACGCGTAGAAAAAAATTGACAGAGTACTTGCGTGACGTAATAGAAAAAATTATTTATTACGAGATCAAACGATATCGTCAATTCTGACAAGTTGCCGCAATGGTTACCCCATCATTATTTACATTACATTAATCACAACGATATTTTTATACCGACATTTCTCAGCCATTTGAGGCTCTACAAACTGCTATGCATAGAGGCTGTTAGGCCTTCAAGCTATATTGAAGGAAATATAGAAATAATTTTTATTTCAAAGCACGAAAATAATTTGAGTTATAATAAAATATTAATTATTAATTAGAGGAGTGATCAATTTTTTTATGTGTCGAAGTAATCGATGATTCGTTCATACGAATCATGCTCACTATTGGATATTTGGAAATGTTGAGTTATTCGGTGTAAACAAAAAAATTATTGCAGCGTTAAGTTTGCCATAGGCACTGAATTTGTTAAAATGGTCAATCTGCTTCAAATGTTTCAACACATTTTTCGTCGGGATGCACAAATGAAAATTAATAAATCATTTTTCCATCAATGCATAATTATAGCACGCATATCGTCCAGAAGTTACAGTGAATTTCATCTAGTTTCGAGAAAAACGATTTTTTATATATTCAGGTTATAATCCAGATTCGCGTCGTAAATAGATGCTGATTTTCATAGATTTTTGTAGGTACCTTGAAAAATGTTAGTGGATAAGAGTAGAAAGTCAGCAGGAATGCTGGAAAAGAGGACGTTTTTGTCAAGTAAGAGCTTGTTCACAATGTTCTAAACCAAATTTTCGTAGAAGTGCACGAATAAAAATCAATCATTTTTCCATCAATGCATAATTATAGCACGCATATCACCCTGAAATTACATTGAATTTTATTCAGTCGTTTTCGAGAAAAATGATTTTTAATATATTGAGCTGTGAGCTTTGAGAAAATGAATTGGAACGCTGGGAAAAAGAGGACATTTTTGTCCAAGAAATAGGGGAAAAAATTCGTACAAATGTGCTTGCCAGTGATTTTGTTCACAATGGTCTAAAACAAATTTTCGTAGAAGTGCACGAATGAAAATGAATTATTTTTCCATCAATGCATAATTATAGCACGCCGGTCACCCTGAAATAACATTGAATTTTATTCAGTCACTTTCGAAAAAAAAAATCGTAGAAGTGCACGAATGAAAATGAATCATTTTTCCATCAATGCATAATTATAGCACACATATCACCCTGAAATTACATTGAATTTTATTCAGTCGTTTTCGAGAAAAATTATTTTTAATATTTTGAGCTGTGAGCTTTGAGAAAATGAATTGGAACGCTGGGAAAAAGAGGACATTTTTGTCCGAGAAATAGGGGAAAAGATTCGTACAAATGTGCTTGCCAGTGGTCTTGTTCACAATGTTCTAGACCAAATTTTCGTAGAAGTGCACGAATGAAAATGAATTATTTTTCCATCAATGCATAATTATAGCACGCAATTCACCCTGCAATTACATTAAATTTTATTCAGTCGTTTTCGAGAAAAATGATTTTTAATATATTGAGCTGTGAACTTTGAGAAAATGAATTGAAACGCTGGGAAAAAGAGGACATTTTTGTCAGGGAATTAATGAAAAAGCTTCGTACAAATGTGCTTACTGGTGGTCTTGTTCACAATGTTCTAAACCAAATCCCTAGTTACCGGCACGCACTAACTGATGCTTGGTAAGGGAGGATGGAGAAATGAGGATACCCGCGGCAGCGTATAAAATCCCCGGGGCAGAATATCCTGTGCGTTAAAGCATTCGACTACCGCTCCCTTTATGGGCTTTGAGTCTGTCTGTAACGTTGAACAGAGCCCCAAAACAGCTATGCGGATTATGCATGCAGATTGATACCCGGTCCAGTTGTTTCGACTCCCAGGAAGCTGCGCGAGAAGGAGGATTATCAGAGGGAGAGGGAGAGAAGGCGAGAGATAGAGAGAGACGGCGAGAGAGAGAGAGAGAGAGAGAGACAGAGACAGAGAGAGAGAGAGAGAGAGAGAAGGAGAGAGGGAGGGGGGGGGGGGATCTACCCTTCACGAAATACACCCGTCCGCTTCTTCTGTTTGAATATGTAAAAGCAGTGGAGCTAGTTATAGGAAACGTGCCAGGTTCTATCATCTTCATACGTATTACGTTTTTTTTAACTGAATATAATTTTTTTTTTTCAAATTAGACACTAAAACTGACTAAAAATACAGAATCAGGGCTATATAATTTTGTAAAAAAGCATAATAGATTATCTTATTGTTAGATACATTATTTTCCCGAAGTATTAAGAAAAAGTGAAAAGAGGAAATGGTAAAAATAGAAAAAAAATATTAGGATTATTATTTTATAATAAAGTACAAGGGATGTTTTTAGAGAAAATAAGATCTGATGAGTGTGAAAAAGACGAGTGCAATGCATAATGGAAATAAATGATACTTTTTAGGGGTTGATTGAAAAAAAAAGTTTCTCACGTACGTTATGACGTTATGACACAAGAGAGATGGAAAGATGTGTCGATCGTTGGAGGAACCCACAGTGTTGGGTATTATTAGATTTTAGAACTCCCGATCAAGCAGAGGGTTGAGAGGATCTTCAGCACACCCTTATACAGAAAAGGATGGACGAGATCCACGTAGAACAAGACCATAATGAATATTGGATATACAGAAGAGATGTGTCAACCCCTTTCGTGGCTGGCCTGGGAAAGGAAACAAAACTACGAATGGTGTAGAACGCTGAACCTCCCTTGGTCGAACGACTCGTCGAATCTCACCCCCTATCTTCTCTTTCTCTCTCTCTCTCTCTCGCTCTCTGTCTCTCTCTCTCTCTCTCTCTCTCACACACACACACTGACACGAACTCCGTTCGGTGTCTCTCGAGAAGCAACTTCCGGGCAGATTGAGCGTGCCAGATAGTCCTTCGAAGCTTCCCTCTCGAGTCTCTCTCACTCTCCAACCCCCATTTCCTCCCTGTCGACTCGGGGGGCATATCAGAAGGGTTACTGGAGATGTGTAAGCGACGACAGGGGCTACACGATTTTGGCTATATACGTGTAGAACTATATATATACAATAAGGACCAAGAGAGATTTTCTCCCTCTTCCTCTCGTTGGCCATCAAAAAGAGTCCCTCTTCCTCGCCGAAGACAACGCGATGACGCGTACCCAGAATATCGATAGGTGGGTTACGATCACTGCGGATGTGTCCTGGGTCTCATACCCGGAGCCGTTCAAACGACATCGCGCTTTACATAGATACACCAACTGCCTTCAACCCTTGCCGCTATATCGCAATCTAGGCGATTTCCTTTTGTGTCTTTTCTCTCTTCGCAATTTCCTCTGACGTCGTCAATTCTATCGGCTGCAAAAAAATTCTCCTCTTTTTACGTGAAAACATCATCACGAATATTATCTGGTACAGCTAATACATAGAGAGATTTATAACAGTTTTATTACCATGTGGCGATTTCGAGTTGAAGTTTCTGATGGATGATGAAGAGTTCACGTGGCATGGATTGACCGAGAATTTAGGAAATTTTGGTTCGATGGGACATATCAGCGGGGATATCTTGTGGCAGTCGTTATATGGGGAGATCGGTAAAGATCGAGAAACTGGGACAAGGATACACAGGAATCCACAGGATATACAGGATATATACAGGGTAAAAGTGGGGAATATGGACCACCAAAATATTTAAGTAAAATATGTAAATATTTAATCTTCCATCCAAATTCAAATCCAGCGTCCTAATATTGTATATATAAATATTGCAAATTTCTTGGTGACTCATCTAACGGTACTTTATCGTAATTTCTTCTAGTTCAGTACTATGGGACTCTTGTAATAGTTTGGAGATCATCTAAGGCACTAAAAATATCATCGTTGAATATTTAAAAAAGCGAAAAAAAAAAAATTCTAAATCATCCTGAATTATTTGATTCTCTTCTGTTTCTTTTCGCTCTTCGCAATTTCCTCTAACGTCGTCAATTCTATTGCCTGAAAATAATTCTCCTGTTTCTACATGGAAATAGCAGCGGGGATATCTTGTGGTAGTCGTTATATAGGGAGATCGGTAAAGATTGAGAAACTGGGCCAAGGATATATACAGGGTAAAAGTGGGGAATATGGACCACCAAAATATTTAAGTAAAATATGTAAATATTTAATCTTCGAGTCAAATTCAAATCCAGCGTCCTAAAATTGTATATATAAATATTATAAATTTCTTGGTGGCTCATCTAACGGTACTTTATCGTAATTTCTTCTAGTTCAATACTATGGGACTCTTGTAATAGTTTGGAGATCATCTAAGGCACTAAAAATATTATCGTTGAATATAAAAAAAAACAATTATTCTAAATCATCCTGAATTATTTGATTCTCTTCTGTTTCTTTTCGCTCTTCGCAATTTCCTCTAACGTCGTCAATTCTATTGACTGCAAAAAATTCTCCTGTTTCTACATGGAAATAGCAGCGGGGATATCTTGTGGTAGTCGTTATATAGGGAGATCGGTAAAGATTGAGAAACTGGGCCAAGGATATATACAGGGTAAAAGTGGGGAATATGGACCACCAAAATATTTAAGTAAAATATGTAAATATTTAATCTTCGAGTCAAATTCAAATCCAGCGTCCTAAAATTGTATATATAAATATTATAAATTTCTTGGTGGCTCATCTAACGGTACTTTATCGTAATTTCTTCTAGTTCAATACTATGGGACTCTTGTAATAGTTTGGAGATCATCTAAGGCACTAAAAATATTATCGTTGAATATAAAAAAAAAGAATTATTCTAAATCATCCTGAATTATTTGATTCTCTTCTGTTTCTTTTCGCTCTTCGCAATTTCCTCTAACGTCGTCAATTCTATTGACTGCAAAAAATTCTCCTGTTTCTACATGGAAATAGCAGCGGGGATATCTTGTGGTAGTCGTTATATAGGGAGATCGGTAAAGATTGAGAAACTGGGCCAAGGATATATACAGGGTAAAAGTGGGGAATATGGACCACCAAAATATTTAAGTAAAATATGTAAATATTTAATCTTCGAGTCAAATTCAAATCCAGCGTCCTAAAATTGTATATATAAATATTATAAATTTCTTGGTGGCTCATCTAACGGTACTTTATCGTAATTTCTTCTAGTTCAATACTATGGGACTCTTGTAATAGTTTGGAGATCATCTAAGGCACTAAAAATATTATCGTTGAATATAAAAAAAAACAATTATTCTAAATCATCCTGAATTATTTGATTCTCTTCTGTTTCTTTTCGCTCTTCGCAATTTCCTCTAACGTCGTCAATTCTATTGACTGCAAAAAATTCTCCTGTTTCTACATGGAAATAGCAGCGGGGATATCTTGTGGTAGTCGTTATATAGGGAGATCGGTAAAGATTGAGAAACTGGGCCAAGGATATATACAGGGTAAAAGTGGGGAATATGGACCACCAAAATATTTAAGTAAAATATGTAAATATTTAATCTTCGAGTCAAATTCAAATCCAGCGTCCTAAAATTGTATATATAAATATTATAAATTTCTTGGTGGCTCATCTAACGGTACTTTATCGTAATTTCTTCTAGTTCAGTACTATGGGACTCTTGTAATAGTTTGGGGATCATCTAAGGCACTAAAAATATTATCGTTGAATATTAAAAAAAAACGAAAAAAACAATTATTCTAAATCATCCTGAATTATTTAGTGAAAACTGTATTTTATCATTCATTTTCCATCTGAGACAAGACCTGGTAGGTGTTTCTCAAATTGAGATCCTCTCGGCTTAAGGTCTCTCGCGGTTTATATGTGCCATACAGAGAGGGAGGGGAGAGAGAGAGAGAGAGAGAGAGAGAGAGAGAGAGAGAGAGATCCAGCCATGCCTTCGAGTTGGACAATGGCTATACATCTTCAAAGTCAGACATATCAGGATCTCCACTCATGAACGAGGTGAACACAACGGGAATGCTGTACAGTGAGAGTCTCGAACGGAGTTATATAGAGGACACGAAAGGGTGGGTTTTGGGTTTGGGCTGGATGGTTAGGAGGACACGCTTTCGTAGGTCCAGGACGTAGAGGTCACGCCGGCCAAGGTAATAAATTAAGACACCTATAACACCTCACCTCCACCCCCCCCCCCCTGCTCGCCAACACCACCACTTCTCTTGGAAACTCCATCGCTTTGCACCCTACGATCTGCCTTTAGCCAAAGCTCCTCACCCTCGTTTCTTAGCTATGTGTGTGTGTGTATGACCTCACATGCCGCTCGAGTCACTGGGGAATGGCGCCATGTGTTGCCCGGATGATCTACGACGAGTAAGACGTTGCGTGAAATATCTACGAGCATGAAAGAGCCGGGGAGAAAGGCGAGGGAGGGGGTGGGGGGGATGATGTTATAGAGGATCTGAGGAAGAGGTGAGCGAGGCTGTAAGATCCGGGGATTGAACCAAATACGACCTGACACACAACATGACCAAAACGACCCTCGTTCGTAATTCGTCCTTAGAGAACAAGTCACGCTCCATAAATAATTTCACATTTTTACTCAATATCGATTTTATTTAGATGCCCAAAAATTTGTTCTCAATGTCTCAAACAATCGTAGTGAAACAATGTCAATATATTTTCTTTCTATCAGTTTTGTATTGTAAATTTTCAAAGTTCTTTTAAAGAAATTTTTGGTACGATGAGATTTTAAGGGTTGACAAAAATGATAAAGAATTTTGTTCATTTTAAAAGCTGTCAAAAGCACAAAAATATTTATATTTCAAGTGGTGATAATTTTGGACTTGTTTTTCTGATTTAGGCTTAAGGTTTTGGAAAGACCCCAAAGTGCCTTGGAGAATGGAATTTGTTTTATAATTATATATTTCTTTTTGTGACTGTATAGGACTTTGAAATTTCCGAAAAGTAAATATGAAAGGATGTATGTAAAAATTAATTCATCGATGGTCCAACTTCGAAAATGTGTAAAAAAATATTCGAAAAATTGTAGTCGAGTGAGTCAAGAGATATTTCAAAGATTAGAGGGTTGCGAAGAATATGGGAGAAACTGAGTCCGCAACTCCATCATGAAGCGAAGTTATGGGCATTTTAGTAAAATTCATTCCAGGCCAAAATACAAATTTTTTTTTTATTGATATTATCCCTTGTGTCGATTTTTTTCTTGCTGCTCATTAATTCACTAGTCATATTCTATTAACTCAAAAATTTCCATCTTTCGTTCAAAAATTTTCAAATTTGTTTTTTTTTCACAATTTTTTCATTTTGTCGCTGCCTTTTCAAAATTTTGATCCAACTTCTGCGGGATTCCCAATCACTGACAAATGTTCAACCAACCGAGGTCTTGGATCTACTTTGAAGTAAAAAAAAAAATTTGCATTTTGAGTCCAGGAGTAAAAGAAAAAGTTAATTTCAGGCTTAAAGCAAAATTTGTACGAACGAGAGGAAGTGGCAAATGAATATTCTTATCCGGAATTGCAACTGTAGCAATGATCGTCGTATCTATATTATGTATATGCATGATGGTGATTCGAGACAACGTCCCCGATGAGTTTTGAGGGTGTTCGTAACTATACACGTAACGTTAGCCTAACAATGAGGGGCCTCTCTTTGTCGCTCGTGCCACGCTCGTCCGAGTATAACATTCACAATGATTTTCCACGGTAATCCTGCGGTATCCGGGGAGTTGGCTGAACCCGAGAAGGCCAAAGAGGTGGTACATTTGAGCTCGTAAGGGAGTTGACGGTAGAAGGCTGTTAAGCCGCTTCTCCAAGTGCGATATCGGGACTGTTTTTATATGTGTATATATATATGTATATATATATATATATATATATATATATATATATATATATATATATATATATATATATATTATGTATAGCGTGTAAAATGCGAACATGCATACTACAGCAGAAATCCCAACGAACGATAATGAGTTTCGATACCGCACAGCCACTGTTACTGTATATTTATAATATCTGGAGGATAACGACGTTATTAGAGTTTGTCAACTATGAGAAACATCAAGACAAAGTTTTCAATGAAACAATGAAACTTCATTTCAGAATTACTTAAAATGAATTGCCTGGAAAATTGGGTATCGTAATAAGGGTTGAGGTTTTTTGAGTAATTAAAAAATTGATCGCTCTATTTATTTATTTATTTATTTGTGTAGTTCAATCTGTGCTTTTAAGCTTTCGAGAAATTATAGTTATGTAATTTTAAAGGATGTTAAAAAGTGAGCTAATTGAGAAAATTAATTGTGTTTGTAAGAGATAAAAATTAATCGAGAATTCGATAATTGGGTCGCAAATTTTCAATTGCTTCTAATATTTATTACTTGAGCTTTTATTATTTTTCTGATTTCTACAGCATTTATATATAATACGCTTCGCACTTTAACCAACAACAAAAAAATATTGTTTTGTGATATTCTAAAAAATGATCAGAAATTAAATAATTACAAAAAAGTCACAATTTACATGAAAATAAATGAAAAAATATTATTCTTCTGGAGGAATTAAAAAAATTACTTTGTACTTTTAATAATAAATATGTAAATTATTTCGTTAAATATAGCGTGTTGAACGTCATATCGTAAAGACAATGCAAACTTCGATGCCTATTGTACAGTATTCTACAGTATTTTGCATTTTGCTTTCTATAATGGAATTCCTGAAGCTCGTTTTCATCGTCCTTTCCACGAACGCTCCTTCCTCCTCCCCTAAATCGCTCATACTAAAGACCACATGAATAGAAATTACCCACCTTAACTAACAATAGCACCAACGATATAAACAATGTGTCCAACGATTGCATAGGTGCGCCCATCGTTGGGCTTTTGTTGAAAACATTTGTGTGAAACAATGCAGCAACGAGAGAGTATCGGGAAGCTATAAAGGATGTGTTCGTTTATTTCGTTATCCAAAATATACTTTCACACGTGATTTTCGTTTTCGATTACATTTTTCCTATCGGTATTTTAAGGAATTTTTCACATCGAATTAAAAAAGAAAATCTCAATAAAAAAAATCCTTTACTTTTCATAAATTAGCTTCAATTTTTACCTGGTCACCATTATTATTATAATAATCATATTTTTTCATTTCTACTAAAAATCTAATTCGAAAATGATTAATTTTTTAAAAACAGCTCCAATTTTCGTTGATTGACTATAATTAAAATTATAATCGTATTTTTTTTTCTTATCGATATTTATAACGATTTTATACGTCTAGCAGAAATGACAAATGTTTTAGTAGAAAAATCTTCAATCTTTAAATTTATTGACGATTATAAAAATGATGTTTATCGTGTGTTTTATTTTCGTCGGCATTTTAGGCAAATTTATACGTCCAGAAAAAATATAAAAAATTCAATCGAAAATTCTTAATAAAAAAAAAGTTTTCTTTCTAACAATAATTTAATTAATGATGAAAATTTTTATGCTAAATTATCTTTAATACTTTATTTCATTTAACTTCGATTCTCCTTCTTTCATCTCTGAAAATCACCAATCACTCTTGTGATGTCAACTTTTTCTCCCGCTCTGCTTCATAGCTCTCTATTATTTTCCTCTTTTCATCTCAACTATACAAGCGACTTTTTTCCCTCCAAGGTTTTTTTTACCCACTGAGAGTGTCGCCATTGACCGATCCTACCTCTCTCTATGCTTTTAATTTCATTCTTTTTTCCATTTTTTATTTTGCCTTATTGTTTCACTCGCGAACAATATTCATTTGTATCCCCAGTGACTCCCGAGAGTTCCCAAATGAATTTTCACTCTTTTCACCTACCTGCTCGGTATTTTATTTATTTTTCTCTCCCCCCTTCAACAACTCTCGTCCAAGCTTCTCCCTCGGCAAATATACGTCAACGTGTTTTTTCTAACGTGACTCTGAGCTTTTAATTCATTTTTGTTTCTTCATTTTCTCGCCCTCTTTATTCTCGTGAATTATTTAAGAAAAGCTTCTAACGAAAAAAAAAAAATGCGAGATAAAATTACTTTGTTAAATTTCATTCAAATTTTAATCTGTCTCATTGTTGTTGTGACTTTATAACAACAGGGTCAAATCTTGTTGAACGAAAAAAACATTTAAAAAATGATTTCGCCAAATTTCATGTTCAATTAATTCTTAATTCGTTCAACGATTTTTCCAATATTGTCAATCAACGAGATTCTGCTCTTCAGTCATCCACTCAGTATAATTTCTCGTTCAACTTCATTCTTGTTACATTTCATTATCATTATTACGTTCGAATTTTTTTCTACTCATTTTCCGTTTGGATTTCTTCTACGTATTGCCACTCAAACGATAATCCTCTCGAGCTGATTAATTCGGTTAATGCTCCCGGCTAATGCTCCTCTCATTAACGAACTTTTAGTACATTTTGTTAGACTATAGCTATTTTCTTTATTCGAAAAAGCTCTCGTTTTGATACTCTCATCGACACGTTGGAGTGAAAAATTTCTTATATTAACTTTTATCGATCCCCTTTTATTTTCCATGCTTCATCCCCCTCTCTTTGATATTGTGTATCTCATTCGGAAGCTTTTGCGAGAATTATACGAAAGCAAACTACGGAGCTGGTAACGAAAGAGAGCGAGAGAGAGAGAGAGAGAGCGAGCTTTCATTACGATAGTTTTTCCACTTAGCCCAGAACTCATCCAGAGTTAGCGAATATTTTCCACCCCCCGACCTTGGTGAAATGAGGATTTCCTCTCTCTGTCTCTCTCTATTTTTTTCTATAACTCGAACCGAAACGAGAAAAGAAATTAAACGCCGCTCGACCGAGGAAATCTCTTCCGGCAGTTTTTTCCGATTCTGTACACCCTGGCCTTTCCCTGGATTTTCCAACCCCTCTCTACTTCTTGTTTCAATTTTTCCTCCCCTTCCACTCTTTTCTTTTTTTGTTCTTATCTCAGACTTTTTTTTTCATCTTCATTTCATTCTTTTCTCCCTATTTCTGCCCGCTTGGTTTTACTTCAACGAACCTCCCCTGCATAAAGGAGAGAAAAACACCAGCAAAGCGAATACTCGTAAATGTATTTTCTTTTCTTTCCAATCTTCTCGTCTGTCTGTCCATTAACTACGTTCATACGTTTCCACCTAAACGCACCTTTTTTTTTCCTCCTTCCAATAAAATTCTACTTTGTTTCTTGAACGTGAGAAACAGTCTGTGCATCAATTTACAAAATATTTCGTATACTCGAGTTTAATTTGAAATTGCTTTACGAGAATATTTTGTGCTGATTAAAAAAAAAATCACTCTCGCGTGAAATCGATACGGCTCGTTATTAACATGGCAAACTCGTCGAGAAACGTTTGCGGAATATAAAAAGAAACGAGCATAATTTACCTTTTACGAGCCCTTTTATCATAAACCACGATTGTTGTCCTTCGAGTTTTCTCGACAATACAAATATACATAGTTTGTCCTCCTCCTTCTTAAACTTGTAGAGTGTCCTTTTTAAATATAATTAATTGTGAAATTTTATTTAAAAAAACTTCATAATTTGTTGATCAATTGATAAATAATAATTATGAAAAAATAAAAGGAACAATATTTTGACAATTATTATTTTATGATGGATATGAAATTTTTAAAGAAATTTCTTCACAATCGCTGCATTATAAAATACTTTTAAAGGCTTTTTCATTTGAACTTTTCCCCAAATTGAATCCAACAGAAAGAGCGCCATGAAAGTTGAAAAATTCCAAGTAAACGAAATCACAATTTTTCCACGTCACGAAAATGGAAAAATTTCGATGGTTCAGAAATTTCACCATCTTGACCAGTTTTCATTCCATTTTCGACGAGACTCTCTCGTCTCTCTTTTCCTATTTCGTAAAAAATCTATCCAAAGTGTCAAAGAAACACGTCCAGGCGATGGGGCTGAATCGCATCGAGCTTAAAGATTCGGCTCTCCACCCTTTTACCTTTTCCATATACGATAGAAATTCCCAGTCAAGCGAAACTTTTTTTTGACGTCGCTCGACTCTATGGCACTATAACGCGAAAAACTCGAGCACAGCCGCTTCACTGAATAAATGTAGTTGCTCTATGAAAAAAATCGCTTCAATCTCATATATAGGATTTTTTTCTAACCTTTACTTCTATTTTTGTCAATTTTTTTTATTTGTAAAACGAATTTTACAATTTTTCAATCCTTCGCGCGCAAAAAAAATTATTTACTGCATAAATCTTTTGCGAGAGGTATTTTCCCAAACTTTAAAAAATCTATTTTTAATGCATTTATTAATATTATTATTATCATTGTTGTTGTTCTTGTTATTATTATTATTGCCATATCAAATGTGCGAATAAAAAAAAATGTGGTTATAAAAAAGAAATAATTACAACAGATTAAGATGAAGTTTTAAATTTGACGAATCGAATTTTTAATGAATGTATTTAAAAAATATTCTCGACTGAAAAATTCCCAATTGAAAAAAAACGAAAATTGGGGTTGATTTTATAATTTGCAAACTTTTTGAATTGGCAATCTTCAGTTTTTTTTTTAGGCAAAAATTTGGCCACCAATGTAGGCAAAAGTTTATTTATTACTGCTACGGAGTAAAAGATGTTTGTTCAATATAGCATTTTACAATTTTATTATTATTATTTTTATTGTTGATTAAACGCGATTGACAGTTAGATGATAGATCGTGAATATGACAGTTACTTCTATCGAATGACAGACAAATAAAAGTACCAGTTGGCGCACAGGACCAGTAGAATCAATGCTTACGGTTCATATTACGCTGACGCGGAAAAAATGTGTAGGACTAGATCAACATAGAGTGTGCGGCCACTGGTACATTTATCTTAATTTTAGTCCAGGCAGGCAATTCTTTTCTCGACGTTACTAATTTTTCCGTTCCAAATCTTTAATAATCGCGTATTTATTGATGAAAATTTCAAAAAAATTTGACACAAATGTGACCGTGTTACTCAGCAATAAATTCTACACATTTTCATGCAGGTTTCAAGTTTTTTTTTTACTGCTCGAAAATGCTGCGAGGGCAAAAAACACGAAACTGCTAAATTCACTTGATGTCAATTCACTCATGCTGATACTTTGATATAGTATTGACATAAATCTACAAAATTATCCTCTCGATGTTTGTTCAATTCGATTATATATTTAGAGCTTTATCCTCTGGACCATGATGACCAAAAATGGAACACAAATGGCTGAAAACCGTACCATATCTATATATTTGTAAATATATTCACATAAATATCGTTCAGTAAAAATCCAAGTGGAATCCATTCGGTGATAGGGAATAAAGCTCTCAATGAAATTTTAATGTTGGAGAAATTTTAGCCATAGTTAAACATTTAGCTCTCATTGTTTGAATTTTCTCGAAGCTTTTTACATCAATTTCCACTTTATCATCGTCTATATATCATCACATTGTATTATGCAAACGTATAGATATACATGTAGATATGGATATAGATATAGACATAGATATAGATATAGATATAGATATAGATATAGATATAGATATAGATATAGATATAGATATGGATATGGATATGGATATAGATATAGATATAGATATAGACATAGACATAGATATAGATATAGATATAGATATAGATATAGATATAGATATAGATATAGATATAGACATAGATATAGATATAGATATAGATATAGATATAGATATAGATATAGATACAGATATAGATATAGATATAGATATAGATATAGATATAGATATAGATATAGATATAGATATAGATATAGATATAGATATAGATATAGATATAGATATAGATATAGATATAGATATAGATATAGATACAGATACAGATACAGATACAGATACAGATACAGATACAGATACAGATACAGATACAGATATAGATATAGATATAGATATAGATATAGATATAGATATAGATAGAGATACAGATATAGATATAGATATAGATATAGATATAGAATATAGATATTTGATGAAATCCATAAACCATGTATGAGCAGAAAGAATAACGACCGTTGGGACACATTTTTGTTTCGACTGCGCAGGAAGGTTGCAATGAACGTTGGCGTATTTATTTTATATTCGTAATGACGTGCACAGCGAATGAATATTCTCCGTTATTATGCGTCCAACGATAACATCGAAAGCACAGAACGATCACTGAAATCCGATTTTCAAATGTTATTATATATTTACTGAAAAATATTTCCATGTTTATCTTGATTTTTCAATATTTTCACATTCTACTCCTTGGCTCTGTTATTTTTGTAGACTTTATGGGTAATTCGGGCACTCGAGGCTCCTTGTCAAAAAGTTGAGTGATAAAATTGTTAATAAAAGGCTAATGGCCCGTCATTAATAGATATAGCAGGTGGCATTGATGAAACATTCATCAGAGATCTTGAGATGTTAAAAGTTTGTGCATCAAACACTCGTGAGAGGGACAGAAAATGGATGAAAGATGCAAAACGAAGTAAAAGTCATTACATGCTGAAAGCCTGTACGAATGATTCACAAATACTTTGGGCTGGGAAACACTTAAAACTGAATCGGATGGTTAAAATCTGCATCCATTTTGAAAGCAATAAAAAAAATGTGGTTATAAAAAATAAATAATTACAACAGACAAAGATGAAGTTTTAAATTTGACGAACTTTTATTTTCATAAAAATTGGCACAGCTATGAAAAATATCGATCGTTAACTATTAAAATAAACAATTTATAACATTTATTCTCATATCTCGATAAAAAATAATTTTACGACAAAATGATTGTCAACAGTTGCGTAAGTTATGAAAAATTACTATTTTTTCCAAGTTATTATAAATCATTTTTATTTTTTTGGTATAATTATTTTTTATTACTTGTTGTGATTGAACGGCAGTTACGCATGATGTACAGTTGACGCCATTGCTGAAAATTTTATCCAACGAAAAGTACGCCATGTTGAATATCCTCTCGGTTCAGCCCCCTTCTCTGTTTGTCCCCAGGGGTAGTTCAGATTTCCCCGTCGTATAAATCTCGTACCGGAACAGCGTGTGTCCTTTGACCGTTGGCTCAATCGAATCAAAGAAGGGCGAGTGTATATGGTTCTCTCTTGTAGTTCGATATGGTCAGCAATGGTACCAGGCCTGGCTTTGATATGGTCGAGACCATATCATTCTCTCCATTGTCGTTTCAGCCGACGACGGCAGCGACGACAAAAAAGTGTATATATATATCTCTATATATATCTCTCTCTCTCTCTCTCTATATATATATATATATATATACATACATATATCCATATATATCCATAGATATATGTTCTGTACGGACAAATGCAAAGAAGATGGAGGAATATAGAGAAAATATGTACAGTAAAAATTCTAGTACAATGAACTATTAAATTACAACGGAATATTAATAATTTATTCAACTGTGTTATCGTAAAAAATTACCAACTTTTAACTACAATATAGTTGCATAAACTAAAAGTTTGCAGTGAAATGAGCAACTAATTGACAATTACCAGTTACTCACTACTAGTAGTTACTTTTTTGTATAACACTTTTATAGTGGCAAAATGTAAGTTGTAAAAAATCGGCACTTTTTCTATACTGTAGAA
Organism: Dyspetes luteomarginatus; assembly: GCA_963669185.1. NCBI lineage: Eukaryota > Metazoa > Arthropoda > Insecta > Hymenoptera > Ichneumonidae > Dyspetes > Dyspetes luteomarginatus. The sequence continues at coordinate 7,162,430 of OY769906.1, forward strand.
AATATCCATTAATAATACATTTGTAGTGAAATTAATGGCTGAGTCACCACTAGAAATTTATTATTTATTATTTTATAGTTGAGAAAGTGTAATTTTTTTTACTATGCAATAGTTGCATAAACTATACAGTTGTTTTCATTACTTAATAGTTATATCACGACAATTGTAATTTCTGCAAGTCACACGCGTGTTATTTTTTGGAAATGCGTACGATTGGCGAGACACGCATTAATCCTAGCAAAACTTGTTATGTGAGGCATAAAAAAAAGGCAACCCCTCGCGTCCAATTAAACGTCAATGGAACACACGCGTTTTGAAGTCTGGCAACTCAGCCATAGGGGCTGCCGTTTCAAAGGGTGGTTTTTCGTAAACGACGATCCAATTTTTTTTTTTTTTTTTCCCTCTTCTCTCTTCCCCTCTTACAGTCATCCTATTGGAGCAGCACAGCGTGACGACAAAAAGAATGAGAAAGGGGAAGGCTGCGGTATAAATGCAAGAGAGAATCGAGGAGGGGATGCAAAGTAAGGGGCGGGCTGAAAAATTCCATATTGCTCCCCGGGGGAAGGAAGATGAAGAGATTGAACAGGGGTTGATGGTGGTAAGGTTCATATGCTCGATGCTCTCGTATTTTATGTCTTCCATATAAAATATATATATATATATATATTCCGAGAGATGGAGAACTGAAAAATAATTACGAATATCTGTTAAAAAAAACATTCGCTCAAAAAAAAAAATTATTCCAATTTATTCTTAATAATTCGATAATTTTTCTATCTTTTCTCGCTATAATTGTTTTGTTAGGAATCATTTTTAACGATTTCCCTCGGGATTTATTTCGAGGTCTCTAATGACAGGATGACATTTTAATGATTTTTCATCGCTATAAATTCTCGTTTATTTGAAATTTCTCAAATCGTTTAATAATCGGTCGAGATTGACTTTGGGGTCGCTAATGGCAGGCTCGCATGGATCACTGCTATACTCTGCATTGCCTGCGATTTGTGCTCGATCGACTGGATTCTTCCGGGGATTCGATCATGATTTCGTGGCCTCGTCAAAAGGACACACACACACACACACACACACCCACACCCACACACAGCCACACACACACACACACACACACACACACACACACACACACACACACACACACACACACACACACACACACACACACACACACACACACACACACACACACACACACACACACACACACACACACACACACACACACACACACACACACACACACACACACACACACACACACACACACACACACACACACACACACACACACACACACACACACACACACACACACACACACACACACACACACACGTACGCACACACACACACATGGTGCATTCATACTTATACGTACATGGCGACGACGCCTGACTCGTTGTCCACGATTACCCCATATCGAGCGCAGCTATCTCGTATCATTTGTGTGCATATATACATATTTGACACAAACTCTCTGACAAACCCAAACACAAACATATGTCCGTGTGTGTGTGTATGTGTCAAATATCCAAGTGTGCAAAGGCTTGTATGCAATTCGGATATTAGCGAGTATATAATGGAGTATATAATGGAGAATGAACATACAAGTCGGCTGTGCTAATGAACGAGGTAACAAGCATAATTTAACGTCCTACCACGACGAAATTCAGTCTACATTTACTATTACTGGATTATGTGTACACTGCACCAACCCTAACCCCTTCATTCCTCGCCCCTCTTAGCTTTTCTCTCTCAATCACTAGGTAGTACAATCAGACTGGCACATGACCTGTACCACACTGTTTGCTGCTTCTGCAATAGTGAGCTACAATCCTACCTTCCGAGCACTCGCCTATATATACTGTTCTGAAATCTGTACCATATCACATTAGTATATATTATATATTATATATTATATATTATATATTATATATTATATATTATATATTATATATTATATATTATATATTATATATTATATATTATATATTACATATTATATATTATATATTATATATTATATATTATATATTATATATTATATATTATATATTATTTACCTCCCATCCTGTGCCTGCCTAAACCCCAATCTCTTCGATTTGGGTTGGTTTTGCGTTTGTTCATTGGCTATGCGAGGGTGCAAAAGCACCCTAGCCACAAAAACACCTGATGCTAGTCGACTTTATGTATATATATACAACATGGGATTATACCATATCCCATATATATTATACATACAAATCGAAGTTCTACGTGAATTCCCTCGCGCCTTGGAGGTTCCCGATTTCATTAGTGTAAATCCACAGTAGCATCAGTGTGGGACTTAACATTGAGCCAACAGTCGCTCTTCTCGCACTCTGGCGTCTCTCGAAATTTCATGTGATGTGTGATGTTGATAGGGTAAGTGTGAGTATTATTGCGGTTTTAAATGCAGGGCTAGCCTGACGACTATATTTCAAAAAATCATTGAAATTTACCAAAGTTTTTTTGTTTCCAATTCAATATTTAACTAATTTTGAACTTGCAAAAAAAAAAAAAATAACTGTGATTTAATAATTTTTTCATCAAATATTAACCATTGGGAAAAAAAATCCGATGCAACTATTACTGCGGGGTCTAGACCGGCCCTAGGGTATTACTGCGTGCCAAATATTGCGGGTTGTCCAATTACTGCTCGACGTGTATCTAATTTATAATTGTTTTTTTAATGATAACAATTACATCTCCAATAACAAATAATTTATTAATTATTTAATAATTGTTATCACATTAACAGTCGTTTCTCATAAAAATATTTTGTTTCCTTATTTAAACTTATTTTATAATGATAATTAAAGCTCTGATAACAAGTGATTTTTATTAATTATTTAATAATTATTAACCCAAACCCAAAGTTATTTCTCATAAAAATATTTTGTTTCCTTATTTAAGGAAGGGCTTCTTGCAAAGCCAAAATGAAATGTTCTTTTTTGAAGTCACATCTCTGTTTTATTGCTTTCACTTTCTTTTTATTTATTTTCGGTTTAATTTTGATTTCTCTTTTGACTTTCAGCATTATATATTTATATAATATTAGAGAACTTTATATTAGGTACCCTATGATTTTTATTAATTATTTAATAATTATTATCACATTCAAAGTTATTTCTTCAAAGGACTTAACATTCAGCCAACAGTCGCTCTTCTCGCACTCTGGCGTCTCTCGAAATTTCCTTGTATCTCCATCTTCGATTGTCTCTGCGCACTGCTAAATTCACAAAAATCCATCAAGCTTCGAAAATGTTTAAAAAAAAAAATAATCAATTGATTAGAATGTTCACGTTAAAAAATAAAAACAAAATGTGTGACTGAAAGTTTACATTGCAGGAAATTTATTTGGAATCAAATAAAATTTGCAAGATCACAGAATTTTCACCTTTCAACGGGTTACATTTTATTAATTTTTTTTTCTACGAAAATCCATCGTTTTGTTCGATAGACTCAATTGCATTAGGATTCCATCACGCAAAGTTCACGATTGTTTTTCCTCCCTCCCACCTAATAGACTGCAGGCTCTAAACGAATTAAAAGGATTGAACGAAACAAATAAAAAGGAGCTGTGAGAAGAAAAAAAAAAAGTGATAGACCCAAATAAAGGGAATAACTTTGCACATTCGCGAAATATAAGCGATTTCGTTTGAGTGCGTGCGAGTGTGTGTGTGTGTGTGTGTGTTGGTGTGGCTAATGGCGAAAATCCTTCTCGTGACCCGATAGCTAGACGAGTTTTACGTCGAATAAATCTTTTCGTGGATTTTCGGTTGGTGTTACAAGCAAACCTTTTCTCACCCTCGCTTCTCGTATAACGCCTCGCGGAAATGTTTCTCTCTCTCTCTCTCTCTCTCTCTCTCTCTCTCTCTGCTATTTCTCTCTCTCTCTCTCTCTCTCTCTGCTATTTCTCTCTCTCTCTCTCTCTCTCTATTTCTCTCTTTCTCTCTGCTATTTCTGTCTCTCTCTCTCTCTCTCTCTTCCTCACGTTTCTATGTATTGGTTCTCTCACACCCCGTTTGGTAGTTGGTTACAGGTGGTCTCTCTTCCAACTTTAGCCTGTTAAATCGTGAGCTTTTGGTGCGCGAGGAAATACCTGCGAGCTCGAAAGCATTCCTCACCTTGACATACACATACACACACACACACACAGACAGACCTCCAACGCCTTTCCTGTCTCCACGAAACACCCTCAGGACCTTTCCTTTTCTCGTTCTATTACGCTATGACCGAGATTTCCGTCAGTCCGGATGATCCTTTTTACCCGACGGGCACAACGCTACACGGTAATTTCTATCATTTATAACGATAATTTTCTACATCATTTAATTAATGAGCAGTCATTCTGATTAAAGGGGCTGGAACATTCAATGATTTTTGTGAATTTTTTTCAGACACACAAAATTTTTTTGTGGGGGATAAGAAATTACCATTTTATTATGATTTTTGGGATCATAAAAAACATCCAATTTTAATGCATTTCATTTTTTTTTGTTTTTCGTGATTTTAATTTTAATCGATGAAGGGGTTAAATTTTAATAATGTTGACCCGAGTTTTTATTTTTAGCATAATTTTATGTTGTTGCCGGGAATTGATTACTATTTGGGCGCAATTAAATCGAGAAACGTAAAATTTATGTAGCCACATTTTTTACTTTTTAAGAAATTTTCAGGGCTTGAATCTTGATTATTTTGTCGTGAGTTGTTTTTTTTTTTCGTTATCAGTAATATGTAATTTTTTGGCCGGAAAAGTGGTAATTTTCATGCAAATTGGGATCGTTTCTGTCGAAAAAAATTATGAATTTTATATATCAACATTAATTTTCTTTATACAGAATTATTTTCCGCCTACGTTGGAATTCCAGAATTGACAAAACACATAAATATGAAATTTCCAATTTTTTAATATCTAATAACAATTATTCATTGGGTTACATGAAAATCTGAAATTTTCCACGAATAGACTCATCGCCTATTCATCCTAACGAATTCAACTAATAATTCCGGGTAATAAAAAAATAAAATAAAGTATAAGGGAAAAATTATCGACATAATTCTTCGTGCTGACAAGCAGCTGGTGAGGAATTGTTCGAATTACGAGGTGGTAGAATTGGCACGAGGAAGTAATAAAGCTGCTGCTGTCGATGGGCACTATAGAGAGACCTGAAAGAGAGACGGAGTGATAAAAATTCCCTCGTATCTGCGAGATATATTAGCGGCAGACGAAAGGACAAAAAAAAAATGATGGAATAATACCGTCGAGTTCGTTTTTCCCATGGGATATTATCCAGGGTGCAGAAAAGTCAGCGGTTGGTAATTTTCTTTTTCCTAGCTCTTTTCTCCACTTTGGGGACTAAGAGAAGCCACGAATCTGCCAAGGGGATGCGTACAAGGGATGAATGACGAACGAACAAACTATGGGAATGTGAGAGAGGATCGAGGTACATAGTGAGAGACAGAATCGGGAGGATAAAAAAAAAAGAAAAAGGATAGAAAACTGCGCAATAGGGTCGAGAGAGAAAGAGAGATCGAAGAAGTCGACGATATTCCCGAAGGATATCAAATGGGTGAGATCTGCCCTCGCAGCAAAATGTCCCTCTAGCTGGACAAACTCTCATATTCTCTCGTCTCTACAGCGAAATTCAAGGAATTTTTGCCATTTTCTCCTTTCTTTGACTCTTTACTCTGCTCTCTCTCTCTCTCTCTCTCCTTCTTCCTCATCCCTTATTTATCAACTCAAGAGGGAACTCGAGTTGATTTCTTTTTTTTTAACTTGCCAGCATCGAGAGAATATTCGATCGGTACACGATAAAAAGGATCCCAAAAAAATGTCAAAATATTTTTATTTCATATGAAAAATATAAATCGTCTATTTTGTGGGCTTCTTTTCACAGTAAATTCATATTTTTTGATAATTATTCTATCAGACCCAATAAGCATATTTTGGAAACGCCATTTTTTGGGGCAATTAATACGAAAATAGTATCAAAGAACTTATTTTTTTGGTGTAAAAATAATATAAAAAATAATTCATTTTCATTTTTGTGGAAAATATATATATATATTTTTTTGATCGAATTCGTATTTTTTTTTTAAATAATTCTCTAATGTAAAACACTAAAAGAATATTTTGACAAATTTTTTTTAGGGCATTAATGCGAAAAGATTTTATTTATTTTTTACTCGTTTAACTTTCATTCCATCTCCTGCCTGTCTCTGAGAGATAAAACTTTCTTTTCGTTTATATGAATATTCCAGTCCATCATTTTCCTCATCGTTGTACATTCTCCTTCCTTTTCTATGCCATTTTCGCAGCTTGACAAAACGAAAATCCTCATTTCTCATTCTGAATGAGATTATATAAGCTTGAACGTTTCTCGATTCGTTCTTCATGCAAATGACAAATTCAACGTGACAAAGTTTGTCGACGGGATAAGCCAGGTTGGGTAATTCGTCGACGAGAGTGTCATGACCAAATATTTGCAAATCTCGTCACGGGTACAGACGATTTTCTGTATTACGTCGAAGACCCTTTCTATGGACACGATTTTCCCCGTGCTCGGACAAACATTTCCCCCCACTCTCTCTCTCTCTCTTTCTCTCTCTTCTACACTCATTTCGATCATTCAACTGTCAGACACTTTTGCGTCATATTTACCTCGCGTCAGCAAATCATGAATAAATACGCGAATTTTCGCAACACTCGCTCATTTAACAGTTGACAGCTAGGAACATTGACATTTGTCACTTCATTTGAGCAATTATTCTTATTCAATCGATATGTGATGTCGATAGGGTATGTGTGAGTATTATTGCGGTTTTAAATGCGGGGCTAGCCTGACGACTATATTTCAAAAAATCATTGAAATTTACCAAAGTTTTTTTGTTTCCAATTCAATATTTAACTAATTTTGAACTTGCAAAAAAAAAAAAAATAACTGTGATTTAATAATTTTTTCATCAAATATTAACCATTGGGAAAAAAAATCCGATGCAACTATTACTGCGGGGTCTAGACCGGCCCTAGGGTATTACTGCGTGCCAAATATTGCGGGTTGTCCAATTACTGCTCGACGTGTATCTAATTTATAATTGTTTTTTTAATGATAACAATTACATCTCCAATAACAAATAATTTATTAATTATTTAATAATTGTTATCACATTAACAGTCATTTCTCATAAAAATATTTTGTTTCCTTATTTAAACTTATTTTATAATGATAATTAAATCTCTGATAACAAGTGATTTTTATTAATTAATTAATGATTATTATCACATTCAAAGTTATTTCTCATAAAAATATTTTGTTTCCTTATTGAAGGAAGGGCTTCTTGCAAAGCCAAAATGAAATGTTCTTTTTTGAAGTCACATCTCTGTTTTATTGCTTTCACTTTCTTTTTATTTATTTTCGGTTTACTTTTGATTTTTCTTTTGACTTTCAGCATTATATATTTATATAATATTAAAGAACTTTATATTAGGTACCTATACGAGACTGACCAGGTCAACTGACTGAGGTGTAATATTTTTGTAGGTTAGAAATTCGAAATAATTGAACGGCAGTAATCGGTGCTTCGAAAGGACAGGGTCTGATTACTGCGTCAATTGTTGTACAATCGCAGTAATACGCTCATGCTTGAAACATTCTTGCCAAATACTGCGGCGGCAAATTAAAAATGAAAATAAATTAAATTTTGTTTTTTTTTTTTTTTTTTTTTTTTTTTTCATTTAAAAACAAATAGTATTTTAGTCTAGGCAACAAAATATACGAACATTGCAGTAATAATAAAGAAAAAAGGAACTTTATACTGATATCTATTTTCGACCATAACTAGCACCAAAATGATGAAAAAATTTCACTCATAAGCACCTACTAATTTTGATAAATCGACAATAAACTAAATAATCACGGTGCACGACATATTGTTGATTCATTATGTTTTCTAAACATCGAATTAATAGTCTGATTTTTTTCAAGCTATAAATAATCAGACAAGATTAAATTCTGATTTAAAAAAAAAAATGCACTAATACGCACACCCGCATTAATAGCCATACTCACCCTATACGTCATTTATACGGGAAATTATTATCATTTAGTTCACGTGTGTATCATTAAATTTGGCATCTATTATATTATTAATTGTTTATTGATCACTTATTCGGGCAATAATTATCATAAATCGATCATTAATTTGATCAGTTGATATTATTTAGATGACATTTATCATTTATCTAAGCAATTATTATCATTCAAATTTTTAATTTTTTACTCTATTATTATCATTTAATAGAGTCTCGTCATTTTTGATAATATTTTTATTATTTATTTGCCATTTATTACTTTAACAGGCAATTCATTTTCAAAAATTATTTGGAAACCCACACACGTGTTTGACTCCACAAATTTATCGGTGTTAATCATCATCTCAAATAAGAAGCTTTTCGAAAATACTGGAAAAATTCACCCCTACCCCGAATGTAAAAACTTTTCGTATTTTCTTTAGATACAAAATCTTCAAAAGCCCCCCCCCCCCTTCTCCTCTTATAGGTGTGAATGCATCGGTAAAATTCTCGTCATTGAGATGTTTGCCACCTATGGTGCAGTCATAGTCGTTTTTTCAAAGAATGATCCTCAGCACGTCGTGTTTCGTACTTTGAAGAGTGTCTGGATGGCTTTTCACGAACGATAATACACGAAGGAAAGCACAAACAATTCTCTCTCCTCCTCTCGCTCTCTGTGCAAAGCCAGCCCAGCTATTCATTGCATTGGTGCTTGGCGTAACACACACACACACACACGCACGCGCGCCTATATATATATATATATATAGTATTGGTACTTTATATGTATTTTCCATGTAATGGTTAGAGTACGGCAAGTGTGCATTTTCCTGAAAAGCAATCTATGCATCGTAATATATATACACATATAAGTTCTTATCACATTTCGTACATTACAAAGGGAAAACTTGCGAGCATACGTTCTATATAAAGTGGCGCACATAAGACCATAAATGTGCATGAGATCAAGTACACATTGTGCCCAAAGTACTCGAGTGCACAATACATTTATAAGAGACATGAAATATCCAAAGGAGCGAATGTACACTGAAAGTTCACTATTATATAGGAAAGATTTCTCGGATATGCATGCATATTTTACTACGTGACGGCGAGTTGCTTTTTGTACGATCGAAATGTCAATATTTTTTTCATAAATTTTCTTTGTAAGTTAACGTAAGATTTTTTTAGGACAATTTTTAAATTTTATACACTGTGCTATTGAGTTTTTCTGTTCATTTCGAAACTCCCAATTTCTTATAATTTTCCATCATTTTCAATATTTAGCTCCGTGTATTTCACGCGGAATTATCGTTTTAAGTGGATTCTGAACCACCACGATGGCCGAAAAATACTTGGAAAAATCCAGTCGTGTCGGCAGGATTCGAATAATAATATTAATAAAACCCAAACGAGTTAGTTTCTCTGAACTCGAGATTTATGTGTATACATCTTTTCGCGTAATGAGTCTCATTGTTTTTGAGAATAAGATATGAATATTGAGTTATAAATATATTACTACATATTTCTACGCTAGATTTTTATCCACACTCATTCAATAATAGACATTCACTCAACGATAATTTCTATCTACATTTATTTTGGTTTTTATTGGTGTATTTATTGGAGTGACAGAAGGGTTAGTAACTGCAACTGTCATTCTACGCTTGGTGTGGGCCTAAATTCAACTGACGCCATCTGTAGGCGGCGCAGCCAACTCTGTTGAGCTCGGAACACATTGTGCCCAATGTACTCGAGTGCACAATACATTTATAAGTGACATGAAATATCCAAAGGAGCGAATGTACACTGAAAGTTCACTATTATATCGGAAAGATTTCTCGGATATGCATGCATATTTTACTACGTGACAGCGAGTTGCTTTTTGTACGATTGAAATGTCAATATTTTTTTCATAAATTTTCTCTGTAAGTTAACGTAAGATTTTTTTAGGACAATTTTTAAAGCCCATTTGCGAAAATATTCCAAATTATAAAATAAATAGATGGATAGATAGATATAGATATAGTGAATCATTCTTAACCTCTGAGAGGCTTGAATATTCTTTTATACACTATGCTATTGAGTTTTTCTGTTCATTTCGAAACTCCCAATTTCTTATGATTTTCCACCATTTTCAATATTTAGCTCCGTGTATTTCATGCGGAATTATCGTTTTAAGTGGATTCTGAACCACCACGATGGCCGAAAAAAACTTGGAAAAATCCAGTCGTGTCGGCAGGATTCGAATAATAATATTCATAAAACCCAATCGAGTTAGTTTCTCTGAACTCGAGATTTATGTGTATACATCTTTTCGCGTAATGAGTCTGATTGTTTTTTTGAATAAGATATGAATATTGAGTTATAAATATATTACTACATATTTCTACGCTAGATTTTTATCCACACTCATTCAATAATAAACATTCACTCAACGTTAATTTCTATCTTCATTTATTTTGGTTTTTATTGGTGTATTTATTGGAGTGACAGAAGGGTTAGTAACTGCAACGGTCATTCTACGCTTGGTGTGGGCCCAATTCAACTAACGCCATCTATAGGCGGCGCAGCCAACTCTGTTGAGCTCGGTACACATTGTGCCCAAAGTACTCGAGTGCACAATACATTTATAAGTGACATGAAATATCCAAAGGAGCGAATGTACACTGAAAGTTCACTATTATATAGGAAAGATTTCTCGGATATGCATGCATATTTTACTACGTGACGGCGAGTTGCTTTTTGTACGATCGAAATGTCAATATTTTTTTCATAAATTTTCTCTGTAAGTTAACGTAAGATTTTTTTAGGACAATTTTTAAATTTTATACACTGTGCTATTGAGTTTTTCTGTTCATTTCGAAACTCCCAATTTCTTATAATTTTCCATCATTTTCAATATTTAGCTCCGTGTATTTCATGCGGAATTATCGTTTTAAGTGGATTCTGAACCACCACGATGGCCGAAAAATACTTGGAAAAATCCAGTCGTGTCGGCAGGATTCGAATAATAATATTCATAAAACCCAATCGAGTTAGTTTCTCTGAACTCGAGATTTATGTGTATACATCTTTTCGCGTAATGAGTCTCATTGTTTTTGAGAATAAGATATGAATATTGAGTTATAAATATATTACTACATATTTCTACACTAGATTTTTATCCACACTCATTCAATAATAGACATTCACTCAACGATAATTTCTATCTACATTTATTTTGGTTTTTATTGGTGTATTTATTGGAGTGACAGAAGGGTTAGTAACTGCAACGGTCATTCTACGCTTGGTGTGGGCCCAATTCAACTAACGCCATCTATAGGCGGCGCAGACCACAGTGTTGAGCTCACACGGACTATTAATGTTGCTTGCGCATTCCTCAGTTTGCACCGAATTACTTTCAGCCGAGAGAGTACGGGTATACGGCGCGCGATAACATAAAAAATAAAAAAGTTCATTGACCTTTTCGTAATGGCGTAATTTATTTATTTTTTGCGAAATAAATTTTTTCTTCAATTTTATTTTCATGATTTCATGCAAAAACCGCATGGCATGTAAAAATTCAATGTGACTCACAGGCATTCTTGTGTCGTATATATATTGGGCGAGGCAAAAATCAATGCTCGTAATAGAATAATCTGTGAAGCCATTGAAAAACTATTCTGTCCGGCATCTTCGATCCGGCACTCTATTTTTCTCATTCTCTTCGTTTCTACCTTCGTTGGTCTAACTTTTTCACCTTCGTATATCGTCTCATGCATAAACCCCGAAGGCTTCCCCCTTCTATATAATTCTCTCTAACGATAATTCGTTATGTATAACGTACATACGACGATAATATTAATAGAGTATGTGCGCATTGGCGTCACATCAAACGAGGTCGAAAGTTTCTAATTTGTATCATTTTTTTTTTTTTTTTTTCAATTACAGAGAATTTTTATAATCCAAAAGTAATTAAAAAATATTTTCCATTAAAAAACAAAAAAAAATCGTTTTATTTCATCATAATATTATCGAATTTCATGCAGAATTGTTATTCGAATATATCGATAATTCAATTTATGTTTAATTACCAAAATATGCGACTTAAACTCGCGAGGAATTAAAAAAATGTGGAAAGAGAGAAATATGTACGAGTAATTTTTAAAGGGTTGTGCATTTTTGATAAACGACAACGAGACGGGGAATTTGCGGAGTGAAACACACAGAGTCCACTATGAATAACGAAAACATGCTCGGATCGCGAACTCTAGTTCACACACACGCGCCCTTATAAATAATTAGTACTATATACAGCGTAGTAACGCTAAAATTTCATGTGAAAGGTGAGAGCGAGGAGAAATTTCCTCGGGCAGACTTTTCCCCATGGTAGCTTCGATGTACAGTGCCATTTTTTTTTTCCTTAACGAGATAAAAAAAAAAAAAAAAGAGAGAGACAGAGGAGGGATATTTACCCTCACTGAATTCCACAACGGGATCAAAGGATGACATTTTTCTTCTCCGTCTCTACTTTACACTGTCAGAACGAAATGCGAGGGTGACAATACACGAAACAACAAAATTCAACCCTTCAAACGATACTAAAGAAAAAAGTTGGAATAATTATGCACTTTTTGCCTGAGGCGAGTATGCACAAAAGTTTCTACGACATGTGAAACATTCTCTACTAAACCAGCCACTTTCTCTCAGCGACCCATAGTTTTTTGTTTTTTAACTTTGCCAGTAGGTAACATTAACTCCAAGGACTTTGTGTAAATTATTTTTCATATTTGTAAATCCAACCGATTAGAAAATTTTATATATTTTTTTAAGTCACCAGATCTTGGAAAATATAAATCGTACACGTATATGTTGGAATATAAAACTAATCGTTTTCTACAAACTTTGTAACGAAATTTTTAGAATAATTTTGTCCAAATACCAAAGAAAAAAGTTGAAATAATTATGCACTTTTTGCCTGAGGCGAGTATGCACAAAAGTTTCTACGACATGCGAAACATTCTCTACTAAACCAGCCACTTTGTCTCAGCGACCCACAGCTTTTTGTTTTTTAACTTTGCCAGTATGTAGCATTAACTGCAAGGACTTTCTGTAAATTATTTTTCATATTTGTAAATCCAACCGATTAGAAAATCTTGGAAAATATAAATCGTACACGTATATGTTGGAACATAAAACTAATCGTTTTCTACAAAATTTGTAACGAAATTTTTAGAATAATTTTGTCCAAATACCAAAGAAAAAAGTTGAAACAATTATGCACTTTTTGCTTGAGGCGAGTATGCACAAAAGTTTCTACGACATGTGAAACATTCTCTACTAAACCAGCCACTTTCTCTCAGCGACCTACAGCTTTTTATTTTTTAACTTTGCCAGTATGTAACATTAACTCCAAGGACTTTGTGTAAATTATTTTTCATATTTGTAAATCCAACCGATTAGAAAATTTTATATATTTTTTTAAGTCACCAGATCTTGGAAAATATAAATCGTACACGTATATGTTGGAACATAAAACTAATCGTTTTCTACAAACTTTGTAAGGAAATTTTTAGAATAATTTTGTCCAAATACCAAAGAAAAAAGTTGAAAGAATTATGCACTTTTTGCCTGAGGCGAGTATGCACAAAAGTTTCTACGACATGTGAAACATTCTCTACTAAACCAGCCACTTTGTCTCAGCGACCCACAGCTTTTTGTTTTTTAACTTTGCCAGTATGTAGCATTAACTGCAAGGACTTTCTGTAAATTATTTTTCATATTTGTAAATCCAACCGATTAGAAAATTTTATATTTTTTTTTAAGTCACCAGATCTTGGAAAATATAAATCGTACACGTATATGTTGGAACATAAAACTAATCGTTTTCTACAAACTTTGTAACGAAATTTTTAGAATAATTTTGTCGACCTCATAAAGATGATTTTTACCCTAGAAAATTTACAAAATGTTATCTTGGACATTTCCCAAGACTCCAGAAAGAGAAATTTATTCGGGCAAAGTGGAATGAAACCGACTTTTATTTTTTCCTCAAAATGTTCAACGCATGTAAATCTTCATAATTATTATATCTTTGCGCACAATATATACATTTTTGTCTTCAAAAGTTTCCCGAGAGCAAATCATTTTAGGCAAAATATGGCCTATGGCCAAAAAATCAATAATTTTGACAGGAAAATGTAAGGGCTATTTTTTATGGGGGAAAACAAATTATATTTTTCCGGAAAATTCAATTGCATGAAATTGGCAAATTTACGAAAAAGATTTTGTACCCTTAAAACTAGTTTTCATTGTTTTTTGTTTGGGAAAATAAAGCTTTCGAATTTGACTCAATAAGTGAATAAGTTTATTCTTTTTTTGTATAATCATAAAAAAGTTCAGTATTGTTTATAAACCATGAAAAATAATGGGAAATTACTTATAAATAGGAAAAGTATTTTTGATGTATAGAATAAAACGAAATGCATTTAATGAAAGATTCTCACTGTTATATATATATATTTGAGATTGACTAGCGAGAAAATTAAGTTTTTCTATATGTGTATTCGGGAAGAATTTGAGGGATGAATTTCCCGTTTTTCGAAGAGTTCGATTATATTACCGCATAAGTTTGTTACGCTTGAGCGAACGGGAAACGTCATCCGGCCAACCAGCTATCAGTTTTCCAGGCCTTTAGTGAACTTTCTTATCGACAATGAAGACGAGCTACACGAACTTTTCAACCCTCCCCCGACAGGAAGTATATAATTTTACTCGCTTCCCATTCTCCAGCGTATCCCCTCCCCTTTTTCCCAACGGTTGGTCTCTCTCTCTCTTTTTCTCTCTCTCTCTCTCTCTCTCTCTCTGCCCTTCTTACCGATCCCTCGACTTTGATAATAATTTTCTGCCAGCATCGCTGTACACCCGATACGCGTCAAAAGTTTCTCATTCAACCACCCCCTTCTCTCTCCCTGACTTACTCGGTGAGCATGAAAGTCGAAAAGAGCGCGCGATAACTTTGCCCACTATTTTGCTTTATAACCTTTCGTGGTTGACGGATCTCTTTATCCCTTCCCACCCCTATCTTCGTCTATACAATCGCTTCGCAACTTTCGCCATTTTAAATGCAATTGTTATAACTCAAACTAATAAGTGTATTCGACTTTGTATTTCTTGTTATAAATATATTATAATAGAAAAAAAAATCTCGATATTCGATTGAAAAAATAAATTCCTTCAAGAGACATGAAAAAATTTAAGAATAATCAATCAGTTGATTAATTATTAATGAAATAAAATAACTTCGGTAATGATTAATGAATCAAAAGTTATATTTAATTATAGATTGAAATGTTTTGGGTGAAATTTTGAATCGATTAAAAATCGATCGATGATGATCAATTAATCAATCAATGATTAATCGATCAATTAATAGAATAAAAAAATATTACTAAAATTTGTTTATACCGAAGAAAAATATTTCTTGTGTTAATTCGAGCGTATCGAATGGAAATCGATGCCTCGCGATTTCATTAATCGTGTGAGAGCGATCTTTTGCTAAATTATTCCATAGGGCCCTTTTGACCCTTTTTCTCCTCCTCCACTTTGGCGTCTTCCCTCAACTTTTAGCATTCTCGACGGAGAATTTTCCGTCCTATTCCCCTCTTTGTCTTTACTTCGCGAACATCGTCGCGCAGAGCACGCAAAACTTTCAACGAAATTAAGTATACTCGATTAATCGTCCGCAGAGGCTCCTCTCGCCCGCCGGAGAATCGAAAGTTTCGCCTCGTTCTAGCTCTCTCGCTCGATCGGGTTAATTCGCCCGACGTCAGACGCGGCGCCGCTTTATTTCTTCGCTCTCCTTCATAGCCTGATTTTCTCAGTGAATGAAATCTTTATTATTAAGCCGCAAACGATTGCATCTCAACTATTAATAATATAAGATTCTCGTGACCGTACGAGAATTTAGAACGAGAAAGCTTTGCTCTCGCATGAATCGCTTTATCGTTACTTGAAATCTACCCCGGAGTCTCTCAAAAGGTCTCAGAAATTTACAAACTTTGTCTCGTTCGATCATACTCGATTGTTCAAAATGTGCTAATTTTCTTTTTTTTTTGGTTTTCGAATATTTTTTACGTTATACTCGCACACGATACACTTCGATGAATATAAAATGCAACTTTTTAATCGGTGAAAATAATTCGAAAATAGCAACAAAATTTTTTTCCATAATGATAACTACAAAAACTCGAGAAATTACGTTGCAAAAAATAAAAGAACAGTGTAAAATGAAGGTAAAATCTTTGAATAAATTTGAAAGAAAAGAAAGAAGGTTAATAAATATGAAAAATTATTTTATTGTCAAAACGTTTCGAAAAAATTAATTTATTTTATTGCTATGGATTTTATTAGAATTGCGTATAATCTTTTTTTTTTAATTTTGCATACTTTTCGATGCTCTATCAAACATCAAAACGACAAAGCATCGAGTAGGACGGATGGGAGTGATGCGCGAGTTGAGTTCCGTTTGCACTTCCGGTCCGACCGAGTGGATGAGAGTTCCGCCACATCAACGACGAGAGGGCGAAGGGGAAGTGGGGACAATGCATGTGTGCTTCTCTGACTGTGGAACGAGCGAGCGAATCGACCTATAAATCACTGTAAATCGATAAATCAAATGTTATTATTATTATTTGGCGTGTGACAGAGAGGATAGAAACGTGGAATGAGATTGGATGAATGTGACGTGTGCCTAAAATACATAGATATACCAGGTATTCAAGTTTACCAGGAACGAAATAAATAAATGGAGAATGATGCGACAATGAAACTGAGTGCATCGAGAATGATCGATTAGTACAAAGCAGAGAGATTATTAAAAAAAAATGATTGTACCAATGACAAAAAATATTTTGGGAAACATTGGAAGAATTAAATTAAAAATAATATATATTTTAAATGAGATTTTTGAACGCCAAAAAACATTCATTTTTTATAATATTTTATGTTTCATTACGAAATTGAAGTCATATTCAAGGAGCTATCAATGGGGTGTCAAATTATTGTTCAACAAAAAATATGATTAAAAAAAAAATCTAAAAATAAACCATAACGTTTTTTTTTCGCTTCATACACGTTTATTTTTAGATTGTTTTATTTCAAAAAAAAAAAATCTCCATTAAAACTTCATCGAGTCGGATATACACATTTTGTTATAATTTGTAATATGCTACTTTCAAAAAAACAACAAAAAAATACAAGCATTTGTTGTTTACAAAAAAATAAAAGTTGGGCTCAAGTTGGGCTCTTGACAATTTTCATGAAAATTTACAAATTTTCCAATATTTTCTCAATCTAATTTTCGGATGACACTCTGTATAAATATATTTTACTATTTTCAAAAAATCATTAATAGACGACATTCTCGACCCTCATCTACCAACCCACCTTGATCGTTTCTAAAATTAAAATGCGCTTAAAATACGCTCTAAGCGAGAAAAAAAAATCATTGCGGTGTATATAACACCGCAATGTACATTCGTGAAAAACGAATTCAAGTTTGTTATTGTCGTTGTTGCACCTTCATTTAGTATACATATGTATAAAAAAATACATATTAAAAGTTTTGGGCCATTCGATTTTTTTTTTCAATTAATTGATAAAATATTTAATTTTTCCTCTCGTTAATCTTTTCAAATATTTAAGAGAGCTAGAATATGGATAATAGCATGAAATATTATTTTTTTGGCGTAGCGTATTTTTTGTGTACTGGGTGAAATGAGTTTCTGTATCTCGTCCCGGATTCGTCCGCACAGTTTCTGTATACTTTTTCTTCCGTGTATGAATTTCAGTTTTTAGAATTTCAGAATTCAGAATTTCAGAGTTGTATGAATATTCAGGTCCGTGAAATCGTGTTAAAACTTTCTTCATTGTCAGAAGGAAAGAGTTCTCGTGATTTTCTTCAAAGCCGAAAAGTGTGCCTTCTTGACTGGCCATCGGAGTCACCGGACTCAAAATTCGATTGCACACTTGTGGCAAGAGCTGAAACATCGACTTTTGTTTAACGAAAAAACACTCCAACAAGACGGAGCTGTGGAACCATTTGTGACATTGCAATATGAAAGTTTTGCCCGCCACTCTATTTATATAAAACAATATGTTTATATATATATATATATATATATATAAAACAATATGTTTATATATATATATATATATATAAAAAACAATATGTTTATATATATATATATATATATATAAAACAATATGTTTATATATATATATATATGTATGTATGTATATATAACTCGCCTAACCACACACAAACTGTATTGGCTTTCAAACTGTATTCTCGCGTGGCTCTTTGGTTAAACCTGACGTTTTATAACATCCTGGCGAGCCACCGACGTGCGTTCGTTTCGTCCCTACAGAATTCGTGCGTTCCCTCTCTCTCTCTCTCTCTCACACACACACACGCGCGCACACATACACACACACACTTTCCATGACGTGATCGACTCACGCATCGGTGAGCTTCGAGCGGTTTACCGCCACTGTTCTCTCCCAACGTACCAAAGCTGCCACAAAATTCTATATATCTAGTAATATATATATATATATATATATATATATATATATATACATGTATATTGCTACGTGAACGAAATCACGCAAATGCGTGTAAAGAAAATAATGACGCATTTTATCTTACACACATGGGGAGGAAACATTTTTCCTATACAGTAGATAAAACTGAAGGTACGATAAAACTAAAAGGAAAAGGTATAAATCTTTGGTTTTTTTTTTTTTATTTATCTTTACTGCCCTTGGCTAGAAAAATGACACGCATCATGTTCGTGAGACTTTGGGGGTTGAAAAAAGAGGAGGACATGAGAGAAGGAACATGCAAGGCACGTGTGTCGTGTCACGACATTCACGTTACTTGTCAAATTGGACTGAATGGAATATTTCCTGGTACCTGCAACATCGCATGAGACGAATGTGTGCATCTCATATTATTCAGTGTGATTTATGGAGAATAAGACGTACAGTATAATTACGATTGAATGACATTTAAGAGGGTTCAATGCTGCATTGAATTTGAGAAAGGATTTATAATTCAATAGCATGGGATGAATTTTGGATTGAAAAATGAAATTTTATATATTTTATGAGAGGATTATTATTTATATCATTTTATAGCATTTCAATTCATATATGATTCAATTTAATTTAATTTTAATTGATTTTTCTTTTTCATATTGTGCTATTTTCTGTCATATTTTTTTTCGATTTTTTACAATGAATAGTAGAAGTTTATAGTGTAATGGATAATTTTTTTCATGATTAAAAATCATTTTTTGATGACAAAATTATTTCAACAAGGAAAGACTCGTTCGACTAATAGATTGACGAGGAAATTACGATTCAACGAGACCATTCATCTCCTTCGAGTTCGACACGTGCCAGAGATCGACATAAATACCCTCGTTTTCGTTCCGAGCGCTGGAAAAACGTCGATACGACCTCTTTTTCCTCCGTCCTCACGACGTGGTCGATTAATTCTCCTCAGGTGTATTTCCGTCCTATAAACTTGGGTCTATCTCTCAACCTTTATCACCTTATCATTAGGACCCTTTACAAATTTTTTTCATTCTTCACTTTATGATACTAATAATGATTAAATTAGCTTTATAATTATCAAATTATTTTATAATAATCAAATTAATTAATTACTCATATTTTTTTAATTGACAATTTCTTGATTTCTTGTAATTATCTCAAATAATGCGAGTATTTTTTAAACATCATATTATTTTTCTGTAAAAAGAAATATTCGTGAAAACAAAGAACGTAACAAGTCTTGGCTGTCCAGAGCATGAAAATAATGGCTTTGCATGTGTTAGAAAAGTCTTGCGGGACGATGTTGCTTATAGAACGACGTAGGGGTGCGCAGTGGAGTCGGAAAATTATCATAAATGTCTTATGCAGGAGAGTACAAGGAGGAAGAGAAATAGAGAGAGAGAGAGGGAGAGGACGAGCTTGTCTTCGGTGTTCTTGCGCCGGAAGGGCTGCCAGCGATTACACGAGCCCATCATCTCGTCGTGTGGGCTGTCACGTAGTACAGAGCTATTGCACTCTACGACCTATCTTATGGTGTGCTAATTTTCACGTCATTCAAACTCGTCGCATAAGAGAAACACAAATATTCACTCGACTATAGAATTTTTTCATATTTCTTTCAATTTTGTATCTCTTTTCTTCGAATAAAAATATTGATAGTAGTATAAAGTAAATGAGAGTTTTCACGCCTACAATTAAAAACAATTCTTCGATTTTTAATCAGTTTTTTTATTTATTTGAATTATATTTTTTACTCACAAAAAATCATACAGAGACTAAAAAAATATATTAAAATCTCGTTAATATAAAAAATAAAAACTTTCATACTTGATACATTTGATATGATTAGCTTTTAATAAAAAAAAATAATAATTTCATCAAAAATATATAAAAATATGGCGAGAATGAAACAAAAAATTCTTCCTCTGATTTTTATGTTTTTTAAAAATAAAAATTAGCTTTTTTTATAGTAATAGAATTGATAATGGTACTAGAAATTGAAAAAAAATTGCAATAAAATAAATAAATAAATGTTAATAAAGGGGAGGGTGAAGATTTTTATTTGAATTATATTTTTTACTCACAAAAAATCATATAGAGACTAAAAAATATATTAAAATCTCGTTAATATAAAAAATAAAAACTTTCATACTTGATACATTTGATATGATTAGCTTTTAATAAAAAAAAATAATAATTTCATCAAAAATATATAAAAATATTTCGAGAATGAAACAAAAAATTCTTCCTCTGATTTTTATGTTTTTTAAAAATAAAAATTAGCTTTTTTTATAGTAATAGAATTGATAATGGTACTAGAAAATGAAAAAAATTCCAATTAAATAAATAAATAAATGTTAAAAAGGGGGAGGGTGAAGATTTTTATTTGAATTATATTTTTTACTCACAAAAAATCATACAGAGACTAAAAAAATATATTAAAATCTCGTTAATATAAAAAATAAAAACTTTTATACTTGACACATTTGATATGATTAGCTTTTAATAAAAAAAAATAATAATTTCATCAAAAATATATAAAAATATTGCGAGAATGAAACAAAAAATTCTTCCTCTGATTTTTATGTTTTTAAAAAATAAAAATTAGCTTTTTTTATAGTAATAAAATTGATAATGGTACTAGAAATTGAAAAAAATTGCAATAAAATAAATAAATAAATGTTAAAAAATGGGAGGGTGAAGATTTTTATTTGAATTATATTTTTTACTCACAAAAAATCATATAGAGACTAAAAAATATATTAAAATCTCGTTAATATAAAAAATAAAAACTTTCATACTTGATACATTTGATATGATTAGCTTTTAATAAAAAAAAATAATAATTTCATCAAAAATATATAAAAATATTTCGAGAATGAAACAAAAAATTCTTCCTCTGATTTTTATGTTTTTTAAAAATAAAAATTAGCTTTTTTTATAGTAATAGAATTGATAATGGTACTAGAAAATGAAAAAAATTCCAATTAAATAAATAAATAAATGTTAAAAAGGGGGAGGGTGAAGATTTTTATTTGAATTATATTTTTTACTCACAAAAAATCATACAGAGACTAAAAAAATATATTAAAATCTCGTTAATATAAAAAATAAAAACTTTTATACTTGACACATTTGATATGATTAGCTTTTAATAAAAAAAAATAATAATTTCATCAAAAATATATAAAAATATTGCGAGAATGAAACAAAAAATTCTTCCTCTGATTTTTATGTTTTTAAAAAATAAAAATTAGCTTTTTTTATAGTAATAAAATTGATAATGGTACTAGAAATTGAAAAAAATTGCAATAAAATAAATAAATAAATGTTAAAAAATGGGAGGGTGAAGATTTTTATTTGAATTATATTTTTTACTCACAAAAAATCATATAGAGACTAAAAAATATATTAAAATCTCGTTAATATAAAAAATAAAAACTTTCATACTTGACACATTTGATATGATTAGCTTTTAATAAAAAAATAATAATTTCATCAAAAATATATAAAAATATTTCGAGAATGAAACAAAAAATTCTTCCTCTGATTTTTATACGTTGTTTGAAAATAAAAATTAGCTTTTTTTATAGTAATAAAATTGATAATAGCACTAGAAATTGAAAAAAAAATGCAATAAAATAAATAAATAAATGTTAAAAATGGGAGGGTGAAGATTTTCCACATGGTCGCGCGTCACCTCGGCGGAAAATAAGTGTCCTCGAATCGTCGCTGGCCCGTCCAAGCCGAGCCTAATTTGTCGTCCCCCCCAACTCTTTTCCTTTTTGGAACGTGGACGGGAAGACATTCGTATTCGAGAAGAGGATCTCCTGTCTCTCATTCCACCCTTGCTGGCTTGGCGAGCGTCCTGCTTTTTGATTGCGACCAGAGCACACACACACAGCCATGAGAGAGACGAGAAAAAGAGAAAGAAGAAGCGAGGACTCTCGGGAGTCGCAATGCCGTGTACGAAAAATGCCTCTCGACGAGTCTCGAGCCTTTTTTACCCTCCTTGAAGAATCGACAAAACACCTACAAGGGATATGCCCCAGTACCAAAAAAAAATATATATATATACATCCTCCTCAAGGATATACTTGACCGTTGAACGATTTAAAATGATTTTTCGATGTAACTCGAATTTTATTATAAATAAATTCAAAATAATCTCAATAAACATTTAATAGCTAAGATTATTTTTCTAAGCTTTTTTACTAGAAAATGAAATCCATCAGAGCTGATTTATCTGAATCGCAAAATAATTTATAAATATTTCAGTTGACAATTATTTTTCTTCATTTGGTGAAATTGAAAATTTCACAATTATTATCAAAAAAGTCTCTCACTTAATTTAAATAAAATATAGTTGAATATGTTTTTTTTTTTTTTTTTTTTTTGGCATATTCCAATAAGAAAAAAAAATATTTTAGACACGCGAAATTGATTTTGAAAGTAGATGAATTTATGTAAATTTCAAATTGTTTTTTTGAGTGCCAATGTCGAATGTCGAGTGCCAATGTCGAGAAATATTTCATGATAGGAATTTAATAATTTCTATCTAAAAGTCCGACATTTTTTTTTCTTTTGGCATTCATGAGCACGCTTGAGTGGCTTTTGAAAGCGTCAATGGCTGAAGCAGGTAGAGCGAGAGAAGCGACGCCTGGCGCCAGGCAACCTGACAAACGTCGCAGTGTGAGTTTTCCGGCGACTCGCCGCCGACTGCTGGCTGTTTGGCATGCGACGTCGCGTCCGTTCACGAGACCCTCTCTCACTGACGTGTTCATTTCTGGCCAGTCGTTGAGCGTGTGCTTTTTTTTTTTTTTTTTTTTTTTTTTCCTACCACCCGCGCTCCTTTTCCGCTCTTTTTCCCTTTCACTAGGCGAATCAACCCTACCGGAGCACGCGCTGTGCACGTTTCTCCTTTTAACCGCACGCGAGCCCGTCTTTGGCGTGGACGTGAGCTCGATATTTACCAGTCCTATGGGAACGAAAAAAAAAAAAAAAAACTTGGATCCCATATAGAGGATTAATTCCTATTCAAAAGTCGATTAGTAACTATTTCTAGCAGGCAGAGATCGGTAACGATCATATGATCATTAAAATGGAAAGTTTTTTATTTCTTTTTCACCTGAAATTTGTTAGTTTATTTTTGTTGGATTTTGTATAGTGTTTTTTTTCAAAAACTTCATATTGCCATAACTTTGTTATTGTTTGAGCGATTTGAGTTTAATTGTAGGGTTTTGGAAAGGCCGCGAAGAGGCTTGGATAATATCTTATGATTCTTCACGATTTATTTAAGTTTTTGGTCGTGAAAAGATTTCGAAAATCATCGAAATCAAATAGGTTTGCAAAAATGTAAAAAAAAAAAATTTCGTCAAACTTTGAAAGTCTGTGAAAAATTGGTGAAAAATCGTAGCCTGGTAAACTAAACGGCGTTTGAAAATATGAACAATTACGAACAAAATAAGCACAGTGTGAAGTAGCAGCTCCATCTGGAAGCAAACTTATGACCATTTTAGTAAACTAACCCATTTTATGGAAAATGGCAAAAAAAAAAAGAAAAACTTTTTCAAATTTTGTTTCGAGTGCTATATCGATTTAATTTTTCCTACTGATGACGAATCTAGTGCCCATTTACTCTGAGACCCAAAAACGCGTTTTTCTATACCACGAGACGATCTTTTTCACCTTGAAGATTCATCACTTTGTAAAACACGTCTAGATCACAATTGTATCGTGATAAAAATGCGGGTTAAAGGATCGTTTCCTATCCCGTACGTTAGGAAATTTGGTCCTTGTCGCTTACGATCCTTCAACCCAGAAAAAGTGGCAGACGAATTCGCGAGACTCGAAACTCTAGAAGCGTGACTGATTGTAAGAGTGCAAGATATACGTCTATTACCCCAGATTGGAGCTGGAAGATTTCTCGCATAGGTTTATGTACAAGAGAGAGAGAGAGAGAAAGTGGGTTTAGATTTAGAGAAACACGAACGAGATTCTCAGAGGGCGCTTCACGTCTATACGTGCCGTCTCCATTGCCATGTGTCATCGGTTTACTGTCTCTCCCAGCTTGCCACGCGGGAGAATACCGATCCGGAAAACTCCTTATCTTCAACTGGAGGCTTTGCGGGAAAACGTATAAAGGGAATATTCCCTTTTCCGGAATCTTTTTTCTCTCTCCCTCTCTCTCTCTCTCTGGTATCACGTGTTCTATCCATCCTCTTCCAATTTTCTTGGGTTAACAGCGTCACGATATATTCCGTCATTCTCATGGCAGAGCCGAACACACACGCGTCTTTTGTGTGATTCCGGTCCGTCGAGTCCGAGCTACGGGTTAACGATAGAACTGAGTCTAGGCCCGTCTGTAGCAGCGTCGACGGGAAGTAGATACACGTCTCCATGCTTGCTTGCCTTTCTCCCTGCTTTTCCGATTCGCCCTCACGACTGACAGAGGGTTCCATTTGTCGAGTTTCCTCTTAGGCTTTCGTAATACCAGCATATTCCCGAGGCAGACTCTGTTTCCTTCGCCAAATTCAACCCAGGTTTTCAAGTACACACAGACATGGATGAAAAGCCATCGAGTGAGAGAGCCCGCACGTTTTCGCGACCCCACAGTATCATGAATACACGAGATTTGTGAGATCAATGGGGCTCGGTCGGTAAAACAGGAATGGATCATGGGGGAATTTGCAGAAATGACACATGATCATAATAAGTTACGGATTTGCCATTCTTACGTTCAATTAATTAGATCGATCTCAAATTCCAAAATGCACCCCCCACCTTTGTAAAATTCCGTTATACAAACCTGCCATTTTGTCCGATCTTTAACTCGGCCGGTAAAACAGAAAGCTCGATCTTCTGTGTGTGATTTTGCAGGTATGAATGCTTCGTTGCAGCTTTATTCGGTCAAAACATTTGTGATATTACATTAACACAAGCTTGCCTCTTTTCTATGAAGATCTATAGTTCTGTCGATAAAACAGGAATGGATCATGGGGGAATTTGCAGAAATGACACATGATCATAATAAGTTACGAATTTGCCATTCTTACGTTCGATTAATTAGATCGATCTCAAAGTCCAAAATGCACGCCCCACCTTTGTACAATTACGTTATACAAACCTGGCATTTTGTCCGATCTTTAACTGGGCCGGTAAAACAGAAAGCTCGATCTTCTGTGTGTGATTTTGCAGGTATGAATGCTTCATTGCAGTTTTATTCGGTCAAAACATTCGTGATACTACATTAATACAAGCTTGCCTATTTTCTATGAAGATCTATAGTTCTGTCGGTAAAACAGAAATGTGCACTTGGCAATAGAGAAAACGGAATTAAAAAGCGGCAGGTCGTCCCGGTCTGTCAATGTAATTCCCGAGACAGCAAACATAGGCTTGTAAAACATTCCAGGGGAAAGAAATACACGCGGACATGGAAGCAAGAAATAAAAAGGGTTAGAGGATAAAGGGGTTCGTCAGCAGTGGAATGACACTGAAAAAACATACCCGAGCCGTGTGAAACATAAATAGAACAGTGATGAAGAAAAATGTCAACTCTGTGTGAGTTTATGTTTTTAGGATTCTCGCACGTGTGTGGTGTAAATTATTATTCTATATAAAAACAAACACGCTGCATTTTACATGAATGCCATAATAGATGAATGGAAAATTGTTTTACGGTGTGTGGAGGACTGAGTTGTCGAGACAGATAGCAGATAGCGTTTTCACTAATGTAAGGGTTGGTCGAGCCGTGTGGCTTGATCAGAATTATCTCGTCAGAAAATCAGAGTTTTGGGTTTCTATGAATGGTCTTGTAATGTCACAATGAGGGTTTACCACCCTTAGTTTTGCTATGAATCAGCAAGGGGGAGGGAGAAGGATCTCTGATATTCCGTTCATTCGTCGTGTGAACGGACACTGATGAAACGCAAAGCGGCCCTTTGCCGCCGAATTCCGCCACATTTCTCCTATTGTCAGCACAGCGTCGCCACATTTGTGCATTAGATGCACCGATACGAGTAATTAATCGTAAAACTTATTAACTCAGCGATTTTTTTTCAAAAAATAATGCCTCTTAGTAATAATTATTCTTCCGTATTTCTCCATGATTTTTCATGACCATAGAAATGAATTTTCTACCAACTCTAATGACATTAAATGTTGAAAAATGTAAAATAACTTAATAATATTTATAACATATAAATTAGGGCTCGTTACTGCAATAAAGTGGTTTGATTTTTTTTTTTTTGTCTTTGTCGCGTAACTAATTTAATCTCCTTATTTTTATTTCTCGAACTGTAAAATTAGGAGGACCTCGGCTAAGTACTAGATAATGGTATCCTGTATTGAATTTTCTATCTACGTCATTCGACAATTTTCACCCGAATATTAGATTTTCAGTTTCTCGTAAATCCAATCAGTTTGTTGGCACATTCTCCTCATCCGGAGAGTCTCCATTAATATCATTTCAATCTGCTGCGAGCGAGAGGAAACCCTTTCAATGTGCAGCAGTGCAGCAAAGCGTCAATAATGCTTCCAATGATCTAAGTGTAAATTTCTCTTGCAATATCTCATCTGGAAGTTATAATCCATTAATATTATTATTATTATTATTATTATTGTTATTGTTATTATTAATATTATTATTATCCTGAGAAAAAAAATTATCATTATCACGAACTTGGTTTCTTTTTTCATTTACTCTTCATCTCTCGTTCTACCCCTTTATTTTCTCTTCTTGTTCTCGTCTTCGTCGTCGTTCTTCGCCTCGCTAATTTTCACTCTCGAGAGCCAATTTCTCTGCTCGGAACAAGCCGCTGCTCGAGCTTTATGTTGTGCCGTCGGTGCCATACACGTTCTTCTCTTGAACGTGAAACTTGGACGTCATGAACAAAGGAAACCGTCGGGGCTTAATTCGTTTTAATCGTCGATGGACACCATAGGGCGTTCTACTATCTATATATATATATATATATATGTATTTCTCCTCACTGTATCGCCTCTTCTCTCCTGTTGTCTTGCCCGAAGACTTGCCTTCCCTTGGATGGCCAAGCACCGAGAAACAGAGCTGCTCTCTTTTTCAGTCCCTCCAGAGCACAAAAAGTCTCCTGAGAATCACAAGAGGAAAATTAAAGAAGGATGTGACTGTAATCCAATTCTTTTTCCTTCACTAATTTCCGAGCGATAATACTGCTCTCACTTTGTCCACCGGACAAGACCTACTTTTTTTCTCAAGCGAATTTTTAAGGGGATGAATTGCCAGCTGGCGAAAAATTGAATAAGAGAAATTTAAGGGCCTGATTGAAAAATTGATCTATGTGAAAAATAAAAGTCAATGATGATCTTGAAATTGTCGGGATTCGATACGAATTTGTGTGAAAATTGAAATTTAATTTTATCATTAATATATATTAATTCAATAATTATTGATGGTCATTCAATGACTATTAATGGGCATGTAATGGCCAAAAGTAGTTTTTGCCAGCTGGCGAAAAATTGAATTTAGAGAAATTTAAGGGTCTGATTAAAAAATTGATCTATGTGAAAAATAAAAGTCAATGATGATCTTGAAATTGTCGGGATTCGATACGAATTTGTGTGAAAATTGAAATTTAATTTTATCATTAATATATATTAATTCAATAATTATTGATGGTCATTCAATGACTATTAATGGGCATGTAATGGCCAAAAGTAATTTTTGCCAGCTGGAGAAAAATTGAATTTAGAGAAATTTAAGGGTCTGATTAAAAAATTGATCTATGTGAAAAATAAAAGTCAATGATGATCTTGAAATTGTCGGGATTCGATACGAATTTGTGTGAAAATTGAAATTTAATTTTATCATTAATATATATTAATTCAATAATTATTGATGGTCATTCAATGACTATTAATGGTCATGTAATGGCCAAAAGTAGTTTTTGCCAGCTGGAGAAAAATTGAATTGAGAGAAATTTAAGGGTCTGATTGAAAAATTGATCTATGTGAAAAATAAAAGTCAATGATGATCTTGAAATTGTCGGGATTAGATACGAATTTGTGTGAAAATTGAAATTTCATTTTATCATTAATATATATTAATTCAATAATTATTGATGGTCATTCAATGACTATTAATGGGCATGTAATGGCCAAAAGTAGTTTTTGCCAGCTGGAGAAAAATTGAATTTAGAGAAATTTAAGGGTCTGATTGAAAAATTGATCTATGTGAAAAATAAAAGTCAATGATGATCTTGAAATTGTCGGGATTAGATACGAATTTGTGTGAAAATTGAAATTTAATTTTATCATTAATATATATTAATTCAATAATGATTGATGGTCATCCAATGACTATTAATGGTCATGTAATGGCCAAAAGTTGTTTTTGCCAGCTGGAGAAAAATTGAATTTAGGGAAATTTAAGGGTCTGATTGAAAAATTGATCTATGTGAAAAATAAAAGTCAATGATGATCTTGAAATTGTCGGGATTCGATACGAATTTGTGTGAAAATTGAAATTTAATTTTATCATTAATATATATTAAGTCAATAATTATTGATGGTCATTCAATGACTATTAATGGGCATGTAATGGCCAAAAGTAGTTTTTGCCAGCTGGAGAAAAATTGAATTTACAGAAATTTAAGGGTCTGATTGAAAAATTGATCTATGCGAAAAATAAAAGTCAATGATGATATTGAAATTGTCGGGATTCCATACGAATTTGTGTGAAAATTGAAATTTAATTTTATCATTAATATATATTAATTCAATAATTATTGATGGTCATTCAATGACTGGTCATGTAATGGCCAAAAGTAGCTTTTGGGGGGGTACATTTTGCTTTTTTATGGCCATATAGAGATATCCAAGTTTTACACACTGCATCAGATCTGCACTGCGACATATGTGACCCCAAAACTGCGAATATACATCACGTCTCAATGAGATTCTATGCTCTCACACCTTTTATGACCATCATATACACATGTTAAGTACATCCAGTGTCATTCGCGTGCATACATGAAACTGCCATATTTTCTTCACTCTGAGTTCCGCCAGACTTTACCGTTTATACTTTGCTTTTTATTACGCCCTTTTTTGTTAACAGCGTCAATTTTTTTTTTCTTTGCTGTTTCAGGTACGTTGTTGCGTCGTAAAGTTCATCGCACGCCAAGATTACAGACTCGATTCCGTCGGGTAATTTTTCTGGCTTGATAAAACACACGAATAGAGTAAGTAAATAGCGAAACATTGTGAAGTCAATTTTTACTGGATATTAAAAGTTTGAGAGATGCAAAAAATTGATGGTTTTTTTTTCGTATTTTATTATTATCATCAGTAGCGATCAGGTGCCTCGCACCTCCTGGTTTATGTTAAATTATTCAACGTTAAATTAGAGCGAGCTGGAAAGAAAAAGCAATCAATTGAAATGTCTTCGGACATGAGAACTCCCTTAATAAGAGTTTTAAAAAAATCGAAAATAAGCAAACAGCTGGGATTTGACAAGTATATTTTTTTTCAAATATTTCTTAGCGATCGAATTACACAAAAAAATATATTATTATTGTTGTTTTTCTATTTTTACTATTTTGTCCGAATTTGGTGAACATTTTTCGGTAAACAAACTGTCGTTAAATATTATTATTCTTTTGACGAATTTATATGATAAGTTTTTTGGCTTATCGTCGTGAAAGAAAAATCTCTGTTCGTCGTTTGAGCGAAGAGGACTTTTGTCTGGACAAAAGTGCAAAAAAGGTATCGAAGAATTTTCTCATGTCGGAGAAAGAGAATAAAAACAAAATAAGACGAAAAAAAAAGTGTGTAAAGAAGATAGGAGGGACGAGAATATAAGAGGAAATATGGCTAGCTGTTGGAGCCACGTATGGACAGATGGGACCATCAAATATTTTTTTTGCGTCCCTTCGCGTCACTATACATCCCAAAAAGCTCCCAGAGAAATGACGCTGTGGTTTTTTTTTTTCGCCTCTAGAGAGACGAGTCTCCCGAAACCCTCGAAAAAAGCTGCTCCTGCCTCTCATGCTTGGCTTCATCATACGAATCTCTATAATATCGAAAGCGCTCAAGAAAAGTTACTCGAACGAAAAAAAGAATGAAGGAGAGGAGAAAGAAAGTATATGAATCGCAATTTTTTGC
Organism: Dyspetes luteomarginatus; assembly: GCA_963669185.1. NCBI lineage: Eukaryota > Metazoa > Arthropoda > Insecta > Hymenoptera > Ichneumonidae > Dyspetes > Dyspetes luteomarginatus. The sequence continues at coordinate 7,193,289 of OY769906.1, forward strand.
TGTCTCCAACGTTCAATTTTTATGTTTCCATCAGGCAATCAAAATAATTTTTTTTAAATATATATATATATATATATCGTGTGTCAATGCTTTATTTTTATTATAAATTCATCATTAAAGATCACGATGATTTGCATTTTTGAGTCTCTCATATGTAGCTCAATGTAATATTTTTATTATATAAATTATAATAATATATCGATTTTTTTGTTCTTCCTCGAACGTCCAACTTTTATATTTTTCCCTCTAGGTGATGGAAATTTTCAATTTTTTATATACAAGTCTAAACCTTATTTGACAATGCTTTATTTTTATTATAAATTCATAATTAAGGAGAATTAAGGATTTACAATTTTTTATCTCTCATATTCCACACTTTCAATATATCTTAATGGATTATTATTATTACGTAAATGAATATTTCATAATAATAGTTGATATGTTCATTAAAAATAAAATAAAGATGTCTCGAGGTCCTAATCAATAAAGTTCTGGCATGTTTTTACGCTTTTCTCAAACTTGACAAATTCGACAAAAAACCCCCAACAATTGTTCAAAGAATCTGGTCAAGGATAATTTTTTTCCTCAGCCTTTTATATTTTTCCCTCTAGGTGATGGAAATTTTCAATTTTTTATATACAAGTCTAAACCTTCTTTGACAATGCTTTATTTTTATTATAAATTCATAATTAAGGAAAATTAAGGATTTACAATTTTGTATCTCTCATATTCCACACTTTCAATATATCTTAATGGATTATTATTATTACGTAAATGAATATTTCATAATAATAGTTGATGTGTTCATTAAAAATAAAATAAAGATGTCTCGAGGTCCTAATCAATAAAGTTCTGGCATGTTTTTACGCTTTTCTCAAACTTCACAAATTCGACAAAAAACCCCCAACAATTGTTCAAAGAATCTGGTCAAGGATAATTTTTTTCCTCAACCTTTTATATTTTTCCCTCTAGGTGATGGAAATTTTCAATTTTTTATATACAAGTCTAAACCTTATTTGACATTGCTTTATTTTTATTATAAATTCATAAATAAGGAAAATTAAGGATTTACAATTTTTTATCTCTCATATTCCACACTTTCAATATATCTTAATGGATTATTATTATTACGTAAATGAATATTTCATAATAATAGTTGAAGTTCCTTTTTTTTACGCTTTTCTCAAACTTGACAAATTCGATAAAAAGCCCCCAACAATTGTTCAAAGAATCTGGTCAAGGATGAATTTTTTCCTCAGCCCCATTTCAAGCCTTTTCTAACCTTCATAGAAAGAGCTCGGTACCAAAATCACGAATCGCTACGATGAAGGGAATGGTCGACAATAGCGTGGCAATTACATCGAGAATGCAGGAGAGAATGCTTTCCGCTTCGCTGCTCGAAGATACATGCCAGATAAATAGAGCATATGGGTACGCATATATGTATACGTACATTAGAAGGTCTGTGGGAGGCTGTAACGAATGAAGCTAGGGGAGGAATAATATGCGAAGCAAAGTGACATCGGGAATCGTCGTATCTCTCTTTCTCTTCCTCTCTTCCTCTCCCCCCCCCCGCACGTTTCTCCTGACAATGGTGAGCCTGATTGCTGGAAATTAGCTGGCACAGCCTATATTGCCTCGTGTCATGCACTGTGAAAATGAGCACACTGTGCCAGAGGTGCGTTCTGTTTTGCTATTTCCATTTCCGTCGTGTGATCCTCACATGCTTTTCTACCCTCTGTATACTTGTTTCAGCCGTCTTTGTGTTAAATACGTTCCACAATGAAAATGGGAGCGCCCCACATAGTGGGATATTCTATAACTATAATATATTCTATATATTCCTTCTTAGGTTTCGATAATTTTTTGATCCTGCAACTAATCATAGGAAAATTATTATTACGAATTGTTTTTGAATAATTATTAAGAATTGCTGTCCTAAAAAAATACTAATAACTATGAAACAATAATAATATAAAATTGCTCTTAATTATTCAAATTAAAAAAAAAAAATACTAAGGACAATTGTATGAAATAAAATCATTGTGAATTATTTTTGTTATAACTGACGTCCTTAAAATTTAAACTTAATCGTAAAATAACGATGTTGGCCAACTATTAATCCTTAAGACAATGTACGACAAACGAGTAAAGCAGTTCCGCGTATAAATTGCACTGACAATTGGAACTTCCTTCCACGTGATGCGTATACTATGATTGACTGCAGTGTAGTAATGTCAGAGTTGACAATCCAGCTGGCCACTCTGACGTAATAAGTGCCTCGTGCAGAAGTGTTATGACACTCTTAAATTCACTTTAACTCAACTGGGATGATTAGCTGTGATAGCTCGTTGTGTACTGATAACATCCGATTCTTTCATTGCCTCGATTTTTCACTAATTAATTCAATTTAAGGCGATAAATAATTCAAATTTTTGCAATCCATTACGATCGATTTTATTTTACAATTTTTACAATAACATTATTTAATTATTTTGTTTTTAATTATCAATATTTCATATCATTCGCCCCATTTTTATTTATTTAACGAAGGTTACATTTTTATGATAATATACGTGATTTCAAATTAGACATATTTCGAAGAATCAAAGGACCTAAAATAATTGAAAGAGACGTACAATTGAGTAATTATTAATTTTATAAGAATCATAAAAAAAAGGATGTATGATTTTTTTTTTCATTTACCTGAATTTTGTTAAAGTTACTTTATCGTTATTGCATGAATATCTGTTACGTAAAATTTCGAGACGTTTGAAGAAAATTATTTTCTCACTTTTCCGGACTTGAATGACAGATGAAAGTGGCAGAGCAACGCGTGCCATACACATACACTCATTCATGAATAATCCTCGAAAGGAGGTTGCATATCGTCTCGTTGAGGGGTTAGAAAGAGCGATATAAAGGTAAGGACATGAGTTTAGTCGAGGTTTTTGCAGGAGGGAGTGAACGACCACCTCGATAAAGGTAAAAGTGTGTCGGCGTCGACGTCGTCAACGTAAAAAGAACGAGAGAGAAAAATTTAGCAAAAAATAGGGGTGGCTGAGAGAGGGGTCGATACGTCGACTATACCGTTTCACCCGGGCGGGTTACCTAACACATTTTATTTCCGTACCGGCGTGCATCTCTTCGAGATCCAAGCCATTAATGTTTGATCTTGGTGATCGATCGAGGCAGTCAAGAGGAAAATTTCGATTAAAAAAAAAAAAAAATGGGTGAGAGGTGATCTTTAATTATCGACTATGGAATATCGAAAGATATACCATATTATTAGCCTATAAATTGCAGCACCCACAGATTAAAAATACTTTGTTGTTTTTTTAAGATTCCGGTTAATATTTCTGATAAAATTTGTTACATGATCAAAAAATGATTAAATTAAGTTCTATCTATTTTTTAAAGTTAACCAGCCAGGGGGAAAATTTGCATTAAAAAAAATGTTTGTGAAATGATCTTCAATTATCGAGTCTGGTATACAGGAAGTTGATCTATAAAGTATAGCGCCCTCATATTATAATTATTTTTACTAATTTTTTTAAACTTTTGCTAAATATTTCTGTTAACATTTGGGACGTAAAACAATTTTTTTTTACAAATATTTCTATTTACTTTCCAGGTTTAAATCCATCATTTAAAATTATTTTTGCAAGGTCATTAAAATAAATTAGTCGAAAAAATTTACGATTATAAATTATTACCACTTCGTTCATTCCCCCATTTATTTTCAATCACAAGGAATTAAATTGGGCCAAAATAGGGATGATAAATTTTGCTAAGGATGCCCAGAATGCAGGGATAAATATCCCATTGACAGGGTACGCCCTGGTCGCTATATATGTAGATTGGGAAGCGGCTTTAGTTTAGTGCGCTTGGCGAACAGAAAAAAAAAATCGCTCGCTATAAAATTGGTTGGCTCCGGCCAATTAGAGCCGGTGAATTAACGGCAATGTAATTCGTATTTTGACCTCTCTCGGGGATGGTTTTCCAGTTCCATCCCGCCCCCTCACCCTCCTCAGTGTGCGGCCTGGTCACGACTCTCGCGCTTAATGAAAACTGCATGGAGCGATGGCCAAACGTGCATACGCTACGAGGCGCTTTCTCTCTCTCTCTCTCTCTCTCTCCCTCCCTCCCTCCGTCCCTCCCTCCCTCTCTTCTCTTTTTCTCTCGCTCTTTCGTGTGATACTGCAATGGGGAAATTAAATTTTCCAACGAGATGTAAGCCCGAACTACGTGCCAGTGTATCGCTCGAGCTTTCTACGGTTATCGGTGGTTTAATTTCTATGAATGCGGAAAATGGATAGCCCCAAACTATTTCGCTGATCGATATATATATGCATTTTTAAAGGGGGCAGATGGTGGGAAAAAACGTGTTTGATTTTTTTTAATTTACCAAAAAAAAAAAATTATTACAATGGGATAATCCTAAATGAAGAATTATTGGCAATGCTTTTCTGCTCATGTAAAAAAACATATAGATCGGTATATGAACAATTGTAAGCAGAGAACAGTTTTTAAAATATTTATTTCATTTTGAATAAATGCATCTCTTCTAACAGTTTTTTCGATTCGGATTTTAATATTTTTTTACATGATTGTAGAAGGATTTGAAATAATAGTGCATTTCGGATTCCTGATATGCTTTTTTTTTTTTTGAAAGTTAGGAAAGACTCTGGACATGTCCCATTCCCTTAAGGAATTTTTGATGAATGGAAAATTATTCTCCGTTTTTGGAAAATTAGATGCTCTTTTTTGAAAATTTGACACCGAAAATAAAAATATTACGTATTCTTAAAAACTATCAACATTATCAATTAGTAGGGTCAGTGGGAAGTTGATCTTTATACTGATCGTGAAATATAAACGATACTGAATTAATTAGGACTGCCTCACTTTTCTGATAATATGGGTCGTGAGATGAAATTTTATAGATATATCGAGAATTTAAAAATCGAATTCATTAAGCAATAATTTAATAATAATTGCAGTCAAATAATTGTTTAAATAAAAATTACTCTGTTTTGTAAGTCGAGCAATAAACGGAAAAATATTTTTTTTAATAATCACCATTTCCGTAATCAAAATTTTGGTGTTCCATATTACCCCAGGCACCCCCCATAACTTGGCCAAGAACATTATTTCCCGAGTCAAGCCCGAAGCATCCTATGTTGATCTTTCATTTACGGCTGTATAACTATTTCATAGAATCATTTATCATTTAAACTTCGATCTTCACTTCTCTCCACGAAAGTTATTTTGCCGCGACTATTAAAAAAAAAAAAAAAAAAAAAAAAAGTCAAATGTTTCATACGGAATCTTCGCAAAAATCTAGAATTTACGATTGAACCGTGCAATTTTTCTCCCTCAGCGAGCTAATCTCTGAGTGTTCGGGTGTTTATTGGGGAACGAGTGAAAAGCTTTATAAAAACCCAACGAATCTCTTTCAGTTTTATTTTGAAGGCTGGAAAGAAAATCTCGGTGTTTTTAGTTCTCTGTCTCCCTCTTTGCTCGTAAAAAGTTTGGACCAACATACATCTCACAGCTGAAGTACAGGCTGAGAAGACGAGAAATGGAGAGAGAGAGAGAGAGAGACTCGAGGAGTTTTGTGCACGAACGACGAGAAACGGCCAAGAGTTGAACGCGAGAGAGTCCAAGTAGTGACGACCACCATTAGTCAGACAGCTGGTCAGACACGAGTACTGAATAGAAGAAGAACGAAGATTCCGAGTTCTTGAAAGAAAAAGTAAAAGATGTTCAGTCGAAAAACAGATTGAAATAGTGAAAGAAAAAAAAATGGATGGCGCTTCAGATTTTCTTAAATGTTTTTGCTACCTTGCAATATTAATATTTTTAATAAAATGGAAAATGATGTGACTACTATAAATATTATTAAATTTTCACATCAACCACCATATTATTTCTATGATCTGTTTGTTAATAAGAATAACAATAATCCGTGATGGTTTGCGTAATATTTTTTATCTCATTTTTCATTTCCTTCTTTTTTGATTCTTCTCTTTCCATCGTCACTTTTTCCGTCTCCTCACTTATATCTAGAAAATAGCTTCTCTGACAAAAAGTAAAAGATGTTCAGTCGAAAAACAGATTGAAATAGTGAAAGAAAAAAAAATGGATGGCGCTTCAGATTTTCTTAAATGTTTTTGCTACCTTGCAATATTAATATTTTTAATAAAATGGAAAATGATGTGACTACTATAAATATTATTAAATTTTCACATCAACCACCATATTATTTCTATGATCTGTTTGTTAATAAGAATAACAATAATCCGTGATGGTTTGCGTAATATTTTTTATCTCATTTTTCATTTCCTTCTTTTTTGATTCTTCTCTTTCCATCGTCACTTTTTCCGTCTCCTCACTTATATCTAGAAAATAGCTTCTCTGACAAAAAGTAAAAGATGTTCAGTCGAAAAACAGATTGAAATAGTGAAAGAAAAAAAAATGGATGGCGCTTCAGATTTTCTTAAATGTTTTTGCTACCTTGCAATATTAATATTTTTAATAAAATGGAAAATGATGTGACTACTATAAATATTATTAAATTTTCACATCAACCACCATATTATTTCTATGATCTGTTTGTTAATAAAAATAACAATAATCCGTGATGGTTTGCGTAATATTTTTTATCTCATTTTTCATTTCCTTCTTTTTTGATTCTTCTCTTTCCATCGTCACTTTTTCCGTCTCCTCACTTATATCTAGAAAATAGCTTCTCTGACAAACAGTAAAAGATGTTCAGTCGAAAAACAGATTGAAATAGTGAAAGAAAAAAAAATGGATGGCGCTTCAGATTTCCTTCAATGTTTTTGCGACCTTGCAATATTAATATTTTTAATAAAATGGAAAATTATGTGACTACTATAAATATTATTAAATTTTCACATCAACCACCATATTATTTCTATGATCTGTTTGTTAATAAAAATAACAATAATCCGTGATGGTTTGCGTAATATTTTTTATCTCATTTTTCATTTCCTTCTTTTTTGATTCTTCTCTTTCCATCGTCACTTTTTCCGTCTCCTCACTTATATCTAGAAAATAGCTTCTCTGACAAAAAGTAAAAGATGTTCAGTCGAAAAACAGATTGAAATAGTGAAAGAAAAAAAAATGGATGGCGCTTCAGATTTTCTTAAATGTTTTTGCTACCTTGCAATATTAATATTTTTAATAAAATGGAAAATGATGTGACTACTATAAATATTATTAAATTTTCACATCAACCACCATATTATTTCTATGATCTGTTTGTTAATAAAAATAACAATAATCCGTGATGGTTTGCGTAATATTTTTTATCTCATTTTTCATTTCCTTCTTTTTTGATTCTTCTCTTTCCATCGTCACTTTTTCCGTCTCCTCACTTATATCTAGAAAATAGCTTCTCTGACAAACAGTAAAAGATGTTCAGTCGAAAAACAGATTGAAATAGTGAAAGAAAAAAAAATGGATGGCGCTTCAGATTTCCTTCAATGTTTTTGCGACCTTGCAATATTAATATTTTTAATAAAATGGAAAATTATGTGACTACTATAAATATTATTAAATTTTCACATCAACCACCATATTATTTCTATGATCTGTTTGTTAATAAAAATAACAATAATCCGTGATGGTTTGCGTAATATTTTTTATCTCATTTTTCATTTCCTTCTTTTTTGATTCTTCTCTTTCCATCGTCACTTTTTCCGTCTCCTCACTTATATCTAGAAAATAGCTTCTCTGACAGCTTACAATGGCATAGAAGGCTGCGCACTCCATTTCTTTTCTTATTATATTCTACGGGCGACCGCTTTTCTGCGGATCCGTAAACGCGGCAAAATCCTGAAGTGTTTCTCGTAAAAAACGTTGGAAAAACATCGTGCGTTGTATATATATATATATATATATATACATACATCTAAGCGAGATACAAAGAAGAGAAAGACGCTTTGGGTCTTCTCTCGCTTTCGTCAAATGGCTGCTTGTGCTGTTTCTGCCTCTCTATGTCTCTCTCTCCTTTTCTTCTCTAGACAAGCTAATAAAAGCATTTTCCATTATTTTTCTACGACCCCACAACCGTTCGTCGCAGCTTCCCACCCTTGTTGTCTCGGCTTTGCTACTACGTTTCTTGGTGACTGTCTTAAAAATTGTATCCATGTGGTATGACTCAGCCAATATATATATATATACATAAGGGAAGACGTGATGGCGGAGGAAGAAGAAATATATTTTATTACATTCTTGAATCAATTGAATCAACATTGAATCCCACCATCTGTCAGAACTAAGGAAAAGAGAATTTATTAATTCTAAAAAAAAATCAACTTGAAATGACATTGAATAATTTGTCATTAAAAATGGTTGTTACTTTTCCATTTACACATTGAAAGTTTCAAAATATATGTATTTTCCCTCGTTGCTCAATTATGAAGGGTGTAAAAAGTAGAGAATAATTCAGGTAACCCACGAAAACTCTCATACAGCTATTTGGTTAGCTTGATTTTTCGCTCGGTTTTCCTTCGACAACCGCTCATTTGTGTTGTATTATATTTTTATATAATTTTTGTATTGTCATGAAATAATTCATAAGCTAATTTATTTAGCAATTTTCACGAAAGTTTCAAAATATATGTATTTTTCCTCGTTACTCAATTATGAAGGGTGTAAAAAGTACAGAATAATTCAGCTAATTCAGGTAACCCACGAAAACCCTCATACAGCTATTTGGTTAGCTTGGTCTTTCGCTCGGTTTTCCTTCGACAACCGCTCGTTTGTGTTGTATTATATTTTTATATAATTTTTGTATTGTCATGAAATAATTCATAAGCTAATTTATTTAGCAATTTTCACGACAGTTTCAAAATATATGTATTTTTCCTCGTTACTCAATTATGAAGGGTGTAAAAAATACAGAATAATTCAGCTAATTCAGGTAACCCACGAAAACCCTCATACAGCTATTTGGTTAGCCTGATCTTTCGCTCGGTTTTCCTTCGACAACCGCTCGTTTGTGTTGTATTATATTTTTATATAATTTTTGTATTATCATGAAATAATTCATAAGCTAATTTATTTAGCAATTTTCACGAAAGTTTCAAAATATATGTATTTTTCTTCGTTGCTCAATTATGAAGGGTGTAAAAAGTACAGAATAATTCAGCTGATTCAGGTAACCCACGAAAACCCTCATACAGCTATTTGGTTAGCTTGGTCTTTCGCTCGGTTTTCCTTCGACAACCGCTCGTTTGTGTTGTATTATATTTTTATATAATTTTTGTATTATCATGAAATAATTCATAAGCTAATTTATTTAGCAATTTTCACGACAGTTTCAAAATATATGTATTTTTCCTCGTTACTCAATTATGAAGGGTGTAAAAAGTATAGAATAATTCAGCTAATTCAGGTAACCCACGAAAACCCTCATACAGCTATTTGGTTAGCCTGATCTTTCGCTCGGTTTTCCTTCGACAACCGCTCGTTTGTGTTGTATTATATTTTTATATAATTTTTGTATTGTCATGAAATAATTCATAAGCTAATTTATTTAGCAATTTTCACAAAAGTTTCAAAATATATGTATTGTCCCTCGTTACTCAATTATGAAGGGTGTAAAAAGTACAGAATAATTCAGCTAATTCAGGTGACCCACGAAAACTCTCATACAGCTATTTGGTTAGCCTGATTTTTCGCTCGGTTTTCCTTCGACAACCGCTCGTTTGTGTTGTATTATATTTTTATATAATTTTTGTATTGTCATGAAATAATTCATAAGCTAATTTATTTAGCAATTTTCACAAAAGTTTCAAAATATATGTATTATCCCTCGTTACTCAATTATGAAGGGTGTAAAAAATACAGAATAATTCAGCTAATTCAGGTAACCCACGAAAACCCTCATACAGCTATTTGGTTAGCCTGATCTTTCGCTCGGTTTTCCTTCGACAACCGCTCGTTTGTGTTGTATTATATTTTTATATAATTTTTGTATTGTCATGAAATAATTCATAAGCTAATTTATTTAGCAATTTTCACAAAAGTTTCAAAATATATGTATTATCCCTCGTTACTCAATTATGAAGGGTGTAAAAAATACAGAATAATTCAGCTAATTCAGGTAACCCACGAAAACCCTCATACAGCTATTTGGTTAGCCTGATCTTTTGCTCGGTTTTCCTTCGACAACCGCTCGTTTGTGTTGTATTATATTTTTATATAATTTTTGTATTGTCATGAAATAATTCATAAGCTAATTTATTTAGCAATTTTCACGACAGTTTCAAAATATATGTATTTTTCCTCGTTGCTCAATTATGAAGGGTGTAAAAAGTACAGAATAATTCAGCTAATTCAGGTGACCCACGAAAACTCTCATACAGCTATTTGGTTAGCCTGATCTTTCGCTCGGTTTTCCTTCGACAACCGCTCGTTTGTGTTGTATTATATTTTTATATAATTTTTGTATTGTCATGAAATAATTCATAAGCTAATTTATTTAGCAATTTTCACGACAGTTTCAAAATATATGTATTTTTCCTCGTTACTCAATTATGAAGGGTGTAAAAAATACAGAATAATTCAGCTAATTCAGGTAACCCACGAAAACCCTCATACAGCTATTTGGTCAGCCTGATCTTTCGCTCGGTTTTCCTTCGACAACCGCTCGTTTGTGTTGTATTATATTTGCTCGAATATTCGACGTGTAAATACGCCGTAAGGATTTTGGCCGCTTGTTTCGTACCGTACACCCTCGCTATGTGGAAGCACGAGGTAAATTTTCGCATCCCATATGTGTCTGTGTAATGCGGACACACATATATATAGAGGACTCTTTGGTAGCTTTGCAGCCTTAAACTTGCTACTCTATTCATAGTCAGTGCTTGAGAATATTTCCAACCATCCAAAATCTCCATTCTCCGAATTTATAATATATAATACGATGAAAATACATATGGGTACGCGTATTTGAAATTCATGCATGCGACGAAAATTCGCGCGCCCCAACAGCGATGACGTAAAGATTGTATTAGGAAAATTCATGTGCAACGCGCGTGACATAAACTGCCGTTAACGCCTGCAGCAATGTCGTACATCTTTAGAGAGACACTAAAATACGAAATACCTACTTTAGTAACGATGCATATTTTAAAAGAGGTTATCATGCTTACACAAAATTTTCATTGTCTCAATTAACAAAAGGATAAAATTTAAATAATAATAATAATAATGAAAGTTTCTAATTATTCTTGAATATTTTTTATTTTGCTTTATTAATGTTTTGACTGGGTTATTATCGCGTACACCGAACATACCAAAATTGTCAAGAATAGTTGATTTTTAAATAATTTGTTATTTTGAAAAACGTTCATTAAAGATCACTCTCATCTAAGAGTGATATTTAAAAGAAATGAAGGGAAAATCAAAAAATTTTGGCATGTTTTGATAATCTAATAAATAATATTTTATCTGAATACATTATGAATATATTTGTTTATATTATTATTTGCAAAAATGAATTTTATTTTTCAATACGGTTGATTATTATTATAAATATATTTATCTCATCACAATGTACCAAAATAAATTAAATATATTTAAATACTTATGGAATTTTACTTTTTTTTTTATTGAGTTAAAAGTATCAAAGCATATCCGGTGCTCAAGACATTAATAAGTGCAACCTCAATTCTGTCAAGAGATGCTGTACTATCGATCATAAATGTTGCCAGAATTGAGGTTGATGGTGTCTCGAGTGTGCATCGTGTGATTTGATTAAAGCCTCCTACCAGGATCAGCAAATTTACGTGGTCGTATGCATATATAATATCAGGTAGAAACTATTTAGCCTCTGCGATCTCTCTGAGAGCTTTCCCAGCCCGGTATTAGTACTTATCCTTCCCCCCTCATGACCCCAACCCCCTGAGCTCTCTACGTGGTTAGCATACTCGTCGTCTATTAACATGGCTGGGATAAGACTCTCCTCTCTCTCTCTCTCTCTCTCTCTCTCTCTCTCTCTCTCACTCTCTCTCTCTCTCTCTCTCCCTCTCTCTCTCTCTCTCTTGCTCTCTCTCACTCTCACTCTGTCCAGGCTTGCAAGTTCGCACAACGACGCCATGAACCCGACAACAAAGAAAATTCAATGCGACTCACGAGACACGTTGCCTTAACGTGTATCTCGTGCTGACGTTGTTTGGGTCTAGTCGGGGATGGAAATAGAAACATCTTGTATTATACACTCACAAAAACATGAGCCAAAGAGGCCCCGAGGGAATGTTAACAAACGAGACAAAACATCTCTAGAAGGCATTTTTAAAAAATCATTTTTGTCGTTGGTTGAGGAAATTCTTCTCGATAAAGTTCTCAAGATAAAAATTTTAAGTGGTCAAAGATATTTTACTAATTTTTGGGCCAAAGATTTATGCTCATGCATAAAATAATGATAATAACAATAATAATACAAATTTGGATAATAAATTCGCAATTACCAACCCAAACAAATCTTATATAATTTTTCCTCGTATTCAAATAATTTTTGTTTACATCAATTAAATTTGTTTTTAGCATAGCACGATATTACTCAGCTCTCCCACGATTATCCCGCAGAATTCTCTCTCTAAAATATATAATGACACGCATAAAATAATGATAATAACAATAACAATAATAATACAAATTTGGACAATAAATTCGCAATTACCAACCGAAACAAATCTTATATAATTGTTCCTCGTATTCAAATAATTTTTGTTTGCATCAATTAAATTTGTTTTTAGCATAGCACGATTTTACACGGCTCTCCCACGATTATCCCGCAGAATTCTCTCTCTTTCATACTGCCCTCCGTTCGTTTTTCTGCCCATTCGACATCCTGAGAAAATTTCTCGCGGGCCAGCACGAGTGTGCCATGGACATTTTTTTTTTTCTTGTTTCCTCTGCTTCCTTGCAAAGAGCTATTTCATTCTGCACTATTCAGAGTCCACGTAGCCCCTACGAGGGCTACGAGGAAAGCCACAATTTGCCTTCACGATTCACGGGAACACACGAGAACTTTACTATTCTCTCTCCCCCCTCCCCCCTTCACTCTCTCTCTCCCTCATTTATATCCTTTCCAGACTCACTTTCTGAGAGAGGGGGGGGAGGATAAATGGCAGGCAGGCAGTCGTCAGGCATCCAGCATCCCCAGACCTCCTATATACTTTCTCTCTCTCTCTCTCTCTCTCCCCTTCTTCGTCCTTGGATCCCTTTCTTCGTCTTCTATGCGCAGACAGGCAATGCGAAGATTGCTCGTGACACGCGAGCTTGAACACGCAAATTCGCCTCTTCTCCCGATTTCTATACCCACATATCTCCGCACAGTTCTCTCTAGGCTCAGCAGATTTTGCTTTGCCAAGTATCTTTTTTTACCACCCAGAAGTCTCGCTCTCGTTTTTCATGATTTATATTAAAACGTCACCAGAAAGACACTTGAGGTCATATCAAATTTTGCGTTTTAACTTTTTGACTTGTGGTCAAAGGTCAACTAGCCTTCTTTTTGACCATTTTATTCTGTGCCAGTTTGTGTTAAGATGGTAGGAAGAAACTAAACTCTATTTATACCTGGGTCGATGGACTTTTTTAACCCCATTTTTAGGTGAAAAATATGTGGGTTATTTTGACAGTAATTTCAATTGATTTGAAAATTGTTATTTGAATACTAATTGTTGAATGGGTAAGTATCAAAATAATAAATCTTGATTTAATAAAGATCGAAGGATCAATACGTACAATAAAGAAGAAAGTGGAAAAATATATTAGTATCCGTATTGCCTAAGGCTTCGCAATTTAAATTTTAACCTCATTTATAAGATTTATTTGAAATGAAATATTAACTATAGAGACGACCAAAAATTTATCTGATTAATAAATTTCAATATGTTAATCGACTTTATTTTTGTATTACCCATTTTTGTGAATACTCATAATTAATTAAATGGCATTCTACAATAACTCAAATTATTGAGATAAAGCGTTCGATTTTAATACCAATTCAATAACAAACTGAAGAATTATAAATTAATATTAATTTTATTACTGTAAATTGTTTGATTATCCTCAAATATAAATTTGAATCTTGTATATTACTCTTAGGCTAAAAATAAACTTCTCTCATACTCGTACATGAACATATAAAAGCTGGCATGGACAGTATATTTCCATTACTTCGAATAACAATCGTCCATATTAGGTTGGATGAAATAATGAGAATGACACTTGAGGTATAAAATTTTACGGCTTAACGTTTTGACTTGTGGTCAAAGGTCAACTAGCCTTCTTTATTCACCATTTTATTCTGTGCCAGTTTGTGTTAAGATGGTAGGAAGAAACTAAACTCTATTTATTCCTGGGTCGATGGACTTTTTTAACCCCATTTTTAGGTGTAAAATATGTGGGTTTATTTTGACAGTAATTTCAATTGATTTGAAAATTGTTATTTGAATACTAATTGTTGAATGGGTAAGTATCAAAATAATAAATCTTGATTTAATAAAGATCGAAGGATCAATACGTACAATAAAGAAGAAAGTGGAAAAATATATTAGTATCCATTTTGCTTAAGGCTTCACAATTTAAATTTTAACCTCATTTATAAGATTTATTTGAAATGAAATATTAGCAATAGAGACGACCAAAAATTTATCTGATTAATAAATTTCAATATGTTAATCGACTTTATTTTTGTATTACCCATTTTTGTGAATACTCATAATTAATTAAATGGCATTCTACAATAACTCAAATTATTGAGATAAAGCGTTCGATTTTAATACCAATTCAATGACAAATTGAAGAATTATAAATTAATGTTAATTTTATTACTGTAAGTTGTTTGATTATCCTCAAATATAAATTTGAATCTTGTATATTACTCTTAGGCTAAAAGTAAACTTCTCTCATACTCGTACATGAACATATAAAAGCTGCCATGGACAGTATATTTCCATTACTTCGAATAACAATCGTCTATATTAGGTTGGATGAAATAATGAGAATGAAGCTTTTCATCTGACTACTATGTGGTGCCTTTTCGAATATTCAATGTCGATGATTGAGATTGTCGCGTGACTGCAACTCGTCACGAAGTCCGTGTCGTTGGTTCAGCTGTCTCTCGTTCTCTGTCTCTCTTTCTCTCACAAAAAGCTATTATCCTCGTGCACGCAAGCAACGTCATTGCCGAAGAATACGTTATGCCTACTGCGGATTTGCCTTTGTAGCGGAGCTCATGAGGTTAGAACTGCGAATAGGTTTGGATTCACGACAAACGCGACGAAATTTTTTATCGCAAAAGGGTTAGTCGTATTAGTGAGTAGAGAATGATGTACTACGAGTCGAGGACTGTAATTTCAAATTTCAAAGAGAAATATTTTACCCCAAACAATGTAGAAAAAAGACATCTGTGATCTAGTCGATTAATTCTCAAGTCAATATGAAACAGACTAAATTCTAACCCCGATAGATTCAATCAGTAGACAAGCCACATCACCCTTTTTTCTGTTCATTATGCACAAAAATTTAATTTGCTTCTGTCCGAAGTATCAAACTTTTATGAGAAAATATAGACAAATTGGTTTTGTTACTAAGTTAGTTTCACACCACCTTAATCCAATTGACCAGATGACATTTACAAACAGCCTGCAATCGATCGTTGCATCCATCGGAGTTACAAGAGCCAATAAATTATAATCGAATTTGTAAATTCCATAATCACTAAATCCGTTAAAATTGTTAATCGTATAAATGATCTATCATTTTGGGTTCATTGTGGAAGACCATAAACTTCTACCATAAACGCCATGCGTACGAGCTCGATTTTTCATTGTTTAATTTTTCTTTCTGGTTGTCGTTGAGTCACCTTGTAATTTCGCCAACATGAGAGTTAATACTCAAAGTGCAATATTTTGTCAAATTCTCTTCCATGTTTATATTAATTTTGCCTCTTTGTTCTGTGCATTCTCAACTTTCGAAAATAGCAAATGGAATCCAAGCACACGAGGACAATGTTGCTACTTTCATGTACTCTCGACTCATGGAAGTGGATCAGCACACAATTTCCAGTTCTCTATATTCGGTTTTCTATATAGAACACCTTATGAATTTTGGTAACCTCCAGCCACATTTACAGTAGCTCTACGAGCCATATTCACAACTGTTTGCGGGCAGGATGTGATGCACTTTCCAGACAAATTCATCAAAGTCAAGAAGGTGCAGTCCGCTTGGTCTGTGGCAATAGAATATCTCCTCTCTCTCTCTCTCTCTCTCTCTCTCTCTCTCTCTCTCTCTCTCTCTCTCTCTCTCTCTCTCTCTCTCTCTCTCTCTCTCTCTCTCTCACCCTCTCTCTCTCTCTCTCTCTCTCTCTCTCTCTCTCTCTCTCTCTCTCTCTCTCTCTCTCCCCTCTCCTTCTCCTTCTCCCTATCCCTATTCCTATCCCTCTCCCTCTCTCTCTCTCTCTCGCTGTGCTTTTGCAACCACACGCCTCGACGCGCCATTCTCACAGCATCTTCTCCCTGTATCGTCGTCCTCAAGACAGTCTAATTTACGCGCTGAAGCATTTCCTCTGCTGGCTCCAACTACTTTACCTCTTGGATCTACCAGTTTTAATGTTATGTACTTTTTAATTAGTTTTATTTATTCCTCTTGACTATTATTCTGTACATTGTTCTTATTAAGGTGAGATAACATTACGAGTCTTGTGGAGTTTTACCGTGAGTTTCATTCTATCACCGGAGCGTGTCAGTTGTACCCAAAAGTTAAAATTTTTAAATGTAAATTTCATGAAATAATTGGCAATGTTGAAAAATAGTATTTAACTGACTTAATTATAATCAATAGAATCAAAACAAAGTAATACTTTAATTTTGAGAAGTCAATTTTTTCATTTTATTGTTACAATTTTCATTTTATAAAAACCATTTTTTAACGAATTTATAAAAAAAAAAACAACAACGATACTCTACATTTCATTCTACCGACACAGTGCACGTATTGCTGGAAATACTGCAAGGTACAAATGCAGATTCGCTTGTGTACATAGTTGTCGTGTGTGTACTTTGCCGAGCTCGGGTGATGTAGAACCCAGTTAACTTGACGAATTTCCATCGCTGCTGATAGCCAGGAGAAAATCGCACCGTTGCATACGCCATTTTTTATCCTAGCGTGCAATTTCAGCATAGCAAACTCTTGCGCTTTATAAAATCGTTGTACACATTCAAAATACTTTGAGAAATTACATTTGATTCTATCTTTGTATATTTATCAAGTAACTGCTACACTTTGTTGCTTAACATTCTCTCTTTTTTAATTATTTTTTTCGAGTTTTTTTTTTGGACCTAAAAGAAATTTATGAAATGGATTTAAGGAAAAAAGTACAATCAAAGAGCGAGAGAGAGAGAGAGAGAGGGAGAGAGAAAGAGAGAGAGAGGGAGCGAGAGAGAGAGAGAGATGGAAGGAAAAGGTGTTAAAGGATGAAAGGGTTCGAAAATTGTGGTCGTCGCCACACGAAGAAGGGACGATAAATTTCTCATTAAACACCCTCCAGTCTGGACTTCTGGCCTGTATTGGATTGGGGAGTCAGATAGATAGCAACGGAGAAAGAGGGGCAGAGGGAGGGGGGTGGGGGAGAAAAAGAAAGACAGGCCTTGATGTACAGAGTACGAGCCTTATGGTGTGGTATTTCGTCGTTGAGAAAAAACGACCAAAGAGGAATGAGAAATAATCAGGTGGGCGAAAGGCGGATGCCGGGTGTGCGGTTCGCCCGAGTAGACACGTGAAAAATTGCTCTTTCCCAACAGCCCACAGAAGCCTGACACAAGTGTGTTAAGTGTGAGTAAACTGTAGGGTTAGCTCCTTTATCCGTTTTGTTAAATCTAATTAAAACTTTTTGTAAGAAGTCTAATTTCTCTTGTCAAATAAAAATCAAAATTGTACAATTAATTAAAAAGCAATTGGAATTTTATAACAAAAGTTTGAATTTTGTGACGAGTCTAAAGTGAAAATGAGGGGTCATAAATGGAAGATATTAAACTCAAGTCAAAATGAAACAGTTGAGTCCGAAGGGACGTTCAATATTCGGCACTTCAACTGATGGAAATGTAATTATTGAAAAAAAAAAACCGATCAAAATGGGCCAAAGATGAGAGGATCCATTAGGGGAGGCGTCAAGGGCTGAAGCAAAAAGAGATTATACAGAAGTCAAGTCCACGAATAGATGTTCAATATTTCAACATAGAATTGGTAAAACCTACCAGATTGTTCTGCTCGTAAGGGCAAATTTATTATTGGCACAAAGTTCCTGTGATATTTCATAAAAATAGCCAAAGCTGATGAGCAGAGCTTCATTAGAGAAGGGAGGGATTTGGCTGAAGCAAAAACAGTTCAGAACAAAGTCGAGATTCAATGGACGTTTAATATTTCAGCATGGAACGCCCACTCGACAGTAGTAACTTTTCCTCTCCATGTTAGAATATTACGACCAAACTATAGATCGATGAATTTTCCAGTTACATGTCACAAAACACATTGCGTGCTTCATGGTAACGTCCAAATGACATTACTTGGAAAACGCGCCTGGTATTGTGGCAGGGTCGTCTCTTTGGTGGCCATTCTCTTTAGTCAGAAGGACGTATAGCTTTAGAATGCAATGAATGTTACGAAGCCTTCCGTTACAAGCTCGTCTCGTAATACTACCCGTCTCTTAACTACCCCCTAACACCCCCTGAAATATTGTGCGCAGTGTGCAATTGGCTGCAGGGGTACTATACCATTCAGTGTTTTCCAAACACTCTATGGTCTAACTCGAATCCATTAAAACAAGCCCCTTCGCCTTCCCCATCGAATCGTAAACCCCGAAACCCTTGAAACTGACTCGGATACCCATCATCTAATCGATGGGACCACTTAAAAGTATCAAAATCTTCGTTTGTTTTTGTGATGAAAATGTTTGTCCATGAAGAATACCTCGATACTTTTGGTTTCATTGTAACTGTCATTATCACGAGGTGTCCAACAAACCATTTTATCATAATACCCAGTGAGAAAATTTGACCCCATTTATCTGAACATTTCGACAAATGAAGCAGATGAGAAATGATCGTGATGATTAAGTTAAAAAGAACAAGGAAAAAAGTTGACTTGGAAAAAGTTGAAAATTCCGCAAAAGAATAATTATGTGTTGGGGATTTGCATGGAATATGAATTCGTTAATCAATGAATTGGCGCACAGAAGTAAAAACTTCTGGTTACATAAAAAATTTCGCGTATCAATACGACAATTTGATTTCGGAGGAAAATTCATAGCGGGATTAATTGGCTCGAATCTAGGCCACCAAGAGCTAAATAAATTAGAGCTTCGTGTCCGGGCATTGGAAAAAAGTCTGGGCAATGCCCCGGGGTGAATTTCGTGCACTCGCTTAATCCACAACGGTATGGATCTGATTCACAGATCTCGAACGTAACCCTCACACAAATTTACCAACAAAAAAATTACACGCTCGTCTCAATTTCACTTAATCCACCCCTCGAATGATTCCAACGCAATCCCTCGGTCGCACCCTCGTGGATCGAGTGCGGTATTATATATCTCGTCGATTTCCCGTACAGCCTCGCACCCTAAATTCACTCACGCACAATGATCTGTGGTTCCGTCCAAAGACCTCACTGTAGAGATATATATATATATGGATATATTTATATATATATATATATATGGATATTCATTACAGATAGTATACTTTTCCATGGCACAGCGGGGATTTTTACTCGTCTCCACATCCATAAGAACAACCCCGGGACAAAATGGACGAACGCGATTGACGAGTTTCTTATTGAAGGTAGCCGAGAAATGTGAAAGTGCCTATGTAGGGAGAGGCCAGATGTCACGAGGGTTTTCTTTACGTAAGCGACATATTTACAGCGTGACTGAATTCTTTATCCACACTGTAAAATGCATCTGTGCCGATTGATCAGTACTATTCAGCGTCGATGAACTTTTTTAAAGTTAGGTGAACGAAGAAATCTTGAAAAAAAAATCTCAATGTACCCGAAACTTAATTCGCTCATACGGTTTTTTGAAATTTTATACTTTGAAATTTTTAAATGTGACTACCGCCATGATTATTGAACATTTCTTCAATATGTTGATATCCACATAGTGAGATACATTTGTGGCGATTAGTGGACATTGTTCAGTGTCAATGAAATGTTTTTTACTTTTTTAAACTATGATGAACTAAGAAATGTTTAAAGAGGAAACACAGAATAAAGCCTGAGATAATTCCCCCAACGAATTCTCAAATATAAAGCTTGGGAATGATTAGATGTATCATCTGTACGATGATTATGAGATATTCCTTTGTCACAATGTTATCAACATTTTAAAACGCATTTTAGATACATTTGTGGCGATTAGGGGACATTGTTCAGTGTCAATGAACTGTTTTTTACTTTTTTAAACTGTGATGAACTAAGAAATGTTTAAAGAGGAAACACAGAATAAAGCCTGAGATAATTCCCCCAACGAATTCTCAAATATAAAGCTTGGGAATGATTAGATGTATCATCTGTAAGATGATTATGAGATATTCCTTGGTCACAATGTTATCAAAATTTAAAAATGCATTTTAGATACATTTGTGGCGATTAGTGGACATTGTTCGGTGTCAATGAACTGTTTTTTACTTTTTTAAACTATGATGAACTAAGAAATGTTTAAAGAGGAAACACAGAATAAAACCTGAGATAATTCCCCCAACGAATTCTCAAATCCAAAGCTTGGGAATGATTAGATGTATCATCTGTACGATGATTATGAGATATTCCTTGGTCACAATGTTATCAAAATTTTAAAATGCATTTTAGATACATTTGTGGCGATTAGTGGACATTGTTCGGTGTCAATGAACTGTTTTTTACTTTTTTAAACTATGATGAACTAAGAAATGTTTAAAGAGGAAACACAGAATAAAGCCTGAGATAATTCCCCCAACGAATTATCAAATATAAAGCTTGGGAATGGATAGATATATCATCTGTAAGATGATTATGAGATATTCCTTGGTCACAATGTTATCAAAATTTAAAAATGCATTTTAGATACATTTGTGGCGATTAGTGGACATTGTTCGGTGTCAATGAACTGTTTTTTACTTTTTTAAACTATGATGAACTAAGAAATGTTTAAAGAGGAAACACAGAATAAAACCTGAGATAATTCCCTCAACGAATTCTCAAATCCAAAGCTTGGGAATGATTAGATGTATCATCTGTACGATGATTATGAGATATTCCTTGGTCACAATGTTATCAAAATTTTAAAATGCATTTTAGATACATTTGTGGCGATTAGTGGACATTGTTCAGTGTCAATGAACTGTTTTTTACTTTTTTAAACTATGATGAACTAAGAAATGTTTAAAGAGGAAACACAGAATAAAGCCTGAGATAATTCCCCCAACGAATTCTCAGATACAAAGCTTGGGAATGATTAGATGTATCATCTGTAAGATGATTATGAGATATTCCTTTGTCACAATGTTATCAACATTTTAAAATGCATTTTAGATACATTTGTGGCGATTAGTGCACATTGTTCAGTGTCAATCAACTGTTTTTTACTTTTTTAAACTACGATGAACTAAGAAATGTTTAAAGAGGAAACACAGAATAAAGCCTGAGATAATTCCCCCAACGAATTCTCAAATACAAAGCTTGGGAATGATTAGATGTATCATCTGTACGATGATTATGAGATATTCCTTTGTCACAATGTTATCAACATTTTAAAATGCATCTGTGGCAATTGGTGACCACTATTTAGCAGCAATGTACTTTTTTTAAAACTATAATGATTAATGAATTCTTAAAAGAGAAAGATTTGAATCAAATGCTACGTGATTCCGAAATTCGAGACTTGACAATGATTGAATCTGAAATCTGAAAAAAACTTAAACATTAATTTTTTATATTTTTATTTACACTAGAAAATTTATCTGTGACAATTGGTAAGCACTAATATTGAGTGTCGATGAATTGTTGAAATCCAGAGTGATCCACGAAATCTTGAAAACGAAAAATCTGAATAAAGTGCCAGATTGTTTCCTTCAAAGGATTTTAAAATCCGAGGTTTACAATCATTAGATATTTCTTCATATTATTTCTCCATCATTCGTCATTAATCTTATCATGCATAATGATAAGCCTAAGGACGAGTAAAAAATCTTTCCTTTTTTTCAAACTGTAAGACTGAATAAACAGATAAAAAATCGTTTATAGCGCCACGTAATGAAAATTAATTAAAACCATTTTGGTATCCGCGAGATTATATTTGCGAGCACCTCATTCGGTAAATTTGAAGTAATTGAGAATTCTGTCTCACCTGCTGGTTCACACTGGAATGTCGAAAGCACATCTGGGATCCGGTGTTGGAGAGTAGGTCGAAAGGGCAGAAGAAGACGAAGGGTAAGAGCGGAAAGAGCAAAGAAGAAGCAGTTGTAAGACTGGGGTCAGATGATAGAGGGCGGAAAGGCAAGGGAATGAAGAGGCTTCGGAAAGGAAAAGCGAAGCGAGAAGGCAGGAAGGAAAGAGAGTCGGAGGTCTGTGAGTGGCGGTAATTACGTCGGGTAACGAGTAGGTACCTTCCTCTTTCCACCCGGTCTAGCATATAACTACAAGACCTTATTCCATCCGCACAGAATTATATATATATATATGTATATGTGTGTGTGTGTGTGTGTGTGTGTGTGTGTATGTGTGTGTGTACCTCGGACCTTTGCTCATCTCTTTTTCTCTTCTTCACGAGAATAGAAACGGGATGCTAGTTACCTGCACCTGGCCAAGTCTTGCTGTGATTTTCTCCTAACAAAGAAGTCCGCTTTCTACAAAGACGTTTAAAAAATACCATTTTTTTCTAGCTTCCAAATTCCCCTTCCAATTAAATGCTCCTCTTCTATGTCAAAATGGCTCGACCCCGTTTATTTGCACATTTTTAGGTGTTGGAAAAATTGATTTACGAGCTTAACCCCATTTTTGCAAAAAAATAATTTGACTGGATTGGAAAAGAATCCAATAGGCCCAGGAATTCCGAACAAGAGAGTCTCGTTTAATCATGGTTTTCGTGTGAAGAAACAAGTTTCAAATTTTTTTTAGATGGAATGGTGAAAAGCAGCTCGACATGCCTTTTCTGTGGCCTTTTAGCTGGTCGAAAAATAACTTTAAGAGGTTAACCCAATTTTTTTTTAATTTCACGAAAAAGAGAGTTGGACTTGATTGGAAGAGAATCCAATAGGCCCAAACACCCAGTATAAATGAGAATTCCTTCCTATCGGTCTATCACTGCATGGACCACACTGGAGTTAGAGACAGTGTGGATGATCAAGCCCATTCGGTGTTACTTCCTCCGTGTATAGTGTATATATCTCACTATTATCCGTTTTCTGTGATTACGTTGGGGCTAATCAGCCAATGGAAGATCGAGTCTCCAGGTCTCGTTTAATCGAGCTATCCGTGGGAAGAAGCAAGTTTCAGTTGGAAAATGGAAAGAGCTGGGGTTGATGGAGGATCGGAAAAAGGGGTTAAGCCGGAAGTGGCAGGAAAAGGAAAGGAAAAGTAGTAAAAGAAATAAGTAAAGAAGGGGGTATCGTTTGGGGATGGATGAAAGAATGAGGATCGATGAGGAAAGAAAATAAAGGAAAATCGAAGAAATGTATATACATATATACTTATGTTCAGTTGAACGGAACAGATGGATTCGAACTTGGAAGTAATGAACCGTATATATATATCTTATTCATCGAAGAAACTGCCGAGGATTCGCATTGTCAGAGGTCAGACAGGGTTAGAAGAACAAGAAGAAATTGATAAGAGTAGCTCATTCTGCGTCACTCGTATTTTTTTTAACCCTTTCTTCCTCATCCCTTGTCACTCTTCAACATTGTTCGAGCGTTTCTCATGACATTAGCGCCGCCAATCAAGCTAAAGTGGACAAGAACTGTTCTCGTTTTTCGGGCAAGCTACTCTCTTCATGCTTGGATAATTGTTAACTCTGCAATGAAGACACCATTAGACGACACGAGGCAGAGTGACATAAGAATCGAAGCCTTAGAAAAAGAAGAGTTCACCTTTTTACACTCTGACGTCGAGCATCCTCGTAACGAGCTACTTTTTATTACCAGCTTCGAGCTCACGTTTCAAAGATGTGGATGACACACGGAAGAGCCAGAAATAAAATAAACAAAGCCAGGAAGTTTTTTTTATAGGTTTTTGGATGCCAGACGTGTCCTTTGCAAATTTTTTACTCACTACTGAGTCATGACGATTTGGAAATTAATTTTTATATTTTTTCAACACCGTTTACTGTATTCAGGAGATATCGGGGTAATGCCGAAAACCTAAATTTTCCGATCTGACGATTATTTATGAGTTGTCTCTCCATAACTTCACTTGGGTAGAAATGCAGCACTTTTTTTGTTTGGTTTTTATCCACTTCAATTTGATGTGATGTTTATTAGTAGGTCAGAATTGATCGGTGTTACTATTTATATTATAATAAGAATAATAATATCTTGATAATTGAAAATATTATTAGTATTAAGTATCGCAGAAACGAAGATTTATAGTATCAATATACATTGATAAAATTGATACAGCACACAAAAAAAAAGTAATGCAGTAAAATAATTTTTTAACACATCGGAATGTGTTAAAAAAATTTTTTCCTCTCAAAATTTTTTTTTGTGTGCTGTATCAATTTTATCAATGTATATCGATACTATAAATCTTCGTTTCTGCGATTCCCCGATATATTGCTATGAGAGTGCAATATATATTCACATTTTAGCTCTGATGACATAGTTCTTCAGTTGGAAAGTGGTGCCCCCCCCCCCCACCTCTCTCTCTCTCTCTCCCTTTCTATCTCTGTCTTTTCTCCCCCCTCTCTTTCTCTCCCAAGTATGAGCTTTCGGTACGATAGCAATATTTCACCTCCACCTATAAATCGGGACTCTCATATCCACTGGTCTGCTTCCTCGTGCCTTTAAATTTCTTTAATGTGGCGGACGTATATACATATATATTATTCCACCAGGATGGAACTTTTGTGCCTTTTACGTGAATTCTCGGACTCCTCTGTGTCTCTACAGCCACCGTTCGCCCGAGTGGAATATTCTAGGATATTCGGTAAGGACATTCCAGGGGGAAAAAAAGAAAAAGAAAAGGAACGACAATGGGAAAACACGAACGTGCATACTATGGGGTTTGAAATGTGTCTTCTGAATTTTTGCTCGCTTTCATCTCTCACCAGAATACACATAATTTCCGTCACAAATTTAAAACTCGGGAATGACCTTTTTCAAGAGGGCAAAAGTGGGTTTTTAAAAACTGTCGAGAGACATAATTGAATGTCTCTTGAACGTCATACCTTAGGTATGACATCCAAATTGTCGAGAAAATGGCTAATGAATTAGGGGAGAAAAAATTATTGATATCAAATCCTAAAAACATAAATAATTTTTTTTTAATCCATATTTTTCATAATAAGTGAATTCAGTAAAATAGCTTCAACTTCACTTCTTGATGAAGTTGTGACTCTACTTTGTGCTCATTTTTTTTTCGTTATAGTTCAAGCTTAAAATTCGATTGATCAGGATACGATTTCTTAAACATTTTTAATGATATTTTTAATTGATTTTTAGAAAATTTTACATTTTAAAGAGCTCCTTACAGTCACAAGAATTCAGTAATTTGGATAATACAAACATTATTCTCTCTCATTATGAATCACTTCAAGTTTTTTTTTCGAAAATCCAACAAATTCACGTGTTAATGAAAAAAAAAAAAAAAATGTAAAATAAAAAATATTTTTCATCTTGTGTTTTCATCCTAACTGCAGATTTCTGCTAAGTCACATAATTCTTATATCGAAGGTCTGAAGGATTGCAAAAAAATGAAGTACAATTGGAGAATAAATCTTTGTATCTGGATCATCGATATAGCATATAATGCGATATTACAGACACGTTGCCATATTTAAAAATAAATTAGTTTTTCGCGTGAGAAACGATCATTGATGCTCGATCAGATGAGTGAGACGGAGCCAAAATTCATTTAAAAAGTATGATCGTTTCGGTTCCCTCTCGATGGTCGATCGTTTGTCTCGTCATTTCATATTCTATTCGACATATTCGATGTCGTGATCAGAGCACGTTACACTCTTTTCTTTTCTCCCTCGGAAAGTCGAACGTTTGTAGTCGTACCTACGATATCTTATCATGCCTATTATCAAGTAAATTTTTACAACTCACCGGAAATATTCTATCAACCCCGATAAACTTCGATAATTTTCATAATTCATTCAATTCCATGAATGATCCATTAGTTTGTGTAATAAATTGCTTGCAGTATATCTTATGATTTATGCCTGTCTTGAGGCGATTTTTTCCAATAAAACTTTCCCACCACCAAAAACTATTGAAAGCTTTTTTTCTGGAGTGCCAGAAAATTTTAGAAAAAAAAGCCAAATTCTATAAAATTTCTCCGTTTATAGACGATACTTGTTCGCATTTCTCAAAAATCTGTAAGTGCTCATGACTAAAAAATGAATCTGCCTAGGATAATAAATTATATAATTTCCGGAAATCACACTAACATTTTCTTATTAAAATGGCAACTTTAAATATTACGTAAAAAACGAAAAAAAAATGTCGATGCCCCATTACCATAAATAAATTCTTTATCGTTACTAAATTACATAAATCCTGAAAATTTACCAAACCTTACTCATTCAAATTATATCTCTAAACGTTCTAAAATTATTCTGAATTATTTCTCAAGGTGAAAAATTATTCAGAATCTACTTTAAATAATTTCTCATTGAAATGACACTTAAAATTTTCGTACCTCTTGCTAGATAGCAAAAAAAAATGTTTTTTTCTTCATAATTTCATTTACTTTTCGTAAAATCAACACCATCTGCCCTCATTGATGCGCCAAAGGGTTACGCTTAACAACCCTAGAATTAAATGGGCTTTTCCCTCATCGCTCGTTCTCCTTTAATTTATTTTGTAACGGGCCACCGTCGTGCCGGAATGGAAAGCCGATATCGCGGTGAAAGAATAAAATTTACGATGGCTCTTACCATTTGTACGTGCGTCGAGGTGGCCAAGATTGTGGAAGAAAAGGAAAAGTACATGTCTTTATGAATGTAGTATGTGCGTGCGTGTTAGTGTACATGTGTGTGTGTGTGTGTTTGTGAGTTTGTAGTAGGAAGAGCGTTTCGTTTTGGTGTTAGTTGAGCCAATGCAGCTTTGCCATGCGGATCAGAAAAGGAGGCGCCTTGGCGAAAGCTTCTCATGGTTTGCTGGTTGGTGCTCTGCGAAATGGGACTCCAGAGCCATCGAGAAATATATATATATATAAACAGTAAACAAGATCAGGAGCGAGCAAGAAATCCGCTTCGGTAAACAAGCTTGCTGATTCACGTGGTCTTCGTGACTCAACTTTGCACCAGTTGGTTCGGTTCGTGCTTCACCGACAACTGCATGTAATGCTAGAAGCCCTTCTTATCGCCCTTAACGCTATTGGAATGAATTAAAGGCGATCGTGCCCAAGGCGAATATATACATATATATATATATATATATATAAATAGTTATAAATATATGTAGTATATAGTGTAAAATAAACATATGATACTATATAGAATTAGACGACCAATTTAATACAATTAAATATTCTGGAGTACAGAGTAGAGTGAAGATTAACCTCAAACGCAAACAAAAGTGTACTTAATATTCGGTGCCTATATATATATATATATATATATATATATACATATATATATATATATATATATATATATATATATATATATATATAACTATATATACATATACATATATGTATATTTATTGAAACCTACACACTTGCTTGTTCGTATGTAGGTTGAGACAGTTCCGAATTTTAAGTATCATCTTTACATGAGAAAAATCCGACGATCTATTTGCTAGAATCCTCTTATTCGAGGCCAAAGTAGAGCTTTTTTGACATACCAAAAGTCACTTTTGAATAATTTGTTTTTTTCTCTATACGACGAAAAATCACTTTTCCGTAATTTATAGAAACAGCGCAGTGACTCGATGAAATATTTTCATAGCAGACCTTGCAAAAAAGCAGAAGATTAGCTAGGATCGACTGCCGAAATAGGTGAGAAATGGTAAAATTATCGATATTCCTTATTTCGTTCAAAATTATCTCTACTTAACTTATTTGAGGAACTAAAATATTAAATTACTCGTCTGTGGACCAAGCAAATATACCAGTACAGTAAAGTGGAAGATAAACATATGAAACTGTATAGAATATAATTACACGAGCAATTAATATGATTAAATATTCTCGAGTACAGCGAGTGGAATGAAATTTAAGCTCGAATGGGGAAAAAAAAAAAAAAGTTTTCTAACATTGCACATGGTGAAGCTCAATAGAGTATATAGTAATACAGACTCTATGTGTATGTAAACTTGTCTATGTATTTGTATTAACGTGGGTGGCTTCATTAAATCCGATCGTTTAACTTAGGGAACTTTGGAGATTCGGCCATGTGGCACGAAGAGGGAATCATCGACATTGACGTGAGTGTGTTCGTGTCGACAGATTATTGGAGTACAAACTGTCGCCGTATCCATATGTACGAGTGCTCTGTGCATTTGCTCTCGAGCCAAGAAGTGAAAAGAAAAATGTCGAAAATCACACGTGCAAGTCGTAAAGACGATGCATGTACTTTAGTATATGGTTGGGTTTGGGTTTGGCTACACGCTATCGTTGATCGTAAATTTTCGAATTCTTGAGTGGGATGATTTTGAGACTTTGGAGTGCTCTTGCCGGTTGGTGAATTAACGCGATCGTGATTAGAAATAATAATGAAAAAAAAAAGGAAGATCGTGTGGCGAGATAATTGAGTGCTCATCACTATCTTCTGCAAATGGATTTTTTTTCTCAAGACGACACATGTCGATTTTTTTGCTTATGCCAGGTCAGGAGCTTAGTTTACAGAGGCTACGAATTTTACTCGAGGATTCAACAGCATAGAAAGGAAAAATCTGTTGACGAGGTTAAAATGGAGATCCAATGAATTTAAAAGAGTCAATTAAACTAAATGAGACATCGTTGAGAGTATTTATTATAAAAACTGAAATACTCAACGATTTCTAGAGGTCGACACAATCGTATTTAGCCCGCTGAACTTTTTACGACCCAGTAAATCGCGAAAGTTTCTTATTAACTCTTAAATATAATCTTTAATTTCAATGCTAACCATCGTCTTTTACTTCCATACTGGTTTGGAATATTTAGGAACGAGATTTTATCGAGTATAATATTATTTTGCATTTCGAATGTTAGTTTTTCCGATAAACAATTATTTCAATTATTCAATTAGATTGCTTTTGATCGATAAATTTGATTGGAATGTTCAAAAATACAATTACTCGAGGATTCAGCAGCACAGAAACGAGAAATCTGTTGACGACGTTAAAATGGAGATCCAATGAATTTAAAAGAGTCAATTAAATTAAATGTACATCGTTGAGAGTATTTATTATAAAAACTGAAATACTCAACATTTTCTAGAGGTCGACAACAATCGTATTTAGCCCGCTGAACTTTTTACGACCCAGTAAATCGCGAAAGTTTCTTATTAACTCTTAAATATATTCATTAATTTCAATGCTAACCATCGTCTTTTACTTCCATACTGGTTTGGAATCTCGTCCCTAAGTAGGGACGAGATTTTATCGAGTATAATATTATTTTCCAGTTCGAATGTTAGTTTTTCCGATAAACAATTATTTCAATTATCCAATTAGATTGCTTTTGATCGATAAATTTGATTGGAATGTTGAAGAGTGCAAAATACATTTTACTCCTCGAACATTTCACACCTTCATTATTATTTAGCCATTTTCCTTTGTATAATTAAAATATTTCTCACCTCATAAGTTACTTCATCAAGAACTTCCGTTGATTCTAATTATGCGTATGAAATATTATTTATAAAAAATTCTTCAACTTCCAAGTAAGAATGTTCATTGGTATTACGAAGTTACCTTGATTACGCAATCACTGGTATATTCAGGAGCATCCTCAGCTTTAGCATCAACAGCAACAACCTCCACAACTGCTTTACAAGCGATGAAATTGCAATCAAGAATTATTACTGATATATTGCTTCTCGAGCTCCCGCGAGAGCTTGTCTTGTATCCTCCATCCGGCAATGTTTGACTAATCCAACGTTCGAGGTTTCTCATCAGACATATTTCGAGTGTATGCGGAAGCAGCAATTTCATGCATTTGAACGAAAGACTAGAGAGATAGGAGGGAATCGATCGAAGAGAGCTTATAACTCTCATCGGTGATAACTAGTGAAGGGATGAAGGTATACCCTATCGGGTACCTTCACGCCTTCTCCTTCCATCTCATTAGTGCAGCCACCAAGGGTATCCCAACATTGCATATACAATCGGCCATCATCCATATATATATATATATATATATGCATTCTAAGCTCCAATCGATTGGACGATCGAGCATCTTCCGCCCATTCCACAAGCTCCTCTCAGTCTGTATCATCGATAAAGTGAGAATGTCCGATGCTACAACGTCAAACGCCATTAGAAGCCCCTCGACAAGCTAGAACATTAATCAGGCCGCACTGATAGCGTCAAGTGTGTGCGTGTGTGTGTTTGCGTTTATGTGGGCATTCATGTACATATACACACAAACCATATATATGGTTTGTGGATCGTGCATTGTACTCACAGTTCCTCTCGCCATAGGCATATTATCGCACCTCTCGTTTTCTCTCTCTCTCTCTCTCTCTCTCGCTTTCGCTCTCTATACTGGACTGAAATATACCACACCCAGATCTGCCCTTTTCAACTGACAAAGCCCTTCTCCGGGTCCCACCGTCCACGTTGTTTGAGCTCATTCCACATTGCCTTGTCCATATGGTGAGCTGCTATCAATGTTATCGCTTATCACGAAATCACTTTCAACATTATGTCCGAATATATCAATACATATTATTTTTGCCATTAGTAAGAATTTACTCATACGGAAAATTGTGAGGTAATGAAAAATGCAAATTTGATCATCATTCGACTCTAAATGCATTTTCTTTTAACAAAAGAGTTCGATAACTCATGAAAATACTATCGTACAAGGGTAATCGATATATTTCATTCTCATGTCAGCAAATGAACCCTTTTTGGCAACACCTCTGGATACTTCTGCGGTGGTCACACTTGGGTCAAATTGACCCAACCCATGTTCGAATAGTTGCCGTATGAACAGTATGCGTCCAATTGGAACCAAAAAATTATGGAATATCCTTTGATCATTGTAGAATATGTGGCAAAAGTTATTATATGAGAAATCAAATCTCAAAAAATCGTGAAGAGAAAAATTTGGAAAAAACGTTTTGATACTAAAGAAATCACGAATTTTTATATTTTAATTTTTTTTCAAGTAAAATTTACAGGTAATACTCCCAAAAAGTACTTTGAGATGAAATATCGCTAGTGCACATTTAAAATTTAACACCATGAAAATTATATAACTTTTTCAATTTTCAATTTTTTTAGCTAAAATTTGTAGTTGATGTACTTTTAGATAAAAAATAGTCTGCTAGTGGGTGCCTCAAAAAAAAACCCCCGGGGTCATTTTGACCCAGGGTGACCAGGGAGGATTAATTATTGTACATTAAGTGATGAATTGCGAATTTTATTCAGCAGGTACAAAGTACAAGACTTTTGATTAATTAGCTCGAGATTCTTCACCACTTCATCATATATTAGCACTAAGATATATTAAAATTAGTCGTGCATGGACCGAGCAAATATTTTTTTTCTCCTGGGAACAAAAGTTTCCACGTGTTACGCAGCTGAGTTAAGTGCGAGAAGCATTTCCATTGGGTGTGCGTGTTAGTGACAAGTATATGAAATATGTACAATCACGTTAGGATCTCTTGCATATGGATGCTGAGATCAGCGAGGATGTGAACCATTTATACTGTTCTCGAGCTCATGAAAAATACTTGCTAGAACCCCTCTAATGTATTTTCGAGTCGGGAGAGAGCCTGGAGAGATTGGTGGCGGAAGCTCATATAAGCCTTTCGACTATCGATCAATCGCTCTCGCTCTCATTCTCGCATGATCCGACCAAAAACACGTGGAAACGTTTGCACATATATATATATATATATAACCCAAAAGCGTAGGCGCAAAAGAGCGTTACCTGTCTATTATACATACATAATATACATACTGTCTATATACACGTATATATATATATATATATATATATATATATATACGTATATATTGTTGTAATCGACGAAAGAGAGTATACGAGGTTATATAAAAGTGATGGTTTTATTTCCGTCGCACGTCTTCACACTTTTTGTTCTTAAACAAGATTGTTTATAACTACGTTCGTCGTCAAGTCCGACGTTTATCCGTCTTTCATCCGTTGCGAGTCGTCAGACGTAGTCATCTGTGAACTTGGACAATCAATAAAATACCGTATGAAGGTTTGTAGTTAACCCCAGCGTTAGAGCGTAAGAGCGTTACCTGTCTATATACATACTACTGTCTATTATATATACATAATATACATACTACTATCTATTATATATACATAATATACATACTACTGTCTATTATATATACATAATACACATACTACTGTTTATTATATATACATAATATACATACTACTGTTTTTTATATATACATAATATACATACTGTCTATATACACGTATATATATATTCGTATATATTGTTGTAATCGACGAAAGAGGGTATACGAGGTTATATAAAAGTGATGGTTTTATCCGTCGCACGTCTTCACACTTTTCGTTCTTAAACATGATTGTTTATAACTACGTTCGTCGTCAAGTCCGACGTTTATCCGTCTTTCATCTGTTGCGAGTCGTCAGTCGTAGTCATCTGTGAACTTGGACAATCAATAAAATACCATATGAAGGTTTCTGGTTTACCCCAACCAATAAATTCGTCACGTGAACGTTGCCCGTCAAAATATTCGCCTTTTACATAATCATAACAATATATACGTGTATATAGACACAGGCATAATCTCTTTCACATGTACGCTTTTGGGTTATTTCTTTCTCCCTCTCACTCAATTTGTAAAGCTTAATAAATTGTATTTCTACCTAGTCGATGTGTCAAGATCCAGACAAACGATGCCCATGCCTTTCTTCAATGCGCAACATCCATGTATATATGTATACATATATGAGCCAAGCATTTGACTGAAAACCGGGATGGATATCGCTCTGGGACACCTCCAATTTTATCTCCCTTGACGAAAAGTCGCTCTTTCGATCAGCCCCAAGCGCCTGGTATGATCATTTTATTGATCTCAAGTCTATAACAGGTATCGGATGCCGAAAACTATGAGTTGGCGTCAAATAAAACGCAAAGGAACAAAATTGAACATAAAGCATACGTGGATATATCAAACCTTACTATTTTCAACATATGAGTTATGTGAAAAAGTTTTCATGAATTGAAAACTTTGTATTTCTTGAAAGTAACATTCATGCAATGTTCCATCAAGGATTTTAAAGAGCACGGACAAGTGAAATTATGAATTAAAAGTTTCATCAATGACTGATGCAACAAATAATTCTGGACAAATTATACAGCTCGGTTATTATTTTGGCTCATCTTTCTTGTTCAGTTGGAGTTGAAAATTTCTTTCCCTCTTTGACAATCATACAAAGTATGAAGCGAGAAAATAAACCTTGTATTTCTCGAAAGTAACGTTCATGCAATGTTCCGTCAAGGATTTTAAAGAGCAGGGAGAAGTGAAATTACGAATTAAAAGTTTCGCGAATGACTGGCGCAACAAATAATTCTGGACAAATTATACAGCTCGGTTATTATTTTGGCTCATCTTTCTTGTTCAGTTGGAGTTGGAAATTTCTTTCCCTCTTTGACAATCATACAAAGTATGAAGCGAGAAAAGAAAGCCCAGAAGTTTTTCTTGAAAGAAGTAAAACCATGAAAGCAAATGAGACAAAGAGGCGTCGTCTAGTGTGTTTTGTTATTTTACCATTCTTGGGTCTCTCTCCCTCTCTCTTTCTCTCGTTATACCGAAAACTCGACACGTAAGCAACACTAACGGTAACGAGCCACTTTAGGCTTTCCCACTGTTGCTCGTGCTGTTGCTTACTGTCTTGATGCTGCAACTCTAGGCAACCGGGAAGTTTGCTCCTCTGCGTAATTTGTGGTGAGTTTTGGCTATATACAAGCATAAATACAGCAGTAAAGCACACCACACCATCCCTTTTCATTTCTATATTCATGGAGAATGCTGACTCTCGTCTTGCTGACTCTCGTCTTGCTGACACTCTCGTAACATTTCCGGCGTACCCTCCGGGCCTCATGAGGACAACAGTCACGTAGTTCATTGCATGAGATTTTATCACGAGCATATTTGCGACCCACAAACATAGGCGGATAAAGTATCGAAAATGAGAGATGATATTAGGAGTAACTATATATGTGTTAGGGATATCTTCGAATTACTTTTCTCCCTCTTGGCAACATCATACTGGGTATATATGAGGTCGCGAACTTGTCATAAAAGGAGCATTAGCTCTCGACACTCGAGTCGATCTCACATTGAAGACACGCTCGAGTACCATTCGATAACGTCTTGACGACGAGCTTCGGGCATCACCAAGAATCCGACGCTTTTCTATCCAGCCCGACATGAGCTCCCCACGATCGAGCATCGCGTCATTCACCTTTAAAGAGCGCGACTTTTATGTAGCGATGAGGAAAGAGCAAAACGACGTCACGAGGGATCATTGATATTCCAGGAATGCGTTGAAAACTCCCTGATGGTTACAATACACACGAGATTCGCTTACTCCCGTTATGCTCGAGCTCGAAATGAATTGGATTGAAATTTCATTCCTTCGACGTACGATGAATATAGAAATGGGAGCAAACCCAAGAGAATCAATGATGTTGGTTAAATTTTAATCGACCGTGAGATTCTGGGTATTGAGTGCAATTTTTATTCGAGAATCATAAATGTTTGATGGGTTATTTCATGAAAATTTTAGACCTCGAATCTCTTGAGTTCTGAGTAGAATTTTTTTTCGGTGAGGAGATTAAAGTATGGAGTAGCTCGAATTTCGATGCATATATGATAGTATTTCTTACTCACATTTCTGGTTTGGGACCCGATCATTATCCTCCCGTATTGAACTCGATGATCGCATTGAATGTTCCCAAAGTTGAAAAATCATACAACAGTGAGGAACGAAGTGCGGTTCATACCAGAGAAGCAGTGGAGAGAAATAAAAGTGTCGAGGGTGCCAAAGAGTTTGAATGGAGCATTTCGCTGAATTGCAAAGACCATTGAAGTTCCGACGAAGAAGCAGTCACTCGTCCGTTCATCTTGCCTTCCTTTCGGTCCGTCGGACAATGGAGAAAAACTTCTAGTTTCCGGCGTTC